>LR880971.1:783605905-783621490 GCA_904067115.1 Aegilops sharonensis | reverse complement strand
GAAGAAGAGGAAGAAGCAGAAGAAGAAGAAGAAGAGGAAGAAGAAGAGGAAGAAGAAGAAGAAGAAGAAGAAGAAGAAGAAGAAGAAGAAGAAGAAGAGGCTTACGGCTAAAACTAGATGTACTTCGTTTACAAACTGAACAATCTCTTTCGAAGTAGTCAGGTTTCTGACGAAATTAAACTCATCTGTTACAATTATATTTGCTATTTTTCAATCGTTCACAAAATGACCGTGAAATTGAAAGTCACTACAAAATGAACTCTGAAAATGTTGAATTTTGGCAAACTAGATGAAAAACTACTCACAAATAAATATAATAGAAAAGAAAAAACTATACAAAAAACTACGAAGAAATAAACAGAAAAGAAAAAAATATAAAAAAAACTTGGGGCGCTGCCCTGTGGGCCTGCTACGCCACAGGCGTGCAATTAAAGGCCCTAAAGGCCCAGCAGACTCACAGGGCAGCGCGCAGAAATTAGGCCCACAAGCCTGCTATACAGAGGAGTTCAAAGAGGCAGCCGCGACCGGGCTTGTAAACCAGTGCGGCTGCCCTTCGCCCGGCGAGGTGGGACTAAACTTTGTGAACTGGCAGCGCGAGGCCTTTAGTACCGGTTGGTGGCTCCAACCGGTACTAAAGGGTGATCTTTAGTACCGGTTGGAGCCACCAACCGGTACTAAAGGCCCAGTTTCCCGCCGCTTGGGCTGGCCAAAATTGGGCTTTAGTACCGGTTGGTGGCTCCAACCGGTACTAAAGGCTCCCCCTATATATATGACACTTACGAAAAATCAGTTATCTCGTCGCCGCTTCGTTCCACTTCTCGCGCGAGAGAGTCTCGATCTCGACGACGTCGCCGACGCCGCCGTGCCGTCGCCCTCGCCGCCCCCGCCGCCCGTCGTCGTCGCTGTCCCCGCCGCCGCCCGTCGTCGTCGTCGTCTCGCGCCGCCGCCCCGAACGCCGCCGCCGTCCATCGTCGTCGCCGCGGTCCTGTACGTCTCTCGCACCCGCGCGCCGGCGCCCCCGCCCCGTACGCCGCCGCCCCCGCACCGTACGCCGCCACCACCGCACCGTACGCCGGCGCCCCCGCTCGTACGTACGGGGCGGCGTACACACACATACACAGACATATATACACACATACACACACTACACACATACACACACACACATTTTTTTACTTATTTTCTGTTTTCTGTTTTCTTTTTTTTAGAAAATTTAGTTAGATATTAATTAGCTAGGTATGTGAGATTTGAACTAGTTGAATAATTAATATAACTAGTTTATTTTTAGTAAGAAAATTGTCGAACTAGTTTATATATTTAGGTATATGAGATTTGAACTAGTTCAATAATTAATATAACTAGTTTATTTTTAGTAAGTACTACATTATTCTATTTATAGTAAGTGCTTAGTAGTTGAACTAGTTGAAGTAGTTTATTTTTAGCAAGAAAATTAATAGAACTAGTTTCTTTTTTAGTCAAATTGGAGAGCACTATATGCAAGGCATATGCATATGATTAGTTGAATAATAATGATCTAATTTAGTCTTTGAATTATGAACGTATAGGAAATGTCATCATCGGACGACAAAAGTCTCCCGGGGTGCGACTGGTGCCACGACGATCGAGGTGAGTGCGACAGGCCTCACCTGGACGATGGTCGGCGCTTCAGCATTAAGCTCGAGGAGACTTTCGAAGTTGAAACGGTAATTTTCATCTTTTACAATTCGAGTATAGTTTTTTTTTCATAATTAAGCATGACTTCAACTATTTCAACGTGTAATTTTCATCTTTTACAATTCGAGTATAGTTGATCCCATGCCATGCAAGACGCTATGTCTTGGAGAGGATGAATTTTGAAGACCATGAAAATTTTGAAACGAAGAAAATTCACCTAAGGACCCATCATGATGTGGATTTTGAAGTAAAGTTGTATAATGCTGAGAGCGTAACACATTTTGGTTGCAAAAATTGGGAAGCATTTTGTAAATTGTATGGTTTTGATGAGGGTATGCTTGTCACCATGGATCTTGGTGATCCTGAAATCGAGCAAGACAATATGGACATTTGGGTCCTTGTTGATACTCCTCCAGTTCTACCGCTATGTGAGTTTCTCAAACATAGTTAATTATTAATAGAACTTATATTGTTCATTTCAAAATAGTTGACAGCTTATTTCCATTGACAGCTTATTTTGAAGTATCAAAGAATGTGCAGAATATGGTAGATAGAACTTACTACACCGATGGCTCTGAGTTAACTTAAACTCATCTGGTTGGATTTTGTAATGATATTGAGAATTACAATATCTACAATCGAACTCCTCAACATTATGGTCAATACGTGCCACTAGTGCACGTGTTGAACTACGGTAACTACCATGGAGATACCCTGGTAAGTTTTTTTTTACTATTACGACATCCGTGCATCTTTTTGCGTACTTCTAAAACTAGTACATCGTTGCTAATTACGAAGTTATTACTATGTTTTTCAACAGCTTATCCCAGAGAATTGTGTGCCTCATTTGATGTATCAGAATGGCGGCAGCGTTCGTGTTTTGAACATATATCCAGGTCATCCTACGAATCTCAACTGTCCATACCGAATTTCTAAAAGAAGTGGAGACATGATAATCAAAGGATGGAAAAAATGTATGGACAGTCGTAAGGAGCTTCTTGGAAGCAAAAGGAAGCGAGGCGCAAGAATTGGAGACAGGATGATCTCCATTCTTCATAATGGAGAGTCAGGGTCTATATTGTTTTATGCTATTTTACCTTAAGTGTGTTTAGGTCCGGTCCTAACTGATACTGATGATCATGTGCTAAGAACAATTATGTAGGGTTGGGTTCGATGACTATGAGGATGATGATCGTATGACTTATTATTAATAACGAGTAGAAGTTGTATGATGATGCTTGATTAATTAGCTAATAGGACTTGTTATTATATATGATGATGTATGATGCGAGCATGCATGAGTTATTATATATATATCTGCGGGTGAAACGAAAAAGAATTAAAATGGAAAACACAAAATTAAATGAAAAAGAAATCATAGGCTCCCGGCCCTGGAGCTGGCTCGTGCCACGTGGTGGCCCTTTAGCACCGGTTCGTGCTGAACTGGTACTAAAGGAGGGGGGGGGGCTCTTTAGTGCCCACACTTTAGTGTCGGTTCCTAAACCGGCACTAAAGGGCCTTACGAACCGGTGCTATTGCCCGGTTCTGCACTAGTGGGTAGCGTGTGCAGGAGAGGGACACGGCGGAGCAGTCCACGCATCGACGCCGCGGGATGGGGGCGGACCCAGACGAGGACGCGAGGCTACTCGCATGGGTCTACCGTCGGTCCCTCATGACGGTGGAGACGGACGCTCGCCAACTCCGACGGAAGAACGCCAAGGCGCCCCGGCATTGACAGAGGCGGCTCAGGTCACCAAGTTGAAGCATGAGTAGGACATGTCGGTCTGTCGGATGAAGAGGCTCACCGTCCTCCCCGACTTCGACTCCGACGACGGCGACAGCTGCACCTGCTCCTCAGAAGACCAAGACCTCCACCAGCCGCGGACGCATACAGCTGCGCCGGCGACCGGAAGGGCAAAGGCCCTGCGAGGAAGTGGTGATCCTGTGCAATGTTCATATCGTTTTTAGTTGTAGAAGTTTAAGAACTTGTCCGGTGACGAACTAAGATGATCTTTTGGATATGGCGATGTGTTTTGACGTCTCTTTGCAATCAATTTTATGTTCGTTTGCGGTCGATTTTTGCTGTCTGTAGTTTGATTATGTAAAGTAGGTCAACATTACATGTGCAGTATGGACAAAGGAAGAGTGGCAAAGACACGAACGAACGAACTCGCGTAAAAGTCGTCCTGGGCAGCTAGCCGGGCGGCCTTGGCGATCTAATCCGACAGGCGCGGGACATGACGGCGAGCCAAAGGAAAGCCAATCACCCGGATCCAGATTCTCCCCCCACTCACAAAAGTTTTCGTCTCGTCTAGTATCTGCGTACTACAGTACGTACGTACCTTTTGGCGCTTTGGCAGCTGTGCCTGCTCTCTTCGATCGGACGCGCACACCACCATCATCCATGATCCATCCAACCCTGCGCGCGTCGATCGCCACCCCTCGCACGACCGACCGCCCAAATGATCGCCGCATGCAGGCCGGTGGCCGCCCTGCCGTTTCTGCCGGCGCATTATTGTTACCGCACACACCCACACCTCGTGCCAACCTGACGCCAATCCAATCCAAGCCAACGCTAATCTACTTATCCTCCCTCTTTTTTCACCGTAAAAGAAGAAGCGATTGGACTTTCCAAACGAAGAAAACAGAAGCAAGTGGTGCTGTTTCTGCTGAGTTTTCACAGGCACGGGCACAGCACAACAAAGGTTTCGACTGGCGAGCGGCTCAGCAGTCGGCGACACATTTTCTCTCTTGGCTGCTTTCTTTTGGAGGATGGCACTAGTCAGCACTCGGCAGCACGCATACCGGCTTGACAAGACAAACCCAGCAGGAGCACGTGCGAAGATGCATGCGTGGCGAGGGCAGTGCACACGGGCGGTGCTGTGCCCTCGTGCACCATGCACCATGCACGGCCAGAGAAGCCACTGGACAAGTTGGTTGGAGACATCACTTGCAGTTGCATGCAGCTTGTATGAACACGTACGTACCAACTTCATTTTCTGAACTACAAGGCGCACGTACGTACGTGCCCTATGCTGTACTACTACCTATGCACAACGGCGATCACTGCACTGCATCCTACTACGATTGATCTCTCCTCCCCTCGTTGATTGAATCCACCTTAGGTTTGCCCTGCCCGTGCATGCAAACATGGCCATAAATACTAGTACTCCCACGTACGTACACGCAGGAAAATAAAGCCCTGGCCATGCACACATGGTGCACACAGGAAAAATAACGGCGCTGCATCCTCCTGCCTTTGCCTGCGGCCATGGGCATGCAATGCATGGACCTTGGTTGCTTTACTAATCACACGCAGGTTTAGTTCGTGGACACGATCCACAAACAACGTGCTGCTGCATTCAGGAGGTTTCATGCTTGCAACACATGCAGGTCACGATGGCGATTCGATGAGATGCAGCACATCGTGATTAATCAGGCGGGTTTAGTTCGTGGGGCAGATAGAACATGGAGTATCTGTGGTCTTTGAATGCTCATGTTTGTTTCTCCTTTAAGGAGGAGGAGATGAATGTTCATGTTTAATTAATACTGCTAGCCAGATTAAACACACACAGCGCAAATGTGCAATATAGACAGCGCAGCACATGGTTTAATCTATCGTCCACACTGATGGAGCATGGTTCAGAAGAGGAAGCGCTGCTGCTGGTGCTGCATGCAGGAGTTTGTAGGAGCATTTCCAACGGCAACCCGTAAATTTTCTCCTGCATCCCCATTCGCGGATCATAGGATGGACCAGTCCGCAGATGCCGGAGGCCGTCATCCAACCGTAGCCGTATATATTTTCACAGCAACTCAAACTAACCGGACATCCAATATGAGGGTAGCCCCCGTTGCTTGCTCGCTCGGTGGCATGAGTTGTACGTGCATGTGGCCTCACAGTAAGCTCAGCTGGACCGCCCCAACCCCGTACGTACCAAAGCTCATCAGCTCGCTGCTCACTGACCACTCGTCTCGTTCGTTGGTTGGTTGCCACCGCCCAAGTGATATAACCAACAAACCATGGGACTCACTCACTCATTCATGTTGGTGCCCGGGTGGTACGGTGTTGCGTGCGAACGCGTCGCGCCCTCGTCTCGCCTCCAATGCCCGACACGGCCCACGTTCAGTACGTGCTACTGCTAGCTTGCTTCGTCCAGTCCGGCTAGCCGGCATCACCAGTCCGACAAGCACAGCACAGGACGCGAGTATCTTTTTGGCTTTGGCAGTCGTGTCCGTGCGCGCGCTCTGCAAGTCTGCATCGGCATTGGCATCGGACAGACCACGTTCACGTTGGCTGGCCACTGGTGCACACACCACGCCCAAGCTCTCCCGCGCCGTACACACGCACGACCGCGCGTATGCATGATCGCCTCGGCCCTCGGGTCTGCCGGGGTTATTACTAGCGCCATACCACGGTACCTGCAAAACCCGACGGTAAAAAGCTGATGGCAATCACACTCTTCTTTTCCCTCAAAGACTTGAAAAGAAAAATCAATGTCTATATAATTTACTGTTTTTTTCTTCACTAGCAGCAACAGCACGTTGCTTTACCCGACAGCACCACCACCACCAACAACAACGAAAAGTGGTGTGCCTGCCGAGAATTTCAACACTATAGCGAAAGCCGATCGCGATCTCTTCCCCAGGCCACTAGCTAGTCAGCGAGACTGATAAACCAGCAAAGCACATACAAAGACAAAGGCGAAAATGCTTGACCTACATAATGTCTACTCAATCCTACGTAACCTGCTTAACGAATTCTCACCTCACCCCCCTCCCTGTGATTTTCACGGGTGTGGGCCCTCCCACTCCCTTCGATCCAATCCCATGCATCCATGTTTTTCTGTTACGTAATCTTCGAGTATAAAGTCTATTCGTATTGTAATCTATTTCTATTAGTCTAGTCTTGGAGCCCAAGTTTTGTAATCTATATAAACAGCCCTTGAGGCCATAATCAATACAACAATTATTTCTTCAATATCTTAATCTATCATGGTATATGACGCCTAGGTTTTCCGCACCTCGTATGGCTCCGCCACCCGCGCCGCCGCCCCGGCCGATTCGGCCCCTCTTCTCCATGGCCGAGTTCCGCGCAGCCGGCGCCCCATCCCTACCTCTTCCTCTACAACTACACAAACACACCCCCCACCCCCCTCCAAACCTGTCATCCACCGCTCCCGCGCCATCAGCTCCGTCGTCATGGCCTCCTCAGCATGATCCTTGGACTGGCCTCTTCCAGGCTTGGTCGATGCCTTGGTCGGCCCCCTCGCCGTATGGTGCCCCTCCTGCGTACACGGGCACGTGGAGCCCCGGTCTTCGTCCAGCCACCGGCTCTCCGGGACTCCTTGGACCCAGGCCGCCGGCGCACGTCTACACCGCCACTTCCACTCCGCCTACCAGCACGCCAGGACCGCCGTCGCCCTCCAACACCATGCCGGTCTTCTACGGCAACATGCAGGCCCCAATCACATACTACCCATCCGCTATCCCCTACGTCAACATGCAAGCTCCTGGCCCCTCTGCTCCTCCCCAACAGCCGGCTTGGGACCAAGCCGCCTTCATCAACGCCATGAACAATTTTGTCCTCAACGACGCAGGTACAGATTGAATTTTCGATTCTGGTGCATCAACGCATATGTCTTCAAATATGAATTTATTGTCAGCTTGTTTTCCTTCTGCTTTTTCCACTATCACCATTGGTGATGGCTCCACCATCCCTGTTTCATGCACCGGTCACTCTTACATCCCTTCCTCTCATGCCAATTTTCTTCTCCGCAATATTCTTGTGGTTCCTTCCATCATCAAAAATCTTATTTCTGTTAGACAATTTTGCATTGACAACAAAGTTATCCTGGCCTTTGACCCTTTTGGTTTGTCTGTGAAGAATCTGACAACGGGGGCGGTCCTCGCTCGGTACAATAGCACGGGCGATCTTTATCCTCTTCATGGCGCGCCCACATCCACCCCTCGTGCCATGCTCGCATCCGTTGATCTATGTCATCGTCGCCTCGGTCATCCCAGCAAAAACACTTTGACGTCTTTACTCCAAGAATTTTGTATCCCTAGTTCTAGCAGTCCCCATAATCCCTCTCTCTGTAATGCATGTCAATGCGGCAAACTATGATTTATGGACCTCCCCAGTCCCTAGTGTTTCTGGTTATAAATATTATCTTGTGATCTTGGATAATTATTCTCACTATACTTGGACCTTTCCTCTCCGCGCTAAATCTGAAGTACCTGCAATCTTTCTCAACTTTCGACAATATGTAATCACACACTTTTGGCTTGCCAATTCGATTTATTCAATGTGATAATGGTCGTGAATTTGATAACACCCAAAACCGCACCTTCTTTCTCTCCCAAGGCATTCTTCTTCGCTTTTCATGCCCTTATACATCTTCTCAAAATGGTAAAGCTGAACGCTGTCTTCGCTCTATTAATGATGTTCTTCACACATTGCTTTTACAAGCCTCTCTTCCTTCCCGTTTTTGGGTTGAAGCCCTTCGCACCGCCACACTCCTTCTTAATATTCGACCAACTAAAACTTGCCCTCTTTATTCGCCTTTCCAATCTCTTTTTCTCTCCCACCCTAACTATTCTTTTCTGCGTGTATTTGGCTGTCTATGCTTTCCCAACATCGCCTCTACCGCCTCCAACAAACTAGAACCACGCTCACTACCTTGCATTCACCTTGGTCTTTCTGATGATCACAAAGGATATCGTTGTTTCGAACCATCTTCTGGTCGTATCATTCTCTCTCGTCATGTCACATTCGATGAAAATACTTTTCCTTCTGTCACTACAACCACAACACCAATTCCACCACAATCCGCCATCACCAAAACCCCTTCCCTAGTTCGGCCTTCGGTCATCTCTGCTGCCATGGAATCTTGTTCCGTCTCTCAGCCGGAATCGCCCAACGTTAGTCACCCTCCTGCCCCGTCCCCCACCTCTCCCGCAACTGCATCCTCTACCCCAGCCGTCTTTCCCTCACCACATCCTACCACGGCAACCCCCTCGACACCCACCACCTCTGATTCTTCTTCCTCACCGTCCTCTTCAACCGAAAACCCACTGCCACCCAATGTCGTTCTTATACCACCGCTCACCAATGATCATGTCATGTGCACCCGTGGAAAACGAGGATTTCTTCTCCCCACCAAACGTCTCAATCTTACCGCCATCCCAACCATCTCTCCTATTCCAACCAGTTATAAGCGAGCTCTTCTTGACCCTCTCTGGCTTTCTGCTATGCGCGATGAATTTGAAGCTCTTCAGCAAAATAATACATGGACTCTTGTTCCCAAACCTCCTGGTGTTAACATTGTTTATGGCAAATGGGTTTTTCATCATAAATTTCATTCCGATGGCACTCTCGCTCGTTACAAAGCTCGTCGGGTGTGTCGTGGTTTCTCCCAGCAGCCTGGTATTGACCTTGATGAGACTTTTCTCCTGTTGTTAAACCAAGCACTATTCGTGTTGTTCTTAGTCTTGCCGTTTCCTCTTCTTGGCCTATTCATCAACTTGATGTTAAAAATGCTTTTCTTCATGGCACTCTCAATGAAACTGTTTATTGTCAGCAACCCTCTGGTTTTGAGAATCCCTCATCTCCAAATTTTGTTTGTCTCCTCAACAAATCTCTTTATGGCCTTAAACAAGCTCCTCGTGCATGGTTTCAACGCTTTGCTACTTTTATTCAAACCATAGGCTTTATTCCCTCCAAATCCGATTCTTCTCTCTTTGTTTATCAGTCTTCTACTCACACTGCCTACCTCTTGCTTTATGTTGATGATATCATTCTCACGGCTAGTTCTGATTCTTTTCTTCAACATACCATCTCTTCTCTCAATCGGGAGTTTTCCATGACTGATCTTGGTCCTCTTCATCATTTTCTAGGTATTCATGTTTCTCGCACAAAATCTTCCCTCTTTCTTTCTCAACGGTCATACATTTTGGACTTGCTTTCTCGTTCTGGTATGTCTGATTGCCAACCCTCTCGTACTCCAGCCGACGTTGGTGCTAAACTGTCGGCTGATGGTGATCCTCTTTCTGATCCTACTTTATATCGTAGCATCACTGGCGCTCTTCAATATGCCACTCTTACTCGTCCTGAAATCTCCTATTCAGTTCAGCAAGCCTGTCTCTTTATGCATGATCCTCGTGCTCCTCATCTGGCTCATGTCAGACGCATTCTTCGCTATTTAAAAGGCACTCTTGATCACGGTCTTCTTATTAATTCTTCTTCACCTACAAGCTTGACAGTTTATTCTGATGCAGACTGGGCAGGTTGTCCAAATACTCGACGATCTACATCCGGATTTTGCGTTTATTTGGGTGATAATCTTGTTTCTTGGTGTTCTAAAAGGCAGGTAGCAGTTTCCAGGTCTTCTGCTGAGGCTGAGTATAGGGCGGTTGCTCACGCTGTGGCCGAGGCGGTGTGGCTACGGCAGCTTCTCGTTGAACTTCATCGTCCGCTCCCACGTGCTACCATTGTTTACTGTGATAACATCTCTCAGTATACATGGCTTTCAATCCAGTTCAACATCGTCGCACAAAGCACATTGACATTGACATTCACTTTGTTCGTGAAAAGGTGGCTCTTGGCGAGGTTCGCGTTCTTCATGTTCCTACAAGTGCCCAATTTGCTGACATTTTTACCAAAAGACTCCCGACTGCATCGTTCACCGACATACGCTCTAGTCTCAACATTGTTTCACCTGACGTTGAGATTGCGGGGGGATCTTAGAGTATAAAGTCTATTCGTATTGTAATCTATCTCTATTAGTCTAGTCTTGGAGCCCATGCTTTGTAATCTATATAAACAGCCCTTGAGGCCCCAATCAATACAATAATTACTTCTCCAATATCCTAATCTATCACGTAAAAGCTGCACGTTACTTTAATTAGGTCTAGCATTACTCGGACGAAGGTGAGGGCAAGTGCCAAAATCGTAACGTCCGTCACATTTCTTTTGCACTCGCTTCCCTTGCTCCCCGGAAAGGCGGAGAGGGCCGCAGCCCTGCTACCACCTTTTTCCCTCTCCTCGGGCGACCATTCTGGTGGTAGGAGGAGCGGGGATATCCGATGCCTCAACTCCGATGTTGTGCAAAAGGTTTAGGGTTTTGCGATGATGGTACACTTTCTTTTAATATGTTGCTCTAGCTCCTCGCCCATATCAGTTTTGTTTTGGAGATCGGAGGGCGTAGATTGATGTCGTGCTCGGGCGCGATGTTTAATGGTCTCTGTAGTGTTAGTGAGGTGGCAACATGGACACTCCATGGATGTCTTTTGGCTCTCCAATTTTGACGATGTGTGATGTAACATTAACGCAAATTTAGTAATACTATGTATAGGAGTACATGGAAGGGGGTGGCCTTGAACTGGAGTGCGATTTGAGAAATAGGGTTTTCCTCCGCTTTATATTATAAAGCAAAACTCCGATACATCCAGCACGCTGGGGCCGCAGCACAGATAAGCCCAAAAGAAAACAAAAGAAAATGAAAGAGAAATAAATGCCGACACCGGCAGATCAACAACGAAATGAAGACCGACAACCGCTGCACCCTCCGACGAAGTGCCACCGCGCTCCCAGCATCTCGAAGCGCCTCGCACCAAGCAACACCTTCAAGAAGGAATGCGACGACGCCGCCGTTGTTGCCCGAACAAGTTCTAGGGTTTCCCCCGGTACGCGAGGGATGGTGGGGAAGAGATATATCCGACGCCCCTCAGGAGGGTCCAATGGCGCCCGCAAGCGTCACCGTGTCGGTGCCGGACAAGCCGACAAGGATTTCTCCCGATCCACAACCACCACCATCACCCGAGGCACTTCGAGATGCACCACTACAACAGCCACCCACCAGCCTGTGCCACCACGGTTACCGGACACCCCCGTCGCCTCTCTGGAGCTGCCAACACGAGGCCCAGCTCAGGCAAGGAGACCCCGGCCACGGGAGCGAGCACAACTCATACGGGGGGAGGGGACAACCTCCACCGCCGCAGCGGAGCCGACCGGACGCGGCGACAAGGACTTGCCGGGCCTCGACGGCCCGGCCGAGTCCACTTGGACCCGGACAATCCTGTCGCCACGCTGCAGCTCACCGACCGACGAAATCCTCACCACCCGAGACCGCCGCCACCAAGCCATCACCAGGAAACGACGCCGCGGAACACCGAGCCACCGACCCACCCAAACCCAGATGGGACCCAAAAGGGCCCAGATTTGGGCTGGGCGGGCGCCGCCAGCCACCAGCGCCACCGCGCCGCCCCACGGCCAACGGCCGCACCGCCGCGTCGAGCACCACCGTGGCACGTGGCATCGCCGCCAACGGGCCACACCGACGCCGGCCGAGGAGCACCGCCGCCAGCCCCCACCGGCCGGGCATGGGGGGCCGCGCACGGGGAAGGGCAGGCCCGCCACCGTCAGCACCACGCAGCCGAGGCCCGGCGGCGCACGCTGGCGGCGGCGGGAGGAAGGAGATGCGAGGAGAGAGCCTGGAGGGGAGCGGCAGAAGGGCCCCCCGGCCGCCTCGCCCGGGGAGGCGACGCGGGAGGTGCAGGGAAGGGGGAGGGGCGGGTGAGAGGGAGAGGCGTGCGGCGACGGCGGGCTCCGGCCGCGGCCGCGGCTCCGTGCGGGGGAGCCGCCGGCGGTGGCGCAGGAACCCTAGGCGGAGGAGGGAGCTCGGGGTTGGTTTTCTTTTTGCGGTGTCGTGGCCTCTCTCGGGCTGTCGTGGCCTTTTTGAGGAGGGAGCTCAGGGTTGGTTTTCTTTTTGGAGTGCGATTTACAACAAGCGTGTTTGTTCTTCTTCCTTGATGGCGTCAAATGGAGGTGATAGGTCCTGCGTGGATGTCTCCCTCGTGACATACAACGTCGACAATTACTGGGTGCATGCATAACACGTTCCCCTAAAGAAGGTGCTCCCTTGACTCTTTGTCAATGATGGCCCGTCTTCTTCCTCCCACGTAGGTAGCTCAACGCCGATGGAGGCCATTGGCAGGCGACGCGGGTGTGAGGCGCCGGGAACTAGAAGGGCCCATTTCCTATTTTCTTTTGACTGTTTTTGTGCAATTTGTGTCGGTGACCTCGTGCCTTGAGTGAGTTTGGCGTCCGTGTATGTATAGGACCTTGAATGTTAAACGGGTCTGCTTGAGACAATGTAGTTCAGACACAGGCTGTTATCAGGACGCAGTGCGGGTGAGGCGGTGTACTGGTAGGGATACACATGCGGTGGTCTCCCCGCACCATTATCAACGGCGTCTTTGTCCTGAACAACTATTTTGATGTGAACTAGTACATCGCTTTCAACTGTGCTAACGTCAACTGCGTCGCTATCAAAGTCTACTCAATTCTCACTGAGTAATGTTTACTCTGGAATATCTCGGATGGACTCATGCATATTCTCCAACTCAAAAGGTTTTCGCCTCATCCACCTATCCTAGTTGCCCACCGTGCGTGTGTGCTCTGCCTGCCTGCATGCATGCGTTCTTCACCGGTTGGCCACTGGCACACGCACCACAATCAATGCCACGTCATACGTGCACAAGGGCACACATGATCGCCCTGGGTGGTGGACTAGTGGATTAGAGCATCTACAATTGGATTTGACAAACCTGATGGGGCCTTCGCACATCCATATATCTCAAATTCTAATCCTCAAAACCATGCAATCTATGCATGCTGATCATACGATATAAATTATCTGCATTCAAAAGTTTGAAACAAAGCATAGCAAATTACAGTTTAACAAACCGGTCATGTTAAAATGAAATCAATGTCCGAGCGTGACGGATAGCCTGGATCACTGGCCGGGCGCATGCTCCGAGCAGAATGCGTCATGTTCTAGGCGGAATGCGTCCTGCTCGTCCTGCTTTGCTTGCATCCGGGCGGCCTACTCCGCCCGCATTCGGGCTGCCTCCTCTGCCTGCATCCGGGCTACCTCCTCCGTCTGCATCCGGGCCGCAGCTGTCCTTGTTGGGACGGACGACATCTCCGGCGGTGGATCGGGAGCGGTGATGGGGATTGTGAGCAAGGGTGGAGGACGGCGAGAGTCCGGACGCGGGAAAGGTTGGAGGGCGGCAGGAGGAGGAGGAGGTTTGGTGAATTTGGTGCAATTTGCGATAGGGTCGGGCTGTCGGGTTCGACGTGGCGGGCGCGCCCGGACGCCCCATATCCTCCCCTTTTTTCGGCTGGATATCAAGGGTGTCGGTAAGCCCGGGCGTTTGAGGCCCGTTTAAGGAGCTCGTCTTTGTCGAAAAATCATGACCGGACAGTGACCAGACGACCCGCTCAGGAGTATGAGGCGAGTTTGAGACCCCGGCTGTAGATGCTCTTAGGTCATGTACAATGGTGCTAACTTAGAAGTGTCACATTCGATAAATGCTGAGATGGAGGAGAAAGAAATCATTAGAAAAGAGTTGTCTTCTCTTATTTAAAAAATAATCTCTTAGCACAATATGTTTTGGTGTCCCATCATGTTTTTAGACATTGCTAATTATTAAAGACAAGGCTAAAAGATAACCTATTCTAGATTTTTTTTATTATTCCAAATTACATTCAGGACTTAAGATAACACCGCATGCCCTCAGAATTACTAGAGCCGTTTCTGTGTGCCGGTACCGTTATTCAGTACTTGGCATCTTTGCTCACCGTAAAAAGAAAGACGGTACTTTTCGAAAGGAACAAATAGACAGAAGCAAGTGTGGTTGTCTTTCGTGAGTTTTCACAGCGTAGCAAACGTCGCTAGTGACTGTCTCTGCAGTCAACTTGTCAACGGGATCTTTTCCTTCCTCCTTTGTTTTTCAACGAGGGCAGTGGTCACTGGTCTGCAGATACTGCCTCGATAAACCCTGCACGAGCACATGCAAAGATGCATGTAGGCCGACGGTATGAACACGGGCGGCATAGTAGTACCCTCATGCACAGATACGGCCAAAGCAAGCATTGGACAAGTTGGAAACTTCAAAACATATATGGTACGTACCAAATTTGCTATGTTCTAATTTCATTATTAACTTTTTTGCAGGCATAATTTTATTATTAATCACGGCAGATGTAATATATTCCCTCGGTTCCTTAATATAAGTCTTTTTAGAGCTTTTAATATAAACTATAGACGAATGTATATAGACGTACTTTATAGTATAGATTCACTTCTTTTACTTCATATGTACTTCCTCCGTTCCTAAATATAAGTCTTTGTAGAGAATCCACTAGGTGAACTACATATGGAGCAAAACGAATGAAACTACACTTAAAATGCATCTATATACATCCATATGTAGTTCATAGTGGAATCTTTATAAAAACTTATACTCCCTCTGTTCCTTGATATAGGGTGTATAGTTTTCTTGCACGAATATTAACACATGGGCTGGGAGGGGAGATTTTGTTGGTTTTGGACGTAAAAGCCCCTGGTGCAAACATGTGAGACTAGAGACAAAAATAGGGAAATCACAATCCTCTCTATCCCGGGCAGTTTGCTTCCTTATTTAGCCTAACAAATCCCACAATATCCTCTATGACCATGTTTTCTCCATAAAACTAAAGCCCCGCGTGATATGCAGTAGTACATGCAATCTTCTCTTTCCAAACAAACCTACAGGGCATGCACAACATATACTATGAGATGGGATTTGCCATCTTATTTTCTAGGAAGGTCATGCGTGGGCTGTAGCTTTGGTAGGGGTAAAAGTGTCAACTAAATATATACACTTTATAATATGAACTTTTCCACAAAAAACTATACACCCTATATCAAGAAACGAAGGGAGTATTTAATAACAGAGGGAGTAGTTCATATTAGAATCTTTATGTAAGCAAGGTGCACGAATGCATGCATGTACCCTGGATCCACTATGTTGAAACTAACGACCATGCATGCATGTTCATCCAGTAAGAGTTGAGTAGTTTTTTTT
>LR880971.1:783542389-783556814 GCA_904067115.1 Aegilops sharonensis | reverse complement strand
TATCAACTTGATGCTACATTTTGAGATAATAAAAGTGCCCTTTATCGGAAAAAAATCTCAGTATACTGGCAGGATATCACTTAAATTAGAAAACTCTAACCTTTCTACTTCCTTGTATATGTTCTGCTCTCCTGCTGGAACTCGGATCAGCACTCTTTGTACTTATATTCCAATGCAGTGTGGGAATATTGATTAACATGCCATATCTTCATTTTTTTTGAACTGTTGCAACTTGAAAGGCAGAAATATACCTTTTTCAAAAAGACAAAAATACTAAGCACTTTCGTTACTGACGCCAGCTTTTATGACTCCAGGTTTTCGATATTACGATCATTAAGCCATCTGAATTTGTGCAATATGGACTGGGTTGTTTGGAGCAACTTGCTGATTCAGGGGATCATAGTGCAAGATCAGTTCGCAATAACCTGAGAGTCATGGTAACTTAACAACTAAACACCATTACATAAGTTTTATGGCATATAACTCATATATTTTTTAGTCAGATTTAAGGTCAAAATTAGGCTCAAAATTCAAGGGGGACTTACCTTTTAGGAAGGAGGGAGTATTATACATTTATACTATTCGAATCTAGTATTGTGTTGAGAAGAAGAAATAATCTGACTAAATTATGACAGGAAGTATATTGTTTCACTGTTCCGTGCACTGTGACACACAGTAGTCTGCAATACCCTTCTCATTCCCCCAATGATTTCTGAATACTTACGGTGCTTAACGTACCTAGGCAGCAGGAGGTGATGGTACAGTAGGTTGGGTACTGGGATGCTTAGGAGAACTATATGTACAGAACCGGGGACCGGTTCCTCCAGTTGCTGTCATACCCCTTGGAACAGGAAACGATCTTTCGAGGAGCTTTGGTTGGGTAAAAGATGTCTTTCTTTTGTTCTTATAGTCTTCTTGTGATACTTACACAAAATTTTCATCACTTAACTGTTATTTTCAGGGTGCTTCATTTCCTTTCTCATGGAAAGCAGCCGCTAAACGATCTCTCTACAAGGCTATTTTGGGCACAGTATCATGTTTAGACAGGTTACTCTTGTTTATTTAATAGTGAAGTTTTTAAGATTTTCTACATATTCAGTTTCCTATTTTAGTTCAAATGGATGCACATGTATTTGTTAATTTAATTTCAAGCTAAAGCAATCATAACCTAATTTAAAGGATAGCTGCCTCCTGGTTGCATGTGCTCTTCTTGATAGGTCTGTGCTTAAGCTAGCCACCACCCATAATAAATAAGGATTAAGAGCAACTCCAACCAAGCGACCCAAACGGACGCGCAGTTTGTCCGCTTTACGTCTGTTTAGGGTCGGGCAGGCGGACGGGAGCATCCGCTTTTTCATTTGGGTCAGCTGGTGCATCCAACAGGAGGTAGACCCAAATTTGCCCGCGCCCAAAAAAAAAAAACAAAAATGATAAACACGTGGCACATATAAACATAATAAAAACTTAATTAAACATAAGTGGCCGGTCAACCGCCGACCAAAGTCTACTTAAAACATAATAAAAAAAAACTCTATGCCTGCACGCTGCCCTAGACGTCCGCCTTGCCCTTGCTGTTGCCATCGCCGCCGGTGAGGTCGATGAAGATGGGAGGCGGCCCAGCCCACCCGAACGCCGGTTGATAGGCTGCCCTAGCAGCCTCCTCCGGTGTCTACTGCTGCGGCGGCATTGCGGCTCGTCGGGTGCGCTCCTCCTCCTCCTCCCTAAGGCGAGACGCCTCCTCCTCCTGCTCCCAGTGCATCTACTGTTGGTCATCGGCCTCCTCCTTGGTGAGCCAGTGCGCCTTCTAGCGCTCAAGGTGGGCCGCCTCCTCCTCCCGCGTCGCGGCGTAGTGGACTGGAGGCGCGATCACCCACTGGCGGAACTCGCCGGTCAAAGTGTAGGACTCCTCCGCCCAAGTGGGCAGAGGCGGCGACCGCTTCCACGTCGGTGGCTCCAACTCCGCCTTGGGCTCAATGGTGAGCAGCGGCGGTAGTGGCGGGACGAAGAGCGTGGCGTGGATGGAGTGCCCCGCAGCCGACAAGGCGCGAGCATGCTCCAGCCCATCCCAATGGGCATCCTCCTCGATCCTGCTCTCTTCCAGCGCGTGCTGCAGGGCTAGCTCGAGGGCGGCTTGGTATGCCGCCTCTTGCTCCTCCTCCTCCGGCAGAACCTCGGGAGGCGGCGGAGGAACGGCGTGGTCGACGTGGACGCCCCGGCAGCGCTCCTCCTCGTGCTCTAGCGTCAACCAGCGCTCCCAATTGGGGGAGTCTGGCGCGTAGGCATGCATCACCCGCTACTCTGGAGTGAGGGCCTCGCGACACCGGCGAACCTCCTCGGCGTGCGCCCACGCCGAGTGCGGCGCTGCCGGAATGGGGATCCACTATGGATTCAGATGCCAACCATGTGGCAGGTTGACATCCGGATACTGCAGTGACCGGCGCAACTGCCAGTGGCACCGCGCCTGGTGGACTGGTATGTGCAGACGTTCCCGCTCAAGTGGCGAGCCGCATCGAGTAGGCGGCGGCGATAGAGTAAGCCCGCGGGAAGAGCCCGCACCGGTGCTGTGCTTCCTCTTCCCCTTCCGCTTCCCGTTGAAAAACCCATGGTGGCCAGGGTTTGGGCTTGCTAGGGTTTCTGGTCATCGGCGAGGGAGCACCTTGTGGCCAGAAGTGGACGGGTGTTGGAATTGGATATGGTCGGCCCCGCCGCACGCTTCCATTAAAAAGGACGGGCACGCGGACCTTCGACCCACTGCTGGCGGGCCCCGAGATAGGTGTTGACATTTAATGAGACGCGGGCGATGGTTGATCGGCCAACTAGTGGGCCCGGTGAAGACACGGGAGGGACGCGGGGCGCGTCCGTTTCGTGTCTGCGAGGACGCAAATCCTGCCCAAATTTGTGCCTGAAATAGGTCAGCGCAGACACGAAGTGGACATGATTTGGATTTGGGTCTCTGCATTGGGCCACCGTTTTTGTCCGCGGCAACCCAAAAGGACTTGGGCGGACGAAATGGATCGCCCGGTTGGAGTGTCTCTAACATTGTCCTTGAAATGTATGATCTCTCTTTCCAAATGTGTGGGTTTCATACATGAATACGATCTCCGGTACACAGGTTACCACCACATTTTCGTACCTATATATTAGCCAAAGTAATAAAAATATATAGCTGCTTTAAGTACTTTTCACGGTAAATCTACTAATCTCACATGAAAAAACGAAGTTGCAAAGTTGTGATTGCATCCATTCCTAAATGACATCTATTTGGGAAATGAGGTAGTTACTGTCATGTGGAGTGAATTGGATTACACCAATTGTGATACATTCTAAGTGATTAATGTTGGGTTCACTCCACAATTAATCCAGACAGTCTTCGTGGAAGTTCCCATGTTAGTAAGATTCTGGTGATTTGTCAAGTATGTATTATGATGGCAACTGCGGCTGCAGATAATACACATTGGCTTTGGTCAAACCCTAAACCCTAGCATGCAGTGATTGAAATGCCATATAATAATAGCTATCATGAAAGATTCCATTTGTTACCTCTGTAAATTTTTATAAGATGTTTTTAGAGTCTATGAAAGTGTCAAGAAAACGTCTCATATTTAGTTACAGAGGGAGTACTTATTAATGCCTTAATGGTTTGCTTTATGCGATGGCTTATCGCAGAACTTGCTACATGATGTTTCCTTCTTTAGTAGGTATGGTATCTACTTCCAGATTTGATCACTTCCAATTTCTTAGTAGCATAGTTGCCTTGTGCAGTTGGCACATCGTTGTTTCTATGCCAGAAGAAGGAGAAAAAGAACAAGAACTGAATCTTCCCCACTCCCTTAGGCACCTCGGGGAGTGTACATTTTATGATGTACTGCTTACAGACTATCTTCTACCAATGATTCATGAATCCAATGATGTTTATTTTCCCACACTCTGATCCACATGAATGCAATAATATGTCCTGCAGGATGGCACTGCTGAGGGAGAGTTGCCTGAGACAGTTTGTTGCTTTGACGGCGTGTTCTACAATTACTTCAGCTTAGGTACTTCCTTTATTCACTTGACAACTTCTAGCTGCATTGCTTGTAATTTTCTTCATTATTGAAGAATGTATTTCCTAGTATCCCCTAATTTGTTTTAGATTATGCTCTTATTTGGAGTAATCTTGGTTATATATCTATTTTTTCTCAAGAAAATGAAAAAGCCTTGAGTTTCCTTCGGTTGTCTGTACGAAGTGAAACATTTGATTAAACTGGTCCCCAAAGGTGCCCCCCATCGGAGTGGCACTCCGTTGAGCGCAACCAGGAGAGCACCTCGTGCCACACTGCGCGCGATACGGAGCAGCGTGAGGAGATGAGCCACCCTGCCCAGCCAAACGAAGCCTCTCGGGATTTTGTCAACCTGTCTCTTCGTCTTCCTGTTCAAGCCGAGGACACCATCTAGTGCAAAGGCGTGGTAGCCAGATCCGACATGACCAAAGTGAGACGTCTCCCCTTGGCCATCATGGAGGCCCTTCACGTGGGAAGGTAGTCGGCAATCCTGTCAACCAAGTGTTGGAGCGCCTCGCTCGACAACCTCTTCAACACGCGGAGGATTCCGATGTGCTTGATCAAGCTGGTACGCCATAACCCGCGAGATCACTAATTAAAAGGGTACCCTACCAAAGGTCACTGCCATCTTCTCAGCCCCTGACAAGCGGTGCGTTATATGTGCGCCACTTGTCTCAACACGAGGTTTCTCTCTTTTTTCGTAGATTCGTTTATTCCAAATATTTCATCTCTTAAACCGTGTGTCCACATCACGAACTGTTTTCACTATTGGATTTCTCGCTTTGGGAACTTCGAAGCTAGATCCCATGTAATAGGTTTTGGCGAACTTTTTTTCATGAAAAAAACAAAGCCGAAAGCACATTTTTTTTCCTTCACTTTTCCCCTTTCATAGTCATGCTTCTTGCTGGAGCAAATCTGTGCCTCCACGAGAAGCACAGTGAAAGCAAAAAGAACATGTTTTTTCCTTATCGAGAGGCACAGCTGTGCTTCTCGTGGAAGTAAATCTGTGCATTCAGGAAAAGCAAATCTGTACCTCTCGCGGAAGCTAAAAAATACCTTTTATTCTTTCCGAGAGGCAAAGTTGTGCTTCTTATGGAAGCAAATCTTTGCCTCCACGAGAGGAAAATATGTGCCTCTCATGGAAGCACATTTATGCAAAAGGAAATTCATTTTTTCTACAAAACATAGGGAAAACTGTCGAAAACCAAAAAGCCGATGCTGCCCTAGGGCATTGTTAGGGCCTTGCCTAACCAGTCCACCTACAAGGGCTTGTTGCTGGGCCAACACATGGGTCGGGTTGGAAGCTACAAATACATGGGAGGAGACCACGAGCTAGGCATCCAGAGGATCACAACGGTGACTGCACTTCTCTTACGTATGGCTCCCTTCCCTGATCCCCTTCATGTGCCTTGTACCTCAATTTAGCTACATCTCCTGTGTAATCCAATATCGCTGGTTGATTATCAAGTGGGTTGCTAACATGTGTCCTCGTCCGATCAACCAATGGGGGACACTATGCCACTTGGCAAAGTTCGTGGGAAATCTTAATGCATGCACGAAGAATGTGGGTAAGCAGCGAACGACAAGGAACTCCTCCCTATCCGGGTGGTAGAAGATGACAACGTCATCTGGGTAAGGTGAGACATTCATTGTAAAGATCGTGAGATGCTAGGCGACGGAGCTACTCAAATTCCTTGACCTTGTCGTGTAACCTGCTGAGGGTTTCAATCATCAATACAAATAACATCAGGGAAAGCGGGTCACCATGTCTTAGACCCTTTTTGTGCCAAGCCGCCGGAGCTGGCTCGCCATTGAGCATCACCATCATGCTACTCGAGGACAGGATGATGGCAATCCACTCGTGGGTTATATTCTTTAGTGTATGATTTTAGATGAAATAATCTTATTTGCTAAAACAAACATGTTTGATATCAAACTTCCTATATTCATTCATATGTTTTCACAATTCTATTGCTAACCATTCTAAGTTTGAGAAAACTTCTTGGCTCATTGTCTTATAAAATAGTAAGAGCATATATATTTATATTGTTCTTAGGTGATATATTTGTACATGTTTATGTTATTTAATCATAGGTGAAAGTAATAACACAATTTTTAGTATTATCCTTGAAATAATGAGATGAATAATCTTCTTGAGTTATACGTACGTGGGGATTGTTTTGTCGTTACCATTTTTTGTTGTTATATCTAATTTGTCTATTGCGTAGGAATCTTTCGAAACGAAACATGCTTTCACTATGCACTTTATCTGAAAACGCAGGGATGGATGCTCAAGTGGCTTACGGATTTCATCAACTACGTGATGACAAGCCATTCCTTGCCAGTGGTCCTTTATCTAATAAGGTATGCAACTTAGTGAAACCCTTACCTTCACTAATGGAAATTCCATAGCTCCTCGGCATAAACTCTCTGATATAATATTTCATGTTCAAGTTTTATGTCCTTTTAGGTTCTATACATGTAATGTTGACTTGGAGTAGGATAATTATTATTGTCTACACACTACAAGACCCCTTCTAAATAGATGTCGTAGTTAAAGATTTTACCATTAAGGACGCAACCTACTTTATGAAAGGGGGGAGTGGCAACTAGTGATATCCAGTATTGGCAGCATTGTTTTCTAGCTCCAACCAAAGATTCTAATCAATATCTTCATGAAGAAATATAACAAATGTAACTCACAAGGCACCTACTGAAAAACAGTAATATGATCCTGCACAGTCGAGTGCACAAAGGAAGCATCAACACCAATATGATTCATGAGCTCATGCTTCATAGGGTCCCACACAATGCTGATAGCAACTGTACTATCGGACAAAAGAGTAGTTGTAGTGACAGAAACAACAAAATCCACAAGAAGCCATCATAGAAGAGCCATAGCTCACAACTCAGCCTTTGAACCTGAATAAGAAACTTTAGTATGTTTCTTCGTCTTCCGGGCAAAGAGGGGACCAAGAAAACCACAGTTAGTAGAAAGGGACAAGCGACCCGAATGACTGCTAGCCCAAGTAGCATGCGAATAGGCCTGAAACTGAAACAAACTGAAGCATGGGAAGAAGATACGATGAGAGATAGTCCCGCGATGATATCATAGAAGACGGAAGAGGTGACAGTAGTGCGCCAAAGTGGGAGCATAAATGAATCGAGTCAGAATGTAAATGAGATAGGGAAGGTTCAGATGAGTGACAACTAGATAGACCAGACTCCCAACAAGATGACGGTGGAGCGTCGAATCATACAAACACCGACTGTCAGAAGCACAAACATGGACTTCATGCTCCATCGGAGTCTCAACTGTGTCTTGTGTGCTCGTTAGTAAGGGCAACACGAGCAAGAAGATCATGTATATAATTATCTTGGGAAATAAGGAAGTTGTCAGAGGTAGAAGAAACATCAACCCCAAGAAAGTAGCTAATGGGACCAAGATCACACAAAAGAAAATGCTCATTAAGACATGCCTTCACAAAGGCAATGCACTCAGAGTCGTCGTCAGTGATGATCATGGCATCGACATATAGCAAAAGAGTTTGACCATGAGTTTAAAGGTGGACAAAAAGTGCAGGATCCTGAGCACTCTCAGAAAAGTCAACCACAATCACCATTGAGGCGAAATGCTCAAACCAGGCATGAGGACTTGCTTAAGGCCACATAGAGAGCGGCGAAAATGACATGTCGTGCTACCAGGAATACAATACCCAGATGATGGCCTCTTGTAGACCTCGTCACCTATCTCACCATTAAGAAATGCATTCTTGACATCAAGCTAAGAGACAGACCAATGACAAACATAAGTCATAACGAGAAGTGTGCAAATTTTTGTCATGTAGGCCATGTGAGAAAATGTCTCATTGCATTCACGACCATGATTTTTCTCACAAACCACAATGCGAGCTTTGTAGCGCTCAAGAGAACCATCGAGCGAGTCTTAACCCTGTAGACCCACTTACATTATCCCCAACAACATCAATCTCCTCTGGCATCAGATGCTACAATTCGGGGCGAACAACAATGTCCCAACACGCTCAAGAAGATTTGTGCTAGAAAAACCACAATGAGCAATAGGTGGAAGCGGGCAAGAGCAGAAAACATAAGTAGGTTGAGCTAGAGGCGGTGCGTTCTATTAGAAAGAGACATAGTAGTCGAGGGAGATGGATCATTAGAAGGAGATGACACATTGGAAGAATCCACAAGACGTGGATGGCGAGCGTAGTAAATAAGAGGACGAGGAATCACTAGGGAAGCCTTAAGGGACGAGTGAGATGAGGGAGCCTCAAGTGACGAAAGAGGTGGGGAAGCCACATGTGAATATGTCATGGGGTGTGACGACCCGGGAGAGGCCCTAACCATATCTAGCACCTAGGCTAACATCTTCATAGTATAGACCCCAAGACGGCCACCAAAGCACAATGTATATGTGGTTACATGCACGCTATGTGGGTGGAACGGTCTGTATCACAACACAATTGTTCAACAGGTCTGCAACGATTCAAAATTTAACAAATGCAAATAGAGTCATCCTTCACCAAAGATATCCCAAGGCACTCACATGGCGTCGATGGTCTGACTTGCAGCATGGGAATGAAAATAAAATTATCCTTCACCAGAGAGATCCCAATGTTGTGATTTTAGCAAATGACTTGTCCTGTCATCCCACTAAATGAGGAATAACCATAGCTAATGTTGTCCTTCGCCAAAATGACTACCTTCTCCAATTGTTGCTATTTTATTTGCAACACGAATCAAAAGAATTAATATAGCAATGTAAGTACCAAACTGTACCCGCATGACTTACATCAGATCTATACTAAGTATGGAACATTCTCAAGTAAAGGGTTATATGTGGTTTGAGCGAAAAAACACTAGAATTCTGTAGAGACACGCTACAAATTGCATCTATCAGTGATAAGGTAAGAGAGCGCAATAACACACAAGGAAGCAATCCAAAACCTCTCACATGTTTGGTAAGTTTTATTTATTATTAGTTGAACTTTCTCTATATTACTAACAAGGTTTATTGATAATTAGGTTGAAGATGTTCTATGATCTCAGACAAAATCTCCAAGTCGTTCTTAACCATGGACATAACTATTCGAATAGATTTAGTCGCACAAAGATGTACCACTGTACCCTAACATGTGGCAAATGCTCCTGGTGCATGTACAAATATCACAAACGGGTTAGGCTAGCAGAGTGAGATAAGCCACGAGCGCATCCCACACACACACACACACACACACACACACACACACACACACACACACACACACACACACACACACACACACACACACATCAAACAAGTCCAAGAACCTACCCAACCGAGTCATACGATAATCGAGTCTAGCCGTAGCTCCTACTCAGACCCAACCGTTCTGTGGGAATTCCAAGATGGCTACAACCTTGACCAAGATAACCACTTGGCCTAGCCACATTTCTATATTTATGCAAACATCAGGTGATAACTCACCCAATGAGAAACTTACCACAAACGAAGATGATTCATGCAACTATGTGTGTGCCAAGTGGAAATCCTGAACTATGTGGCCCCTAGGACAGGTTGAAGGATTAGTTACTAGGTCATGGGAGGGGCTCATTTACTCTCCAACAAGAGGTTGAGTATGTTCAATCATGGATCAAGATAACAAGAACTCATGTCCTATTGTTTGCTCAATTGGAACAAAACATCATGCTCTCAAACATGGCTCCCACCATTTGCTTTGTTACAAATTAACATAATTATCCACAACATAACATAAATGTATCAGAGTCTGGTTCAACTACCCATATGCAGCATAAAGTAGTTATGCCATGACTCAAACATAAATCCTAAGCATGCATACTACGACAATCAGTGCCAAACATGACAATAACACGAGCAAATAACTAGGCATGCTAGGAATGTTAGGTAAAGGCAATATCATGGCGACAATAAACATGCCTTTCAGAGGATAGGTATCGAAAGACCACTATGACATCATTATTGTAATGCAAGAGGGAAGGAGAAGCATAGGATGTGTCAGAATGGACAAGGAGGTTTTTCTTGCCTGGAATCCACACTTGTTTCATTCTCAAAGCCTTCTCATTGCTCACGTCATCTTTGGATACTAATCGAGAAGAAACAGAAACACTGGAAAAGTGCAAAGGATGCTTTTTACTACTATGGCAAAAGTTTCAACTTGCTCGTGATATGCAATGCATTACATGGAAAGAATGATGTTGAAATGATCCAATGGAATTAGCAAATAAGTTAAATGAAGTTTGAATTGCAACTAAGATGCAATCCAAAGACTCCATATTTAAAGTATAGGCTTCCTTCTTGCGTAGCTACTCAAACAAATTTAAATGTTTTAACATAGATGATCATGGCATAAGCTGATGAAGTATATAAGCTAAGACTAAACTAAGCAAGCTAAATGGTAAGGAAAGATTGTATAAGACATTTCAAAAATCTACATATTAAAAGAAATGGGTTAGTTATGGTTTAATCCTAAATTCAGTTTTAATTGATGCAAAAATGCTTAGAAGTGACATATCTAGCAACTATTTAATAGGAATTATGCAATTTAAATAATTCATTAATGTTATATAAATGAATGCACAATGTAAAAATGCTCAAACATGAATGCAAATGGAATATATGAGAACTACACATTTTTCTAATCGGAGTAGAAATATTGTTTGTATTGTTATGTTTTAAAAATAATTAAATATGAATTTTAGAAGTTTAAGCATTTTATAGAATTTCCTATTTAAAATAAGTCAAATAGAAAGTCCCAGGAAAGTTTTGCGCTGAGGTAGAGCCAACTACAGTGACTGACAGGTGGGACCATGGGTCTGACTTTGTTGGTGATGTGGCCGTGAGTGATGCAGGCTTTTCTTGTGCATTTTCTGCTAGCTGTTGAAATGTATAAGTAGATTGTCTAGTTCTTTTCATGAGTTTGGACTTTCAGTTGGGTCGGCTAATGCATAAAGCTTATTATTGTTCCGCGGTCTAAGGATTTGAAATCAAGACCTTAGACCTTGATAGCACTAGCCACGGTGGTTAACCGGTCGAGCACCTGCCAGGTCACGGATTAAATCAGAAAAGGGAGGCTTTTGCCTCGATGGAGAATGGAACCAAGGATCGCTCGTTTGTGGTGCACTGCACTGGATAGATGATCTTTTGTTTTTTATTCAGAGAACATGCAAAGTCCGAAGAAATAAAAGAGGCGCCTTGTGCAGGGTGGTGTACTAATGTACTCTGGTGACCTCTCGAGCCAGCCGAGTTTGCTAACGTGTGCGTGTGGGTGCGGAAAAGACTATGCCTGATGCAAGGAATGATCTGGTGCACACGACGGACCATGTTGTCACTAGAGAAGCTCCAACGACGATGGTCCATGGCGGATCTGCTCAGATGTGTGCGGTTGAGGGTGCTATACCTTGCGATCAAGCTATACCTCGCGAGGAGTGCAAAAGCTTCCTGGGGTCGCCCTGAGTACGCAAGGGTGCTCGGTGACGATGTACGCTACCTAGCACTACGGCGGCAAGATATGGGCGTGTTGGGAAACTAGACTAGAGGAAATGGACGATACTAGGAGAGGGCTTTGGTCGGGGAGCTCACAAGGAGGGGGCTGGAGTAGTCGAACGGGCCTAAAGATGAACGACGACGAAATTTCTCTGAGGCGTGTTGGTGTTGGAGTCCAAGTTGACGGCATAATTCGTCATCAGCCGGGCTCCTGAGTTTGCATGTATCGGTGTGGAGGAAGTAGGGGTGGCCGTGGGACCCAGGGCATGCTCGCCTGGCTTGCCAAAGACGCTGGCCACATGGTCGCCATGAGCGCAAGCTCTTGAGCTCTGGGTCATGGCATGGGGAATAGGTTGGAGGGAGTAGAGTTACCTTGCGGTGGAAAAAGGGAAGAAGAAGGGTTAGGGTTAGGGTTTGGGAGTGCAAATTGGTTTATGGGTTGAGGAGCGCAGATTAGCTTGCGGGCTGCAATAATCCTCATTAGAAGTTGAATTAAATTAAAATTATGCTCATGAGATGCTTATGAGATGATCATGATGCCCAACCAATTTCCGAGGAAAGTGTTGCTCCTGGATTGTTACATGAGTCTACAATAGTAGTACGGGTAGACATAGTGGGATGGGTGGACAATGGCAGCACATGAGTGATAGGTGTGTGGAAAAGTGAGGAAACACATGTCCTTAATGGAAGAGGCCGAAGAAGAGGATAGGTGCCCATAGAAAGGATGAAATTCATCAAAATTCACATTTCGAGAAATGTGCATCCAACAATCGATAGGAACCCAACACCGATAGACTTGTGCTCATCGCTTTAACCTGAGAAAACACACTCAACATATTGAGCGGCTAGTTTGGTGCGTTAATGAGGGGAGGGCAAGAAGAATGTAACAAACACAACCAAACAAATGAAGGAATGAGTACTCAGGACAAAGACCAAAAAGGCGCTCAAGAGAAATGCCACCATGTAGAGCAGAGGAAGGTTGAATGTTGATGAGATGGGTGGAAGAAGAAACAAACTCAACCGAAAAGTGAGGCGGAAGAGGCGGTGATCATCAATGCATGAGCCGTCTCAAGAGAATGATCATGCTTGCGCTTAGCACATCCATCCTGAGTGTGAGCACCAAAATGAGAGAACTGAGCAAGTGTGCCTTCTCAGCAAGGAATCCGCCCAACAAAAGAAAAATATACTTACCTACAGAATCTGCAAAAAAGACAGTATTAGGAATGGAGAACTGGTTATGAACCATGATGGAAAACTTCTTATAGATAGATATTACCTCATTACAAGAAGACATCAAATATATCGAGAGAAATCATCTAAAGATAATATAGTAGCGATGGCCTCTTATCAAGGCAAATGGAGTCAGACCCCAAACATCAGAGCAATGCATGAGAGTGAACAAGGTCGAAAGGACGTTGAGACACAATCTCCGCATGAGGGTAAGTTAAATGAGCCTGTTTACCAAGCTGACAACTCTACAGTCTATAGACACATCGCCAGTGACGAATCCAAGAAAAGCACATCAAATTATGGATGAGAGAAGACTAGGAGAGCCATACAATGATACAGGTGACCAAGATAACGATGCCATTGCTGAACAGAGACGTTAAATGATGCAACGAAGGCGGAGAGACTGGCGGTGGTGGCAGCGGAGGGAAGTTGAAGATACTCAAGCTCCTAGTGACCCTGGGGGTCACGACGCCAGGGGCCAGCACTAGTAGATCTCATGTGACAATCATGTACATACAGTAGTCAAAGTGGAGAATGACCCAAAAACCAGAGTCAACAATCTAACTACAAGAAATGAGTTGCATCGACTATCGACTGGGAGGGAAGTACCATCAGTAGTAGGAACAAGAACATGAGAATCCACAAGTCGAATGGTGGGAACGAGACCAACCATAAGTCATATGAAAAGACACTCTAGTAGTCCTACCAAAGATCTATGGAGATGTAGTTGACTATGTAAAAAAGTGTTTTTTCCATACCAAAGGCATCAGTAGCAGAACATGTCGATGGAGAACTGAAAGAAGCAACTAGTAGGCATCAAAGTCATGTAGTCTCCAACATAGTTAGAGGCTCGATAAAATGGGTCAACATGGAAGCACCAATTGGCGAAGAACGTGAAGCATTAAGCAAGTGTCAAAGTCGTGAAGGACACCGCTCAAGTGGTCAACATATAATCACCAGGAGAGGAGTGGCCACCACACAGGTGGAAACCACTAAAGGATGCGGTGTGGCATGATCAATCCTGTCTCTAGAAGTCGATATAGAAGACAAGGTCACAGATACAAACGTCGTTGGTGGGCTACCGATGAAAGTCATGAGAGCAATCGTTGACCACCACAATCTGCAGGTGTAGAGCAACCATCATTGTCTGTGGATATAGCGCGAGGTGTTGCTATAGCGAAACCACCATAGTCTATAAATAGCACTAGAGGAGGCCACGTCACAGGTGGATGAACACCAAGCACTGAATAAATATGCATCTACGGGACATCATTAGTGTAAGAAACACCGCAAAAAGGTAGTGGACAGCGAGGATGAGGCGTACATGAGGACATGGTCATTGTACCTTTTTTACAACAAATTGAATTAGCCCGTGGCTGCCTGGAAATGCAGCTAGCCAGAAAAAAGTAGTAGCAGGAGAGCCACAATATAAGGTCATCTCCAACTCCGTGCATAAAAGATGCCGCGAAACATCCGGACAGTGCGGCCCAGACAATTTGTGCCATCCAATGTCATGCATTCAATATCCGCGGATTGGTTCGCAATGTACGAATTCTACCAAATGTAACCAAAGTTGGGGGAGATTAGGGGTTGTTTGGATCTCCTTAATGCCGGACTCCGACACACC
>LR880971.1:783523485-783542059 GCA_904067115.1 Aegilops sharonensis | reverse complement strand
TTCCCCAACTCCGTCCATATCCTCTTCCTATGAATCTAGCAAGACCTCCAATGCCTCTACACCACTTTGCCAGCCACTCAGTTCTTTACGAACCACCGCTGCTCCACCCAAGCGCCCTCTACTTCACTTCCATTGCATCGTCGGATCTGTCTGCAACCCATGTATCGTCTGCCCCTACCAACACCATTCCACAGACATCACACCCTGCAAGTGTTCCGCCAAATGTCGGTGAGAATATATTTTGGACCCTCTCCTTACAACATGAAGCAAGCATGATAGCAAGGTACTCGGTGAGGGAGGATGCGTTGTTGGCCACAAGGAGGGGGTTGTTGGCATGAACTATCAGGGCACGATACTATGGCAACATATGCATTCTTGGTTTCATGAGAGCAGTACGTGCGTGTGTAGCCGCCTACAAGTATGTCTGCAAACCAACCTTTTGCCGGCTATAGATTGGATCGATCGATCTCGGCGACTTGCACCCTAACCTCTATTTAACTTGGCGATTAGAAAAATAGGTCGAAACCGTAGCAGTAGCTTGGGCAGCCTGATCCAAGCGGCTAGGAAGCAGTGCCTAGAGACTGGAGTGTGTGTGGACGTGCAGACTGTGGAGAGCTGCATCAGCAGCCAGCAGAGGTGGACGGCTAAGAGGGGGTTTGTCCAGGGGCTAGATCCTGTTGGCAAGGCAGTGACGTCCTGGGATGAGGAGAGGGTGAGGCGATGTTGGGGAGATCGAGAGGAAAAAAAATCAATGACTAGTAGCAGCGTCTAGGAATAAGAGGTAAACCTTGAGCTCTAATACCATGTTATGAAATAACAACTTGTACTTTAAAATGATCATAGACCAGCATATATATGGGTGCATGTCAGGAAGTCTCTTATACAAAGGGAAAATATAAAGGGTATAGGGCTAATTTTATGTTGGTTGAATAGCTAGGTTGATGGATACTTTCTACTAGTGTATAGTTCTCCATATGTGTAAGAGTAGTTTGAACTTCGTAAATTTTAATTATAGCATTTGTGGGTTTCAACACATATTCTTACCTATATAGTTCCTATAATAAGCTTTTGGAACAATCTCTGACAATTAAGTTACTGATTGGCTGATTTTATGACAGTTAATTTACGCAGGATACACCTGCAAGCAAGGGTGGTTCTTTACACAGTGCATGAGTGACCCTGAACTACGGTACGATATTTCCTCTTTAAAGAGTAAATGTGGCTATTTTACAATAGAACAGTCATTACTTTCCCTTGAAAGACTGAACTTGCTTAATGAAGCCGTTATATAATCATGTTTGATTCTGTGATGTCAGTCCTGAATAGAGAGATGTGTATATAACCCCCCTAGTCTTTTACGTTTATGCTACATCACCCCCTCAAATCCAAAACCGGCTACATAATCACCTCAGCTTTCCAAAACAAGCCGAAACACCCCCTGACACTATGGTAAGTGGTTTTAGACAATGGTTTTGCCAACATGACAGCGAGGCCGTGTGTTGAGGCCCACCACGTCACCCTCCTTGACAAGTTGACATACCCATCCATCACCATCTCTTCCATTCTATGCAACTCATCTTGTCAGAGAATATCGCGGGTTATCCGCCATGGATGTGCTCGGTGGAAACAACTGCAGCTAAGAAGACTGAGGTCATCGCTGCCCTTCTCCACCTTCCTTTTTGTCGGCTAGCGATACCCTGGCCAACGCCCAACAGAGACGCCATGAGGAGCCTCCTAGGCAACCCGACGGTGCTGCACATCAACATCAACGTTGACAACCTCTTCGAGCTGGCCACCTCCATGTTGGTTTAGCACGAGGCCGACGTGAGCGAGAGAGAGATGGTTGTGAGATAAAATAGTTTGTTACACCGACATATATGGGTCCCAGGATGAGCTGCGAGTATATGAAAACCACCTTCAAAATCAGCGTAGGGGGTGTTTTGTTTGGTTTTGAAAGATTTTTAGAGTTGACGAGTGATGTAGTCGAAACATGAAAGTTTAGGAGTGGGGGATATGAACTTCTTTCGTCGTAAATATTGTCTGTAGATCCTTTTATCCTAAAAATGGTTGTGGTTTGTTTAGCTCTATGGCTACTACTCCCTCCGTCCCAAAATAAGTGACTTAACTTTGTAGTAAGTTTAGCACAAAGTTAGTACAAAATTGAGTCACTACAAGTTAAGTCACTTATTCTGGGACGGAAGGAATATTTTGCAGCCAAACTCGTACCATAGTTCCATTCACTTTTGTGAAAATGCTTGGTACTTTGTTATTTCATTATTAAAATGATAATGGAATATGTCAAAGAGGTCGTTCAAAAAAAATCTAGAAATCCTGAGTCACCATTGATTAAGTGATTATTTTCATACTTCTAATGTCCTCTTTGTGCGGACAACTCCATGTTAAAATCTGCACAAGGAACAACATCTTGAAATAGTTACATATGTGATTTGGGATCATGGTTTCGAAAACCTTGTGCTAGTTTACAGAAAGTGCAAGTAGCCAAGATAGCACGTCACGCCAAATGTCCCTAGTAAATGTGCAGTCAACAAGAGGTGTTGGGTCTTCGAGTTTTGGCCACCAGACATGCAGGAGGGATTGTATGGCAGCTCTCTACGAGCTACGCAGTTCGCTTGTGAAACACCGCCCTAGACTGGCAAGCTAGAAGAGAAACTTGAACTTTCATGGAGCATAAATTGACAACTTATACCCCAGACTTCGTCTATCTCCAAGCCCCTTATATTACAGGAAAATTATAAAGGCTAAATGGAAACATAATATAACTCTAACACCCTTCTCAAACTCAGGTTGGATCCACAACATTGAGTTTGGAGGAAAAAAATCCATGTTGTGCTCTAGTCTGTGCGTTCGTAAAGAAATCCGTCAACTGTAACTCAGAAGGCACATAGTGAAGAGCAATAACTAGACCCATCACACCTAAACACGCCAAAGAAGCATCAACACTAAAATGCTTGTTGTGCTAATGCTTCATAGGGTCGCACACAATACTAATAGCACTTGTATAGTCTGAGAAAAGGGGAGTGTAGTAACTGAAAAACCAAAGTCCTAAAATAACCATAGTAACCAAGTCACCTCTACTGTTAAAAGAGTCATAGCTTGTAACCAACTCACCTGTTGAGGAATGAATTATTTCTTGATGTATCGCTCTAGTTCCTAATGGGTCCCATTAGAATTGCATCGGCATACAAATCTAACACCTTCATTTTGGAAAATTTTCCTTGCTTACTCCATATCCCATTGACCTTCTTACTTCTGGGATGCTTCTGAAAATACCTTTTTCCATGATTCACTTAAGTAAAGCATTTTCTTGCTCAAGTGTAACTTCGCTAAGAGGAGAGTTAGGAGAATCAATAGAAAGATGCACATTTGAGGATGTGACATGAGAGGGTGTAGCAATAGGTGCAATCACAATGGATAATGATTGAGATGCATAGTTTGAACCGTAGAAAGTGAATTGAGTCAACACATATGGTGTGTATTAAAAAGCTATGAATTTCTTAACAATATGAGTTATATATACATAAGATATTTTGAAAATACCTTCCTGTCTGTACGTATAAAACAACGTACTAAAAATAGTACATACTACCTAAAAAGTAGGATATATACTACCCAAATATTTTTTTATATACAACATACTACACGTACATACTCTCAGTTTTGTCAGATACTACATACAACATACAAAACTCACATGAGAGTAACTACCATTGGTGGTAGGAAATATTTGTCCTATATATCATATGGAAAAATGAGGAAACTAAGAGAATATGTGAGGCTACCAAGCCTTCAGCCCATGTTAAGGTGTCCTGGTTCCCTTCCCTCCTACCCGGCATGGCCCACTAACAAAATAGTTGCAACCTACCTCATTGCACCACACTGAACTCGACCAATCAATCGAACAGGCGCATCGGCTCCCTAAGTCCTTCCACAAGACCACATGCAATGAAGCAGCCAGCCAGGGCACGGGAGCACAATAATAGGAACTCGTGCGGTTATGGCTGTGGGCCTATGGACAACGGCTAGATCTATCACCCGACATGGGGGCATGCATCCTGAATTGCCTTCCTCGGTGCTCCAGATAAGGATAGAGGCAACCATCAGTTTTGTATTTTTATCTATTGTCAACCGCGATTCGCTTGCTAGGCTGCATTCACATCCCACATGCGTACAAACAATAACAAGAGTAAGCAAGTTATGTTGTCTAGTTGGCTTCCTATTTCAGCATATTGCAATTTCAGCTTTGTTTGCACTTTGCAATGATTCGTGTTTTGTTTAAACAAGGGGAATTGATATTTTTTAAAGTCATTAAGTAGTCTAATACATTAATATTGTTTTCATTTTGTGACGTGAATTTGCAATGCAAGAATATCTGTGAACTGTAAATTTTTACCATTGAATATTACTTAAAAAAATTAAGACTCTAAAACTTGAGGTTCTAAAAATAATATCATCCTTTAAAATTTTCAATACATACTCTTCAAATCCTAGGTTCTTCCCTACATTGAGGGCCTTCGTGCATTCATGATTTTTCTTTAAATTAAGCATCTGAAGCTAAGCATCTCATGTTCCTTCAAAAGCTCTCTATGATCATCGATGTGAGTTTGATGCTTTAACTTTAGTTTTCCAAGTTCATTAGTCATGCTTTCATTTCTTTTCTCATCGCACTGATAAGAAACTTTTGTTGCTCCTCCCACATGTTAGTATGCGCGCCATAACTCAATCTGTCCTCATCATCATCAACAGTCAAGTCATCTTCATCGCTCTTGAAATCGTTGAATTCGGATTGTGTAAGCTTATAGCCATTGGCTTTGAAGTATCTTTATGATCCACTTCTTTCAATTCCAAATGAAGACTTGGGATTGGTGGATACAAGTCCAATCCCAATGAAACCTTTATCATCACTTTCACAGTAGGTGTAGTAGCTTGTGTGAAGTTGGTCTCGGGTTTGGTGCAACATTACCATGTGATCTACTCTTCGAGTATCTCTTGGTGTAATTTTCCTTTCCCATTAGCATAGTTATTTATCTAATGTCTTCTTTCTCTTCGATCATCCTTGTCCCCCTTTTCTATTCTATCCTTTCTTTGATATTCTTCTTTATTCTTATTGGGTTGCGGACAATCGACAACAAAGTGTCTAGATTTACTAGAACTCCATTAAAAGAATCTCGTCGTCTTGAGATTGAATATTAGTATTTTGATCTAGAGTAGCTGCAATCTTTGCTCTTGAACTTGTCCTTCCAATACATCTTTTTGAAGTTACGAACCATGAGACCAAGTTCTTTATCGGGGACCTCTTTGGATTATTTCACACTTGGGTTCTTGGGAGCATCATTAGTGGCTTTGTAAGCTCCCCTACTCTTGTGAGTTAAATATTAGCGATGAAGATCTTGCTTAGCCTTAATACTCATCTCATGATCCATAATCCTTGACCTTGATTGTCTTGTGATTTTTGTAGTTAGGAATCATTTGTAAGAGAGTGCAACCAGTCTAATAATTTCCATCTAAAGCTCTTAAGTTCTTCTTGACATTGAATATATCATTCATCTATTCACTTCCAAGTCTAGCAATTTCATTTGTAATAAGTAGAGTCTTGAGTACATCTGGGCCACAACTTATCCATGTTTCATACGGAGCTTGTCAAGTTGGCCATGAAGAACATCAAGCTTTAACTCTTACACCGGTTTGGTGCCTTCATGAATTTCCACAAGGGTGTCCCAGATTTCTTTGATGTTCCCCCGAGAAGCTGGTCTTGTTGAATTCTTCCGGACACAAGGAGTGGAACAATATATCCACACTTTAGCATTGCATAGGATCAACTTCAATTCTTCGACATTTTGACCTCTTTCTAGTTTCTCTTGAGCATCTTGAAAGAATTTTCCTTGTATGGCAACAACAATAGCAGCTCAAACAATGAGATTATGACTAAAAAATGCATATGCCTCTTATTCTTCCAACTATAAAAATTCGAGCCATGAAAATAAGGACATCTATGGTGAAAACTACCTTCTCTTACTTGAATATATCATTCCTTAGGCGGTTTAACCAAACCAGAGCACGTGCAGGATGCATTGGAGGCTAGATGGGGGTTGAATACACTATCAAGACATGGGGTCTCTACAAAAGTCAAGCGTGGAAGCAAAATTTGTAATGAAGGTAATAAGTTTGAGAGAGAGAGAGAGATCACAAACACTAATTTTTTCGGAGGTTGAGTTAATTGGAGCTATCCTAATCCTTGTTGGTGGAGGTGCAAACACAAAAGTCTTGGTAGTGTCACCCACAAAAGCCCACAAAGCGCATACCCCACATATGCCACCATGGTTAGCTGACCACGATGGTCAAACCTCACTTGGGGTAGATTTTCACGAGGTGGGTGATCTCCAAGGCCTCACAAACTTATCGACTCTTTCAGGTCTTGAAGGATTCCAAACACACGTAGCTAATATAGGTGTCACACGCCCTCAAACAGACAAGATAGGGTTGCTTGCAGATGAATACCTTTGCTTGTTCTTGAAAAGATAATCACCTCCACACTCAAACTCTCGTAGGACAAATCTTTGGATTTGGATAGGTCGGGTGTTTGAATGATAGACTTGAAATCACGAGAGGGGAGAAGATATCAAAGGTATTTCATGAATTTTTGAAGAATGCCCTTTGAACCCAACACAAGACTATGGAGGTGGAGTGGAATGGTAGGATTGGTTGTGGTATATATAGGACAAACCCACTAAATGATCAGCTTAGACACACCAAGTGAACTACAGAGTGCTTTCTTTTGAGTAGCTCGAAGAGTTTGACCTGGATCCACCAGAAGACTCCAATTAGCACTGGTATCAGTGTGCTAACTTATGGGTACCGTTATGAATATCCAACCAAGGGGGGTTTGGAGGTCCTCCCAGTAGTTAGAGGTTGACAACACTAATGTATTGGAGGCTCCGGATGGCACTTGGTTACTATGGCTATCTCTCCGGAAGGAGTTGGAGGATTCAAATGGATATGACTCTATGGCTCCTAGCAATGTAAAAATACAAGAGATAGTAGGAAAGTACTTAACGTGTTTGCGTGATTCTAGAGTTTTATCTCCAAGCACGTAGCAAAAAAATTATCGCCACACAAAGTGATCTCCTTTCGATAGTATCAACATACCTATGGAGTCATTGTGCTCTTGGGTCACTAAAATCTACTCCCTCTGTAACAAATATAAGATGTTTTGATCTAAAACATTATATATTTGTTTATAGGGGGAGTATAGAAGATGTTCTTTGTTGAAGTATATATGTGGTGGGTTGCCTAGTCCTTTCTATTAGTCCAGACTTTCATTGCATTGGATAGTGCATGAAGCTTAATATGGTATCAAAGCCCAAGGTCTTGAGTTCAAGTCCTGGCTTTCGCAATTTTTTGGAAATTGTTGACCCCCTTGTGTCCATGTATAGGCCTCTTCAACCATACCTTTGCGTCTATCCATGTGTTGACTTTCCGTGTGACACGTGAGAGGGTGTGTTGAAGTGCATATGTGGATTGCCTAGCCCTTTATATTAGTTTGGACTTTTGGTTGTGTTAGCTACTTCATGAAGCTTAACATCATTAACCTTGCCAACACTTGATCTAGAAGAATTTTGGGGTCAATAACTATCTTCCAACTTGCATCTTTTGAGAATTATCATGAAAAACAGGTGTAAAAATAGGCCCTTTGATCAAGTTGTCATATATCATTTTTTACTATTTATTGTAGAGTAACAACCCTACAGTATTTGGTTCTAGATTTTTCCCTATTGCAGCTTAAATCCGTTCCGACCGAGAGCGGATTTAAACATGTCAGGGCAAAGGATGCAATTTCAAAAAGGCAACGATGATTTTGTCAATCCAGGCTCTGTTCTCAAGCCCCTGGGCCACCATACAGACTTTTCATCGATGCTTGGGGACCTAGCGAGGGTGTCAAATGTGATCTCAAACACATCACAACCGTTGAGCCAATGGTTAGACCAAAACTGGCATGACTGGGCCAAGTTTTGTTAAAGTGGAGCCATGAAATAGAGCAGGTTTAAAGGCGAGGCTTGGATGTCGCGCCCAAACCAGCAGTACGGTTGACTTTACAGTTTAGATGCCCGGAATCATAGGTTTATCTGTGCCCACGGCTTCGATTTTGTGTATTATTATTATTAAGCTTGGTATGTCTGTGTCACTCATTCTTAACTATGCAATTTTCTAAGCTAGAGTATAGCAGTAAACAGGGGTCTAGATAATTAACGCTCGGCAAGAGAAATAGCCAGTTCAAGAAGCCTCTTACTCTGTCTATTCTTTATGATATCAGGGGACTCACAAACATTATTCGCTTATCAGTAAAGAAGTTGGACAGTTCTAAGTGGGAGCACATCCCTGTACCTTCAAGGCAAGTTAGCGATTTTTTTGGTATTTAGTGGAATAGTACTGATTTGCACATTTGAAATTGACGAAGCATTTAGTCATTGTAAGTGTTGGGTCCATGACATCAAAATATAACATAAGTTCCTCTTATCCTTTGTTTAAAACATGATATCTTCATGAATTGACGTGGGATATTTGAGACTACTATGGAGACATACTAAATAATACAGTATTCGGGTAGTCAGATATATCACTCTTCGCACAAATATACATCATGTAATTACTAAACAGAAAAATGTTGTGATGCAGTGTAAGGGCTATTGTTGCATTAAACCTTCACAACTATGCAAGTGGAAGGAACCCATGGGGAAATTTGAAGCCTGAATACTTGGAAAAGGTGCTATGAATACATTGATACGATTATTTACTATTTTTTTGTTTACAAACATTCCCCCAAGGAAGATAGAGCACTATTTATTCATTGAGAATAATATAATCTTCTTATATGTTTGTTTATGTATAGAAAGGATTTGTCGAAGCCCAATCAGATGATGGAATTCTTGAAATATTTGGGTTGAAGCAAGGGTGGCATGCATCCCTTGTAATGGTTGAACTTATATCAGCCAAACACATAGCACAGGTATTTGTGTACACGGTAATTAGGTTGGGTAGCCATATGAAATGAAGAATATCTATTGTATTGTTGTCTACTACCTTATCTGTTAATCACCATAGATGAATACAATTTTATGGAATATATATTAATTAGTGGGACAATTGAGGAAAATACAACCTTTAGGTGTATTGGTGTGAGGTTAAAGCATGGAACATGACTATAAAACTTGAGCACCGACCTTTCATACTCCCTCCAGTACAAATTAATTAAAGTTTGAGGTTTTTCCTTAGTCAAAGAAGTTTGACCAACTCTATAGAAAAAATGGGTGTATTGAAATATTTTCTTATAAACTTGGTTAATGCATATATTTCTAGACTTGGTCAAACTTCAACAAGTTTTAAAATATAAACCTCGAACTTCAATTAGTTTGGAATGGAGCATGTAAGGTATATTTTCCTATAGACGTGGTCAAATTTAAAGGAGTTTTGTCTAGGAGAAAACTTAACCTTCAATTAGTTTGGAACGGAGGAAGTAATTCACTACAACAAAGAACCCTCATGCCTCTCCCTATGCTCCAATGTGGTCTCACCTCTCAGTACTCCATATCAAAACAATCTCTGTGCCATAGACTTAATGAGGTAAGAGTAGGAAACTAGTTATATTCTAGATACCATCTTTAATGCAGTCCAATAAAGAAATTGTTAAAATTTTAACTTGTCATCCAATTTGACTCACATTGTCTTAATAAGAGTGTGGACCATTGCATTAAATACTTGGTATATCTAAGATACAACTGATTAGATTGGTGGGTATCTAAGTGAGATAACATACTTATAAGATATGACAATGGGATTGACCTCAAAGCAGAAGCTAATAAAAAGTGGTTAACTTTAAAGTATAATTCAATTCCAAGTCTATTAAATGGAAATATCATATCACGTTAGTGTGCTACTCCCATAAGAAAACGAGGAAAGTAAAAGAAAGAAAGAAAATATTAACTAAACATTGTGTAAAACTAACGCAAGAAATACATAGTGTTAATTAATGTGAACATTGTAGTGTCCACGTCATGTTATAACTAATGTTTCAGGCAACAGCAATCCGGTTAGAGATCAAAGGTGGCCAATGGAGGGATGCATATATGCAAATGGATGGGGAGCCATGGAAGCAACCACTAAGCACTGAGTATTCGACATTCGTTGATATCAAGAGGGTGCCTTACCCATCACTGATCATCAACGGTGCAGATCGCCAATGAGAGCCAATGGTTTTTTGCACTCACCTAGTTGGACCTGCGAGGAGCAGTTTTTAGCTTACAGCCCGGAAGCTCGATGAATTACAAGATCATTCCTGATCATCCTTGTGCAAAGTCATAAGAATATGTGAAGTTGTGGATATATAGAATTTGTATAGCAACGATAGAGTGTATCCATGCCACTACTTTCATCCGAGTACTAAACTTAATATCATATCATTTGTACTGGATGAATTTGCTATTGCAAATTGTTTAGTGATTTGAGAGTGATGCCGACAATTGTGTTGTAAATGTGAGGCTTTAGACAAAAATAAATTTCCCCCAAGTGCACATATGCAACTTTATGGAAACTATTTGGTGATGTGATACATAACCAACATTACTACAATAAAGGTCATATGCTCATGCATACTCATGCACAAGAGAACCTAAATCTGATGTAAGAAATATTTCATCTTAATTTAGAAATTCAAAATGTTTGTAGATCAAATTGTTTGTGTGATTCACAATTCTTCTTTACCATTAAACCTATTGTATCGAGATTTTTGAAACTAGACCCCATGTTGGTACGTTTTCTTCACTCTTTTTTGGAGTTAAAAGTTTCTACCTAGTTACAAAGGTAGTGCTAAACTATATAAGTGAGTTAGAACAAGTGCACACATTAGTTACGCAACATGAAAAATTGTTTGAAATGTTTTAGTATTTTTAGGCCGAAAGTTACCATCTAATACTATAAGAGTACCCATATTGTTCATATGTTATCCGGAACATCATGTGGATTGTCAGACCACTCTTGGGTACTCCAATAAAAAGCTAGATTTTGCAGCAACCTCCCGTTTAACTACATCATTGCTATGGTTGTGAATGTCCCCTAACACATTGGGTAACATACTGATGACCCACAAGTATAGGGTATCTATCATAGTCTTTTCGATATGTAAGAGTGTCGAACCAAACGAGGAGCAAAAGGAAATGACAAGCGGTTTTCAGCAAGGTATTCTCTGCAAGCACTGAAATTATCGGTAACAAATAGTTTTGTGATAAGATAATTCGTAACGGGTAACAAGTAACAAGTGTAACTGAAGCGCAGCAAGGTGGCACAATCCTTTTTGTAGCAAAGGACAAGCCTGGACGAACTCTTACATAAAGCAAAGCGCTCCCGAGGACACATGGGAATTACTGTCAAGTAGTTTTCATCATGCTCGTATGATTCACGTTCGTTACTTTGATAATTTGATATGTGGGTGGACCTGTCCTTGGGTGTTGTCCTTACTTGGACAACTCCCACTTATGATTAACCCCTCTCGCAAGTATCCGCAACTATGAAAGAAGAAGTAAGATAAATCTAACCATAGAATGAAACATATGGATCCAAATCAGCCCCTTTCGAAGCAACGCATAAACTAGGGTTTAAGCTTCTGTCACTCTAGCAACCCATCATCTACTTATTACTTCACTACGCCTTCCCCTAGGCCCAAATCATGGTGAAGTATCATTTAGTCGATGTTCACATAATGATGACCCACAAGTATAGGGGATCTATCGTAGTCCTTTCGATAAGTAAGAGTGGCGAACCCAACGAGGAGTAGAAGGAAATGATAAGCGGTTTTCAGCAAGGTGTTCTCTGCAAGTACTGAAATAAGTGGTAATAGATAGTTTTGTGATAGGGTAATTTGTAACGAGCAACAAGTAACAAAAGTAAATAAAGTGCAGCAAGGTGGCCCAATCCTTTTTGTAGAAAAGGACAAGCCTGGACAAACTCTTATAATAGGAAAAGCGCTCCCGAGGACACATGGGAATATCGTCAAGCTAGTTTTCATCACGTTCATATGATTTGCGTTCGGTACTTTGTTAATTTGATATGTGGGTGGACCGGTGCTTGGGTGTTGTTCTTACTTGAACAAACATCCCACTTATGATTAACCTCTATTGCAAGCATACGCAACTACAACAAAAGTATTAAGGTAAACCTAACCATAGCATGAAACATATGGATCCAAATCAGCCGTTACGAAGCAACACATAAACTAGGGTTTAAGCTTCTGTCACTCTAGCAACCCATCATCTACTTATTACTTCCCAATGCCTTCCTCTAGGCCCAAATAATGGTGAAGTGTTATGTAGTCGACGTTCACCTAACACCACTAGAGGCTAGACAACATACATCTCATCATAATATCAAACGAATACCAAATTCACATGACTACTAATAGCAAGACTTCTCCCATGTCCTCAGGAACAAACGTAACTACTCACAAAGCATATTAATGTTTATAATCAGAGGGGTATTAATATGCATATAGGATCTGAACATATGATCTTCCACCAAATAAACCAACTAGCATCAACTACAAGGAGTAAGCAACACTACTAGCAACCTACTAGTACCAATCCCGGACTTGGAGACAAGAATTGGATACAAGAGATGAACTAGGGTTTTGAGAGGAGATGGTGCTGGTGAAGATGTTTATGGAGATTGCCCTCTCCCGACGAGAGGAGCGTTGGTGATGACGATGACGATGATTTCCCCCTCCCGGAGGGAAGTGTCCCCGGTAGAACAGCTCTGCCGGAGCCCTAGATTGGTTCCGCCAAGGTTCCGCCTCGTGGCGGCGGAGTTTCGTCCCGAAAGGTTGCTTCAGATTTTTTTCTCGACGAAAGACCTCATATAGCAGAAGATGGGCATCGGAGGGCCACCAGGGGGCCCATGAGGTAGGGGGGCGCGCCCTAGGAGGGGGGGGGGGGGCGCCTCCCACCCTCGTGGACAGGGTGTGGGCCCCCTGGCCTTCATCTTTGGTGTGGATTTTTTTATTTTTTATTATAAGATATTCTGTGGAGTTTCAGGACTTTTGGAGTTGTGCAGAATAGGTCTCTAATATTTGCTCCTTTTCCAGCCCAGAATTCCAGCTGCCGGCATTCTCCCTCCTTATGTAAACCTTGTAAAATAAGAGAGAATAGGCATAAGTATTGTGACATAATGTGTAATAACAGCCCATAATGCAATAAATATCGATATAAAAGCATGATGCAAAATAGACGTATCAACTCCCCCAAGCTTAGACCTCGCTTGTCCTCAAGCGAAAGCCGATAACGATAAATATGTCCCCATGTTTAGAGGTAGAGGCGTCGATAAAAATAAAATACGGACATGAAGGCATCATGATTATTCTCATAACAACAAGATATATAGGTAATGTCATATGATTGCTTATGTTCAAGTAATAATCCATTCACAATGCAGAGTATGAATCATAAACTTTATTGAAAACCAACAAACTATAATCTCAGTCATTGTGGCAATTGCAATTTATCATAACATCGGAAAGAGTCTATGTTAGAGCTTAATAGCAAGTCCACATACTCAACTATCATTTAGTCTTTCATAATTGCTAACACTCACGCGATAGTTGTGGTTACAGAGTTTTAATCGGACACAGAGAAAGATAGGGGCTTATAGTTTCGCCTCCCAACCTTTTACCTCAAGGGTAATGTCAACAATAATAACTCATGCCTCCTACATCCAATTAGATATATCAATCAGGATCTTTCCAATACACTATGCTTGCCAAAGGATAAACTGTAAAAAGGAAAGGTGAAGATCACCATGAATCTTGCATAAGGTAGAGGTTAATAATAAAAGATAGGCCCTTCGCAAAGGGAAGCAGAGGTTGCCATGCGCTTTTATGGTTGGATACACAAAATCTTAATGCGAAAGAACGTCACTTTATATTGCCCCTTGTGATATGAACCTTTATTATGCAGTCCGTCGCTTTTATTTCTTCCACATCACAAGATCATATAAAGCTTATTTCTCCCACACCAATCAATCATACATATTTAGAGAGCAATTTGTATTGCTTTGCACCGATGACAACTTACTTGAAGGATCTTAGTCAATCCATAGGTAGATATGGTGGACTCTCATGGCAAAACTGGTTTAAGGGTTTTTGGAAGCACAAGTAGTACCTCTACTTGGTGCTGAGAATTTGGCTAGCATGAGGGGGAAAGGCAAGCTCAACATGTTGGACGATTCATGACAATATACTTTATCTCAGATATCAGAAAACATAACTCATTACGTTGTCTTCCTTGTCCAACATCAACTCTTTAGCATGTCATATTTTAATGAGTGCTCACAATCATAAAAGATGTCAATAATAGTATATCTATATGTGAAACCTCTCTTTCCTTATTACTTCCTATTAATTGCAACGATGACCAAAGCTATGTTTGTCAACTCCCAACAACTTTTAATCATCATACTCTTTCTATGTGAAGTCATCACTTTCAATAGATCAATATGAGCTTTTTGTTTCTTTTTATTCTTTTTCTCTATTCTTTTATTCACTCTAGATCATGGCAAAACAATCAAGCCCTTGACTCAACACTAATCTTTATTATATAGCTCACGAACTCGATTACATAGAGAGCTCATAAAGCAAAAACTCAAAACTAGATCATACCATAAACTTTATTCTACTAGATCAAGATACTACTAATAGGATCGAACTAAGAAAAACGGTAACGATAGGAGATGTGATTGTGATACGATACACGGGGCACCTCCCCCAAGCTTGGCAGTTGCCAAGGGGAGTGCCCATACCCATGTGATTATGTTTCCTTTGTTGTCGGTGAAGAAGGTGGAGGTGTTGGATAGTCGCACATCGAGCGTAAGAGGTCCTGCAACTTGCGAATAATGCCCTAGAGTGCAACGATATGCTCCTTCAACAAAATATTTTCACTTGTGAGATACTTGTTTTGAATACGAGCTAACTCAATCATCTTGAAAGCTTAGATTTCAGTTGAGGTGAGAAGGTTGTGATCAAGTTGAAGGGTGTCTTCTGCTGCCGGAGCTTGGTCCCCCGTGGCCTTCTTGATCCCTTCATCCTTGTTGATCTCCACGGGTTCTTCCCTCTTCAGCTCTATCTCCATTAGCCAAGCATCTTTGTCACCATTGTTGGAGGAGGGGGACGACATGATGCCTGGCCTTGACAAACCTGACAGAAAACAGCTCGAAACAAGAACAGAGGATAATTGCGTGATACGGGAGTAAAAACCCCCGGGAGAATATATAATGAATTTTTACCGACCAAAATACGTATCGTGCAAGAAAACGAAGTCCGAAAGACACACGAGGTGCCCACGAGGTAGGGGCGCGCCCAGGGAGGTAGGGCGCGCCCTCCACCCTCATGGGGCCCTCGTGTCCTTCCCGGACTACTACTTATTTTCTATTTTTCTAAATATTCCAAAACGGAGAAATATTGCCTTAAAAACTGTTTTGGAGTCGGTTTACTTACCGTACCACATACCTATTCCTTTTCGGAGTCTGAAATGTTATGGAAAGTGTCCCTTATGTATTCCTCCGGGGTTACGATTTCAATAATATTGGTTTCAACATTAATGGGATTGCCTGAGATATAATGTTTGATTCTTTGACCGTTTACCACCTTCGGATTTGTGCCTTCGAAGTTGTTGATTTATATGGCACCAGAACGATAGACCTCCTCGATAACGTAGGGACCTTCCCATTTGGAGAGAAGTTTTCTTGCAAAAAATCTTAAACGAGAGTTGTATAGCAATACGTAATCACCTACATTAAACTCACGCTTGTGTATCCTTTTGTCATGCCATCTTTTAACTTTTTCTTTAAATAACTTGGCATTTTCATAAGCTTGGGTTCTCCATTCATCAAGTGAGCTAATATCAAATAACCTCTTCTCACCGGCAAGTTTGAAATCATAGTTGACCTCTTTAATAGCCCAATAAGCCTTATGCTCTAGTTCGAGAGGTAAGTGACATGCTTTTCCATAAACCATTTTATATGGAGACATACCCATAGGATTTTTATATGCAGTTCTATAAGCCCATAATGCATCATCAAGTTTCTTGGACCAATTCTTTCTGCACCTATTGACAGTCTTTTGCTAAATTAATTTGAGTTCTCTATTACTCAATTCTACTTGACCACTAGACTGTGGGTGATAAGGAGATGCAATTCTATGATTAACATCATATTTAGCAAGCATTTTACGGAAAGCACCATGAATAAAATGTGAACCACCATCAGTCATTAAATATCTAGGGACTCCAAACCTCGGAAAAATAACTTCTTTAAGCATTTTAATAGAAGTGTTATGATCAACACTACTAGTTGGAATAGCTTCTACACACTTAGTAACGTAATCAACAGCAACTAAAATATGTGTATATCCATTAGAGGTAGGAAAAGGTCCCATATAATCAAAGCCCCAAACATCAAATGGTTCAATAACAAGTGAATAATTCATAGGCATTTCTTGACATCTACTAATATTACCGATTCTTTGACATTCATCACAAGATAAGACAAACTTACAGGCATCCTTGAAGGGAGTAGGCAAATAAAAACCAGATTGCAATACCTTATGTGCAGTTCTATCTCCAGCGTGGTGTCCTCCATAAGCTTCGGAGTGACACTTGCGTAGGATCTGTTCCTGTTCATGCTCACATACACAACGTTTAATAACACCATCTACTCCTTCTTTATAAAGATGTGGGTCATCCCAAAAGTAATGCCTCAAATCATAGAAAAACTTTTTCTTTTGCTGGTAAGTGAAACTAGGTGGTATAAATTTAGCAACAATGTAATTAGCATAATCAGCATACCATGGAGTACTACAAGAAGTATTTATGACATTTAATTGCTCATCAGGAAAGCTATCATCAATAGGTAGTGGGTCATCAAGAACATTTTCTAACCTAGACAAGTTGTCTGCAACAGGGTTCTCAGCTCCCTTTCTATCAACAATATGCAAATCAAATTCTTGTAGCAGGAGAACCCATCTAATAAGTCTAGGCTTAGCATCTTTCTTTTCCATCAGATATTTAATAACAACATGATCAGTGTGAATAGTTACTTTAGAATCAACAATGTAAGTTTTGAACTTATCACAAGCAAATACAACTGCTAAGAATTCCTTTTTAGTAGTAGCATAATTTCTTTGAGCATTGTATAAGGTTTTACTAGCATATTGGATAACATTTAATTTCTTATCAACTCTTTGCCCTAGAACAGCACCTACATCATAATCACTAGCGTCACACATAATTTCAAAGGGTAAATTCCAATCCGGTGGCTGAACAATAGGTGCGGAAACCAATGCTTTCTTAAGTATTTCAAATGCTTCTACACAATCATCATCAAAGACAAATGGTATATCTTTTTGTAATAAATTAGTCAGAGGCCGAGAAATTTTTGAGAAGTCCTTAATGAACCTTCTATAAAATCCGGCGTGACCAAGGAAACTTCTTATTCCTTTAATGTCCTTGGGACATGGCATCTTTTCAATAGCATCAACCTTGGCTTTATCAACTTTAATACCTCTTTCAGAAACTTTATGCCCCAAGACAATACCTTCATTAACCATAAATTGGCACTTTTCCCAATTCAAGACAAGATTAGTTTCTTCACGTCTCTGCAAAACTCGATCAAGATTGCTCAAACAATCGTCAAAAGAGGATCCATAAACGGAAAAGTCGTCCATGAAAACCTCACAAATCTTTTCAAAAAGTCAGAGAATATAGCCATCATGCATCTTTGAAAGGTAGCAGCTGCATTACATAAACCAAAAGGCATACGTCTATAAGCAAAAGTACCAAAAGGGCATGTAAAAGTAGTCTTTGATTGATCCTTAGCCGACATAGGTATTTGAGAGAAACCAGAATAACCATCTAGAAAGCAATAATGTGTATGTTTGCAAAGTCTTTCTAGCATTTGATCAATAAAAGGTAAGGGGTAATGATCTTTCTTAGTATCTTTATTTAATTTGTGGAAATAAATTACCATCCTATAACCTGTAATAATTCTTTGCGGGATCAATTCATCTTTATCATTAGGAACAACAGTAATACCTCCCTTCTTAGGGACACAATGGACAGGACTTACCCACTGACTATCAGCAACGGGATAAATTATACCTGCCTCCAGAAGCTTTAGTATTTCTTTTCTTACCACTTCTTTCATCTTAGGATTAAGCCTTCGTTGATGATCATGGACTGGTTTGGCATCTTCTTCCAAATTTATTTTATGCTGATATAGAGTGGGACTAATGCCCTTAAGATCATCAAGAGTATATCCAATAGCAGCACGATGCTTCTTCGGAGTTTTCAATAATCTCTCTTCTTCATGCTCTAAAAGGTTAGCAGTAATAATAACAGGATATATTTTTTTCATCAAGATAAGCATATTTAAGATTATCGGGCAACGGTTTAAGCTCAAACACGGGATCACCCTTGGGTGGAGGAGGATCCCCTAGGATTTCAACAGGTAAATTGTGTTTCAGAAT
>LR880971.1:783438252-783474214 GCA_904067115.1 Aegilops sharonensis | reverse complement strand
ATTCATCAAAATCATCATGTGCAATGGTAAAAGGCAACCCATCAATATAATCCTTAATAAGCACAAACTTCTCTGATAAAGTGTAGTAGGGAGAATTCAAAAAGATAATAGGACTATCATGCGTGGGTGCAATAGAAAATATTTCATGTTTAACATAAGGAACTATAGCAAGTTCATCTCCATAAGCATATTTCATATTGGCATCTTGGCCACAAGCATAGCAAGCATCTCCAAAAAGGGATATTTCAGACAAATTCAAGGGATCATAGCAATCATCCTTCGGTAAGCACGAAGGGGAATTAAATAATGTACGAGTTGGAGGGTTACTCTCATTAGAAGGTGGGCACGGGTAGCTAATCCGCTCTTCCTCCTTTTGTTCTTCGCTCTCCTCATCATCTTTTTCATCCAATGAGCTCACTGTTTCATCAATTTCTTCTTCCATAGCTTCCTACAAAATATTGATCTCTTCTTGGACAGCGGAGACTTCCTTCATAAAAGCATTAATATAGTAATTGTATTCATATTTTTCATAGCAATATCTAAGTATAGCAAGATTTTCAGGCCTACAAACTGCATCATCAAAATCATCAAACACTTTAAACATAGATTCAATCTCATAAGCACCCATAAAAGCAACAAATTCTTCTATTTGTTCCACATCATAGTAATCATATCTACCATTAGCATAAGAAGCCAAGGTTTCACTATCATTGAATTTGCATGAAAAGGGAAGGTGTGGATCCTCCACCCTAGAGCAACAAGTATAATCATGCATCACACATAGTTGACGAGCATACCAACGCAAAATAATAAATTGATCCCATAATAGTTTCCCTTTTTGTGTCGAGCGATAATCCTAAAGTATTCACGTTGATCCAACGTGTCTCCCATTATAAAGTTGAATGGGGTTATCTCAGGATTATCAAAGTAGTACTTAATATCTTTCACATAATGAGAATCGAGGGTTTCAGGAGTTACCCCATCTACATGAGTAGCAAGTACATCTAATTTTTTTGGTTTTTTGTGTTCCATATGCATAACTAAAGATAGAGAACAACTTAGAACAGCAAATAAAAATTACTTAGTGATAAAGCAAACGAGCACACACGAGAATATTCACCCCACGCTATGACTCCCCGGCAACGGCGCCAGAAAAAGGTCTTGATAACCCACAAGTATAGGGGACTGCAACAGTTTTTGATAAGTAAGAGTGTCGAACCCAACGAGGAGCCAAAGGTAGAACAAATATTCCCTCAAGTTCTATCGACCACCGATACAACTCTACGCACGCTTGACGTTCGCTTTACCTAGAACAAGTATGAAACTAGAAGTACTTTGTAGGTGTTTTCGGAAAGGCTAGCAAGAAAATAAAGAGAGCGAGAATAAAAACTAGGGGCTGTTTAAGTAAAGACACAACTAAAATAAATATAGCAAGTATGGAAAAGTGGTGGTAGGAGTTGTGGAATTGTCCCTAAGCAACTGACTATGTTACCAGACCGGTAATCACAATTGCAATTCTATTTGAGGGAGAGGCATAAGCTAACATATCATCCCTTACTTGGAATTCTATGCACTTATGATTGGAACTCTAGCAAGCATCCGCAACTACTAAAGATTCATTAAGGTAAAACCCAACCATAGCATTAAAGCATCAAGTCCCCTTTTATCCCATACGCAAACAACCTACTTACTCGGGTTTGTGTTTCAGTCACTCACGCAACCCACCATAAGCAAATCATAAACATATTGCAAACCCTACAGCGGGAATCCCTCACGCTTGCACGACACGGAGGGCACAATAGGACAGCACCAATAATAAAACATGCAACTCAAACCAATCATAGCAATTCATAAAACACCGATAGGACAACGGAAATCTACTCAGACATCATAGGATGGCAACACATCATTTGATAATAATATGAAGCATCAAGCACCATGTTCAAGTAGAGGGTACAGCGGGTTGCAGGAGAGTGGACCGCTGAATATAGAAGGGGGAAGGTGATGGAGATGTTGGTGAAGATGACGGCGGTGTTGGTGAAGATCGCGGTGATGATGATGGCCCCCGGCAGCGCTCCGGCGCCACCGGAAGCAACGGGGAGAGAGGCCCCCTTCTTCTTCTTCTTCCTTGACCTCCTCCCTAGATGGGAGAAGGGTTTACCCTCTGGTCCTTGGCTCCCATGGCTTGGGAGGGGCGAGAGCCCCTCCAAGATTGGATCTATCTCTCTATTTCTGCGTTCTGTCCTGGCTCTGTTTCACCGTTTCGTGTATATATCGATATCCGTAACTCCGATTGGACTGAAACCTTCGCCCAGATCGTTTTCCAAAAAATAGCTTTCTTGCGGCCAAAGAAGGGCATCAACCGCCTTACGGGTGGCCCATGAGATAGGGGGAGCACCCCCTGGAGGGGTGGCATGGGCCACTCTCGTGGCCACCTCGGGCATCGTTTCGCGTTGATTTTACTTCCCAAAAATCACAAATATTCCAAAAAAAAGCTCCGTCTGTTTTTATCCCGTTTGGACTCTGTTTGATATTGGGTTTCTGCGAAACATAAAACATGCAACAAACAGGAACTTGCACTGGGCACTGGATCAATATGTTAGTCCCAAAAAATAGTATAAAAGTTATCAGAAGTATATAAAAGTTGAATAATATTGGCATGGAACAATAAAAAATTATAGATACGACGGAGACGTATCAGCATGTCATAAAAGAACAATTCATGCACACATAGTAAAGGCCAATGCATAGTATAAGCAGTTTCTTGCAATTCTATCGTGTTGGAAACATAAAGAGGCGGAGATGTAGTTCCCCTCTCATAATAATTGCAAGTAGGAGCAGCAAGCACAAGCATATTATATCTATCAAAATCATCATGTGCAATGGTAAAAGGCAACCCATCAATATAATCCTTACTAAGCACAAACTTCTCTGATATAGTGTAGTTTGGAGAATTCGAAAAGATAATAGGATTATCATACATGGGTGCAATATAAATAATTTCATGTTTAACATAAGGAACTATAGCAAGTTCATCTCCATGCGCATAATTCATATTGGCATCTTGGCCACAAGCATAGCAAGCATCATCAAAAAGGGATATTTCAATAGAATCAACGGGATCATAGCAATCATCATAACAATCATCCTTCGGTAAGCACGAAGGGGAATTAAACAATATATGATTTGAAGAGTTACTCTCATTAGAAGGTGGGCACGGGTGATCAATCCGCTCTTCCTCCTTTTGTTCTTCGCTCTCCTCATCATCTTTTTCATCCAATGAGCTCACATTTTCATCAATTTCTTCTTCCATAGCTTCCTGCAACATATTAATCTCTTCTTGGACAGCGGAGACTTTCTCAATAAAAGCATTAATATTGTAATTTTATTCATAATTTTCATAGCAATATCTAAGTATAGCAAGATTTTTAGGCCTATAAACACCATCATCATCAAAAGCTTCATACTTTTCAAACAAAGATTCAATTTCATAAGCAGCCTTAAAAGCAACAAATTTTTCTATTTTTTCAACATCATAGTAATCATATATATCATTAGCATAAGAAGCTAAGGTTTCATTATCATTAAATTTGCATGAAAAGGGAAGGTGTGGAGCCTTCATCCTAGTGCAACAAATAATATCATATCTCAAGCATACCAACGGAACAAGATAATTTTATCCCATAATAGTTTCCCTTTTTGTGTCAAGCGATAATACCTAAAGTATTCACGTTGATCCAATGTGTCTCCCATTATAAAGTTGAAAGGGGTTTTCTCAGGATTATCAAAGTAGTACTTAATATCTTTCACATAATGAGAATCGAGGGTTTTAGGAGTTACCCCATCTCCATGAGTAGCAAGTATACCTAATTTTTTTGATATTTCGTGTTCCATATCCATAAATAAAGATAGAGAACAACTTAGAATAGCAAATAAAAATTACTTAGTGATAAAGCAAACAAGCACACACGAGAATATTCACCCCAAGCTATGACTCCCCGGCAACGGCGCCAGAAAAAGGTCTTGATGACCCGCAAGTATACGGGATAGTTGTAGCCTCTTTCGATAAGTAAGTGTGTCGAACCCAGCGAGGAGCTAAAGGTAGAACAAATACTCTCTCAAGTCCTATCGGCCACTGATACGACTCTACGCATGCTTGACGTTCGCTTTACCTAGAACAAGTATGAAACTAGAAGTACTTTGTAGGTGTTGTTGAATAGGTTTGCAAGATAATAAAGAGAACGTAAACATAAACTAGGGGTTGTTTAGATAAATATGCAATAAAGTAAATATAGCGAGTGTGGAAAAGTGGTGGTAGGAGTTGTGAAATTGTCCCTAAGCAACTGACTACGTTACTAGACCGATAGCAAGTTTTATGTGGGAGAGGCATGAGCTAACATACTTTCTCTTCTTGGATCATATGCACTTATGATTGGAACTCTAGCAAGCGTTCGCGACTACTAAAGATTCATTAAGGTAAAACCCAACCATAGCATTAAAGAATCAAGTCCCCTTTTATCCCATACGCAACAATCCCCTTACTCGGGTTTATGCTTCTGTCACTCAAGCAACCCACCATAAAAGAATCATGAATGTATTGCAACACCCTACAGCGGGAATCCCTCATGCTTGCGCGACACGGAGGGCACAATAGGACAACACCAATAATAAAACATGCAACTCAAACCAATCATAGCAATTCATCAATCACCGGCAGGACAACGAAAATCTACTCAGACATCATAGGATGGCAACACATCATTGGAAAATAATATGAAGCATAAAGCACCATGTTCAAGTAGAGGGTACAGTGGGTTGCGGGAGAGTGGACCGCTGGATATAGAAGGGGGAAGGTGATGGAGATGTTGGTGAAGATGGCGGAGGTGTTGGTGAAGATCGCGGTGATGATGATGGCCCCCGGCAGCGTTCCGGCGCCACCGGAAGCAAGGGGGAGAGAGCCCCCCTTCTTCTTCTTCTTCCTTGACCTTCTCCCTAGATGGGAGAAGGGTTTCCCCCTGGTCCTTGGCTCCCATGGCGTGGGAGGGGCGAGAGCCCCTCCGAGATTGGATCTATCTCTCTGTTTCTGCGTTCTTAGATTCTACCCCTTCACTGTTTCTTTAATATCCGGAGATTCGTAACTCCGATTGGGGTAAATCTTTCGCCCAGATTTTTCTCGTAAAATTAGCTTTCTTGTGGCAAAAGAAGAGCATCAACCGACTTACGCGGGGCCCAGGAGAGTCCAGGGCGCGCCTACCTCCCTGGGGCGCCCCCCTATCTCCTGGCCCCCTCGGGCACCGTCTCGCGTTGATTTTACTTCCCAAAAATCACAAATATTTCAAAATAAGTCTCCGTCCGTTTTTATCCCGTTTGGACTCCGTTTGATATGGGGTTTCTACGAAACATAAAACATGCAACAGACAGGAACTGGCACTGGGCACTGGATCAATATGTTAGTCCCAAAAAATAGTATAAAAAGTTGCCAAAAGTATATGAAGTTGTAGAATATTGGCATGGAACAATAAAAAATTATAGATACGACGGAGACGTATCACAGCCCCCTGGACGGGGTGAAGAATAGCAGCAACTCCCGATTCACCCTCACCGAGAACCGAACAGAAGAGACACACTTTAGTACCAGGTTCACGAACTGAGCACTAAAACCAAGCTTGACCATGATCGCCTCGAGATAATGCCATTCCACTCTATCGTAGGCCTTCATCATGTCTAATTTGACAGCACACAAGTAGTTCTTTCCCTTCTTCCTTTACCTCATTGTGTGAACACTCTCAAACGCAACCACCATGTTATCAGTGATCAGGCGACTAGGGACAAAAGCACTCTGTTCCTGGCTAACCACTGTGTCCATGAGCTCTTTGAAACGGTTGGTTATCATCTTGGCAGCAATTTTGTAAGGTACATGACACAAAGGGATCGGCCGGTACTGAGTGATGGACTGGGGATTCCGTACCTTAGGAATAAGTGTGATAGCCGTATCATTGAAGCCATAGGGTAGATCACCCCCATTCAAAAAAACCAAGAATCGCCGGCACTAGGTCATCCTTGATGAGATCCCAGTGTCGTTGAAAAAACCCTGCATTAAACCCATCAACGCCTGGTGCTTTGGATGGAGACATCTGAAAAAGGGCATCGCGAACCTCGTCCGGCTCGAAGGGTTTATCCAAGGAGATGTTCATGTCCTCAGTTACACGTGACGGGACAAATTGAAGCAACTCATTCATATCATTAAAACCTTGCGAAGAATACAAGTCTTGGTAGAATGATTGCACCTCCACCTTGTCTTCAGCCTCGGTCGCACATATGGATCCGTCCAAACACTGAAGATGGGCAATGCGGTTCACACGCTTCCGCTGCGCTGCTAGGGCGTGATAGTATGCCGTGTTTAGGTCACCCTTCCGTAGCCATGGCACGCGTGAGCGTTGCCCAATCCAAACCTCCTCCTGCCGCAATGCTTCTGCCAATTGCAGCACAATTGCTTTTTCCTCGTCAGAAGGCCCTCATCCGATGGATCAACTCCTCAAGGTTTCAAGCTTTCTTTGTAACTTCCGGACCCTCTTAGCAAGGCAACCAAACTCTCTTGCACCCCACGCGCCAAGTTCAACTTGGAGTTGTTGCAAAGTGTGTTGAATAGCGGGAAGATCTTGACCGACATGATTCCGTCGCCATGCTTCCGCAACAATCTGATCATACTCAGCATGAGATTGCCAAACATCTTTGTACCGAAACTGCTTTGATCCTCTCGTGTGTTGCAAATCTTGTGTCTCAACCAAAACAAAATAGTGGTCCGACTCCACTGAGCTAATGTGTCTCACCCAGGCAACTTCGAAGCTCTGAAGAAAAGCTGCATTGGCCACTCCTCTGTCCAGACGGGCTTTCACGTTCATCTCGCTGGCCTGACCATTATCCCATGTATATGGCACCCCTGAGAAACCAAAGTCCTGCAGGGAGCAATCATCTAAAACGTCCCGAAACGCACGCATCTGCCACTCCGCCCACTGAGCTCTGTTGTAGTGTTCTGTGGCATGCATCGTTTCGTTGAATTCACCAAGACATAGCCATGCTTGATGCGGTATTGCATGTAGCCTTCTCAAACAAGTCCAACTATGGTGCCGATCCTCGCTTCTCGGAGCTCCGTAGAACCCCGTGAATCTCCATTCGTGCGAGGGAGAACCGACTTTCCGCGCCACCACATCGATATGGCCGGAACTATAACTGTTAAGATCGATCGAAATATCACTTGACCAGAACAAGCCGAGGCCGCCACTAAGCCCCGCGCTGTCAACAGCAAAACAGCCCGAAAACCCGAGTGTATGCTTCAGAATTTCAACTCTCTTCGCCCTAATCTTCGTTTCCATCACAAAGATTAGGCTGGGCCCTTCCTGCTTCGTAATTTTTCGAAGCTCACGAACTGCCTCGGGGTTCCCAAGCCCCCGGCAGTTCCAGCTGAGGTGTTTCATTGCTCTCCGCGGGGCTGACTGGAAGCCGCCGCCGATGTGTTCTCCGATGAGGGTGGGGTAGGTTTCTTCTTCTTTGGGTCTGGCTCCGAGGTATCTCCCTCCTCCTTCCCACTGCCCTCACCGGAGTCTGTCTTTGCTTGAGCTATGAAGACCACCATATCCGTAGCGGCACCATTGCCATCCACCATCGCAGTGCTGGTAATGGCCAACGGTTCGACTCTACGGTATACTTTCTCCATCTGAGGCCCCCCTTCCTCTTGGGTTGATTCCTTCTTTTCAGGGGAGAGTTTACCTCAGTTGTGGCGGCCGCATTCATATTGGAGGAGGAGGCATCTTTCCTGTTGGCCGCCGTCTTCTGAGGCCTTCTGGATGAGTCGTCGCTCGACGCCGCCCCCTTGCGTTCATCAGGTGCACGCAGGTTTGTGGTGAAGGGAAGATCTCCATGCTCATCCCTTGTACCTGGGGTGGGACAAAACAGATCAGAGTGACCTAGACGGCCACACGAAAAACAAAAATTTGGAACTTGTTCATATTGGATGCCGTACCAATCCCTGGACTTCCTCTTGGAAGAGTCGATTAAGATCCACCGCCGTAAAGGTTTACTCACATCTAGGGTAACCCTAGCTCTTAGAAATCCACCAACGGGGTCAAACTGGACGGAGGTAGCCTCTTTATCAATCTTTTTAGCAATTGCTTTTCCCCAAGTATCGTTGCGCAGATTGAAAGGCAAATTTAGAACCCTAGCCCAAAGTTGAATTTTATCAAACTTCAGCTCTAACGGCCTCATGCAGTCTTGGAATTCTGATAGGATCACAGCATGCCGGCTCACGTGCCACGGAGAACCATCTCGCACGCGATCACGATCACGACGATTCTCGAACTCCGCCACGAATATGTTTTCTCCCCCCGGCTTGAAAGACAAGCCTCTAGGGTTTCCCCATGCCGGCCTCAACGCATTAGCAATGGTCTGGATATGCAAGACTTTACGATGAAGGACCTTGCTTGCTGCCTGCGATCAGCCACTTCTCCTGGACTCCTTCTTCCAGGTCATCAATCACCAAGGGGGTAGCCTCCTCTTCGGTGAGATCTAGCTTGCGCATGGCTTCTTCCAGCCGCGCCATAGCCGCACGAGGCGATAGCGGCTCGTCTGGGTTCGCGTTGTGCGCCGTGGGGGACGACACGGACGCCATCCTTCCTGGCACCGATTGGATCGCCCCGCCGACGAGATGTCAACGAGCGCCAGTCGCCACCGAAACCCTAATCGCCTTCAGACAAGGGCTCCTGGTTTTTCGGGGAAAACTCTGATTATTATTTTCCTTCCCTTTACGTGCCTAACTCTCCTCCTGGTCTATATATACATCTAATACGTCCACGGACGTATCCACCGCATCCATACCATAACTACGTTTATTTCTCTCCCACCGCATCCAGAATTACATCCAAGGACGAACGGACGGACGTCTTGATCAATGAGGAGCTCCACCTACTACACGGCGGCCCTCATGGCCGCGGCAGCGATACTGCTGATGGCTTGGCTGTCGTCTCACAGCGGAGGAGTTCAGAGGAGCGAGTACAGAGGAGGACCGAGGAGCGAGGAGGCGTACAGAGAGATGTTCGCCGAGTTTATGGCCAAGTTCGGCAAGACATACGACATGGCCGAGCAGGAGCGCCGGTACGCGGCGTTCAAGGATGCGATCTGCGACGCGGACAAACTAACCTTCTCTCCGTACTATCTTAAATTACGACAAGGCCCAATCGTAAGTTTACAAGATGCATAATTTCACTAAAATTTCCCTTCTTTTTTTTGCATGCATATAGTATAAAATTGTCAAACATGGATGGATGCAGGAGACTCCGACGAGGAGCAATGAGGAGACTCGGAACATGTTCAAGCAGTGGATGGCCATTCATGGCAAGACCTACGACTCCGATACCGAGTGGTCGCAGGGCTTCGTGCGTTTCAGGATCAACCTCGAACGTGTCCACAGGCACAACAATGCCGCCTTCGTCTCCTTCTCCTCGTATCGCCTATCCCTTGACCGTTTCGCCGACCTCCACTATCAAGCTAGTTGTAATGGGTAATATCATAAGTTAGTATCATGCATATGATACTAGTGTATGATACTACCTCCCTAAGACCTCTCTCAATGCATTGGTGCTAAAATGGGGTGCTAAGTGCATTAAAATTCTTAGCAACTAATGTCTCCAATGCATCGGTGCTTAGGTTTTGTAGCTAAGCCTCCTCTATTTAATTGTTTATCATAAAACTCCTTCATGTATTGGCTGGTAGTCTTTTTGCCTAGGTCCACGTGCTTAGCATTGGTTCTTATTGGGTCACCATAATGCTCTCTCTCCTCTTTAATTACTTTGCCACATCATTTTTTGCATATGTGGCATCCTTAGCACATGTACACCGTGAAGCATTGGAAAGGGCCTAATGTATACTATCATATGGTAGTATCATAGATGCGGATATTCAATTTGGCTCTCGGGTGCAAATGCTCCTGGAATCTGGACCGATGGCTAGCATTGAGATTTGTGCTACCAGTTGTATTTCTCCCTGTATATTCTCTGCTATAGCTTTTTTGCATAGTGCTATGGCCCACGTCTGTGGAGCCATCAATGATGACGCTGTTTGTCTGTTGCCGTTACAGACGTGATGCATGCTTCCTGCGCGCCGGTGGTTGTATGTTCTAGCGATCAAAATAGTTAGTGGAACAGTGTCAATCACCATTTAAATTTGCAATTAGCCTCAACTCTGGTTATCAATGCAATGATTAGCACAAGATTTATAAAATCTAACTCAAGCTCACCAGTATGGGCGACCCTACATAGAATAAATAAATTTCGAATATTGGTACTCCACCAAAATAAAACAAGAACAATATTAAGTAATCACATCCACCACAACTACGCTTCAGAGTCTGCTCCAAAATCAGAACATGGGATTTACACTTGCAGTTAAAATGATGCATGCCATAAAAAATAAGATCCTTGAGAACATGCCAATTCTCAAAGTTCTCTAACACCATAACAGGGACGGATTACTCAAGTTACAACGATCTCTATTTTTCTTCCTCACTGCCGCTTGCAAAAAAAAAAAAAAAAAACATGACAATGACGATTGCAGTCTAATACATCTATTTTTCTTCCTCCTCAAGATGTAAGCGGCTCGTCCGCCGGGCAGGTTGATCCATACGGAGAAAGTACGCACCCACAGGAGAGCTAACACAAAACTAGACGTATCAATTTGTCTGTTCCAGCTAGATGCGCACAGAAGCAAAACACACTCACCAGATTGGTTTCCAGGACAACCGGAGCGCAAGCAAGCTTGTTTGTAGTGCGTCTTGCCACACTGAACCCCTTCCTGGTCGGTTTCCTGCACAAACAACCTCTGGCCACGGTGAACCATTTTTCACCTTCACGCCCATGCAGTTGGTTGTCTCCACAGACAAGCTTTCCGTTCAACCCTCAGTTCAGATCTGTCCAGACATATATGGAGATGAACAGCTAGATGCGTGTTTGACAAAGACGAGCCGGTTGAGAAGCCTCGGGCGGCACCACTCAAGGGTGATGGTGTGAGTGCCGTCAGAAAGCGCTTGTCGTCAAGACGCACCGCGAGAGTTCAGATTCAGTTGGCATCATGTTGTCAACCCGCCGCTTCTTATCATTGCTGGACACTCACAGCGGCAGGACCTGCTGTTTTCCTTTGTTAGTTTGCTGCAATTACAAAGACCGATTCAAAACATTAGCCATCCAACACAATTTTCCACAAAGTGATGTACATGTAAACTTAAGATTTTCCATAAAGTAACAACTCACAGAGCAGCCGCAAACAACTTCTTGCATGCACTTCATCTTCTCTGCATTTAGCCTACTTTCGTTGTACCTTATACCAAAGCTATGCTCACACTAGTACAGGTTGTAAATATCGCAAGCCTCACCGAGTGAGCCAAATGTTAGGCCAATGGTAGGCTCAACTACATGATCGCCAACACCAAGTTTATCTGCATATCCCTAATATTTTGATCAAGCGCACCAACCCTCTCCGGGCATGGCGTCCTATCTAGAGCGTGGTTCCCTGCTCTTACCCCGCACCCCACAGAAAATTCATTGAGTATTCTTGCAGACTGAAAAAATCAATATTATGCGATGGGTTAACAATTCTATACACGCTTATTTCAGACTGGTATACAAATATATCCATTTGAAATTATCTTGCCACACCTGGTCATAGATCTTTCAGTTTTAAGAAATGCAAATCATAAACAAACTATTCATCATTTTTCATATAAACTGTCATAACCAAATTTGTGGCAAGCGACCCTATTGATTCGGTACCCCAGCAAAACAGAGATACCAAATCCTTACACATTGCATCCATCGGCTACGAGCTAAACTACACACTGGACCACACATTTTTTGCAAAAAATAAATAAATCCGATTACCTTTTAGTCCATCCCGTGGCTTGTGGATCCATCTTGCGACTGTGCTGAGACTGCATCGCCACCATCAGTAAGCTCTTCAATTACAGCATCCTGCTCTGCAACCGGCGGCCCGTCAACACAGCCGTGGTCAATGACATCCAGTGGCGAAGCCACATGTAAGCTGGGTAGTCAATTGACTGCCCAGCTTTTTGATAAAATCAATGTATACATATATACATCTTGCGAAAATAAATAGAAATTCATATATCTGACTACACAACTTCAAATTGACTACACAACATTGAACTTTTGGCACCGCCACTGATGACATCCACGTTGTCCCCTGCACTCTTCGTGAAATCGGACACGCAGACGCCACCAACAGCCACACTAGTTTCCTCGCTGCCCGGGCCATTGCTCCTAATCCCAAATCCACCAAGAACAGCAACGCGTGATCCACTAGCGGAACAATCTTCCCCATGACGACCACCCCCAACCAGCTCCATTAGCGCGCGCCGTGCTAGCGTTTCTTCCGGGAAAATCGGTAGCCGAATCAGTCGAAATCCATAAGGTTGCATTTCTTTCCCAAGCGGTGATAATGCAGAAATTTTTGCCGTGTATTTGGGAGAAATTTTACCTGTCGGAGGGAGAGACGGGGAAGTCCATGGCCATGCCGCGCCCTAGTTGATCCAAGTCGCCGTTCGCGGCCCGCGGTATAGACGCACCGTGCGCCCTCGCCACCGCCGCAGCCGCCGCGCCGCCCACATACTCCCCGGTTCTCTCTACCAGATCCCCTTTTCCTCAACAGGGCCGCGTTGGTGATTGTGGTTGGGGGTGCATTCATTTGCACTGGCTGGTCTGTGGGTCCAGGTGACAAGACGGCGGGTCCATGTGAGGAGCCCCCCTGTTCCAACGGCGCCCCAAGCGGCCGTCTGCTCCGCTCGTCTGACACAGTACGTACAGGTAGCCTGCCACTGTGTATTCTTGATTTCTTCTCTCCTGTATAGCAAAAGTAATAGTTCACTGCACACATCTCAACACTCACATGGACGGCACAGATACCAGGATCACCTGGACCCGGGAGCCAAAACGCCACTCCCATCATAGATGCCTTTATTTATTGCCATGCATGACACATACTAGTATAGCATTTATTATGATACGGTATCATGATATGATACTCAACTCTCTCTTACTTCATTTAATTCTATGCCACCTCATCAAAGTTGCCTAGTTGGCATGCATGATACTAGCTATGATACTCCCATTACAACCAGCCTCATGAGTTTGTTACCAGGTGCCAGGTAGGCACTTAAGCATCCTCCGATCCTGCCTACTCTCCCCGGCCGGCGTTTTAGTTTCTTTCTCTTTATTACCAGTGCTAAATTTTCCTTACATATTCTAATTCCTTACCTTTTACTACTTATTATTAGGAGCCCACCATGGAACTGGAGGAGTGTTCAACAACAACCTTGTGGGCCTGAATATGTTTGTTGCCGCAAGACTTTTGGCTTTCGCAATTTTAGCACAACAATAATGTAATAAAATTGAGATGTATGCTTTTTCTGATTCGGAGACTGCTTGTCGTTAGATGGGCATGTTTATATGTGGTTTATGCGTGCGAGGACCGGACGGTTGCAAGACGACCTAGGACCTGGCTTATCATGTGAAGCTTTAATCTTCCACAACTATTTGGTTCCCTGAACCCTTGCTTTCAGCATTCAGACCTCCGGGAAGATGAAAGAAAAGGGAACGGTGTTGATAGAGAAATTGAAGATGATTTAAAACACAACCTACTTATAAAAGTAAGTGGGAATGAATGAACCTTGCGAACATATGGACTCACTGGTAGAAAAAACGCCTTTAGTCGCGGTTGGCAAAGGCCTTTAGTCGCGGCTGCGCAACCGCGACTAGCTAGGCGCGACTAAAGACCCCCCCCCTTTAGTCGCGGCCCCTTACGAACCGCGACTAAAGGCTTTAGTCCCGGTTCTCGTGGCTAACCGGGACTAAAGCCTCCTCCGCAGGTTTAAATTTTTTTACGAATTTTTTTTGCGAATTTTTTCATTTTTTTTTTATTTTCAAATTTCTGAATTATTTTAACCTCTAATCTCTAATCACCACCCCTCATCACTGCTCAATTTATCCTCTAATCTCTAATCACCCCTCATAATTCCAAATCATCTAACTTCCCGAACGGTCACCCATCCTCCCACTCCCCCAGCCTGAGCACGCTTAACTTCCGGGTTCTATTCTCCCTCGTTTCCAAGTCTGCACTTGTTGTTTTCCTGACAATAGTAGGATGTCAATTCTATTAACCCTCAGGTATTTAGCTTGAGCATGAAGTGACACATTTCACTGTTTGAGTTTGAAACTATTGTTTTAAAAAACAATAATTATTTAGTAACACTAATATTTCTGGAATAATTAGTTTGACCATTTTTTGACCACAGTTTGACCAGATTTGACCAAAATTTAAAAAAACTGAAATAATTATTTTGTAACACTAATATTCTAGAATAATTAGTTTGACCATTGTTTGACCACAGTTTGACCACAATTTGAAATTTTTTGAATTTTTTTGCCTCTCCAGAACTTAAAAGCCCCGTATCTTTTTTTCTGTTAGGTTTTTGGGGATTCTAAAAATGTTTAACGGGGTTCCCCCTGTTAAATTCGGATGTAACTTTTCGAGTAGATCATTTTTCATATAAAAAACTTTTTCATCCGAGTTCGTATGCAAAAGTTATGCCAATTTTAAGAATTTCCAGAGAGATTTTGCAAATAAAGTCGAAATTCATATTTGTTAATTTTCCCAACAACTAGACCACATATCACATGGAAAACTTATTTTATTTTATTTTTTTGACATTTCCATAATTTTCTTTTGTTTTTTCTAAAACTGAAAAGGCGATCCCGGGGGGGGGGGGGGTAGAGTTTGAAAATCCCTTTAGTCGCGGTTGGCCAGACCAACCGGGACTAAAGGTCTAACCAACCGCGACTAAAGGTTCGGGCCTTTAGTCGCGGTTGGCCAGACCAATCGGGACTAAAGGTCTAACCTTTAATCGCGGTTGGCCTGGCCAACCGCGATCTAAAGGCCTTCGGGCCAGCCTGAGGACCTTTAGTCGCGGTTGTCCTGGCCAACCGCGACTAAAGCCCCTCACGTGCACCAGCTTGCCACCGAGCGCCCTGGGCCCAGGCCTTTGGTCGCGGTTCACCTCCAGAACCGCGACTAAAGGTCCCATTAGTCGCGGTTCCTACAGCTTCGCGACTTATGGGGCTGGACGGAAAGCCTCTTTTTCTACTAGTGACTCTGGGTTTCGAAGGCATCCAAGACCGCGGGTAGGAACACATTGACAGATGAGTCTTGAGGTCGTCGCGTGACAGTTGCATCACAAGCTGCGAAAAGCAGAGTAAGGAAGAAGTATGCAGTAAGAAAAACGATAAAAATACTTCTCTGATGCAGGTTATCTACAGGTGTATCGGGACTCTTCGTTTATGGTCCTCTCTACAACGTGTGGAGAATCGAGGCCTGTTTACGGAGGTGTGTACACGATTGGAGGATACGGCGAGGAATACTTTTACCCAACATGGGTGGGAGCATGATCTTAGAATTGGCCCACCTCCGCTTTAGGCGTTATACATACTCTGTTTCTTTGTATTTCGCCTTCTTAATTTTCGTTTGTATGAGAGAACTTGTTTGGCTGTGTGCATCATAGTTATGCAGAGGCCGGGTGTAATGCTTAAACCTTTTAAGTAATAAAGCGCCCCTTTTCGAAAAAACTAATAGAGATATCAAAAACAGAAGTAGCGAGTAAAAAAAATATGTTGCTAGTGAAATTGGCTAGATTAAGCACGTGCTTATCCACAACATAACGAGTAACTAAATTGATGCTAATGCTTTTTCATGCTAACACTTGGTTGTGTGCATCCTAATATTCAGACTTTCAGAGTTACAACTTTTACAACTATACCAACTAAGTCTAGCATTGGATACTCCCTTGCTCAATGATCGTTCAGATCTTGGCCTCAAGTGGTAAATCACTGGCAGTAGGACAGCACGCTCAATTACTTCACTGCGTTTCTCTGCTTTCTCATAAAGTTGTGATATGACAAGAGGTGAGATAATGTGTGTGAGAAGCATACTTATCTTTGAGATGTACCCTCATTTTCTTCAAGAGTCACTTGCATATGGGCCATTGTGCTTAATTCTGTGCACCCATATGCTGCCATAGGTTAAATTGTGGTAGGAGACTACCAGTCAATGCGGGCTCCTCACGCTGCATTTCCCTGTTCGTCCGACAAGGCCTACAGAGCCGTGAAGCCGACATGACTGACGCTGCGCACTGTCCACAGCTACAGCCATGGTTAGGCCGATCTAAAGCAAAAACTCAAGGAATCTTGCGGCTAGTACGAACCCCACTAGATATGAACAGAAGAACTACTTGGAGCCACCGAGGAGGGGTGAGACGGACAATGACGGATCAAGGACTCCAGGACGGTGCCTCCCAGAAGGGTACGACCACGGATAGCCGCCACCGTCCGATCCGAAGATCAAGTTTTCATCCGGAGCCACACGGAGGAGTGGGAGCACCGCGGCGGAGCCTTCAATAAGGATATGACGTCCGTGGACGCCGCCGCCACCGGCCAGTACGAGGACTGGGCAAGTGATGGACCCCGGCGATCACACCCCTCCGACACCCCCGCTCCGCCCAGCACCCGCAGCCAAGCCCCCCACGAAGCCATGGCTACCCGCCCGCACCTGAGACGCAGGTTCCGCCCTCGAACACCACGCCTCCCTCCACAAGGGCCGCCGCCCAACATCCAGGCACCCACAAGACCATCCAAAGAGGGCAGCTTTGTACCAGAGGGACACCCCCGACCGATGTCCCGCGGCAGACGACCCGCCTTGACCATCGCCGGAGTTGCGACAGCCTGCACGAGGCTGGGGAAAGGGGGAGGTGAGGGAGCGGACGCATCCGGACCGGCACACCCCTGTGCCAGTGACGGGTGACCCGAGCACGTCGGCGCCGCCCATCCCTCCAGCCAACCTCCCCACCGGACACACCCCCGTAACGCCCCATCTCAGCAGTCGTCATAGAACAGCGCAAAGCCACCGTCGCAGACCCGGCCACCGGCGAGGAGGACCCCCAAGGACCGCGACTGACCACCAAGAAAACTCACCGAGGAGCCCATCTGCGCTGCCGCCGTCGTCCAGCCGGCGGGACGCCTGGATCCCGACCAGCACGCCCACCAGCCACCGCTGTTGCGCCTCCACCACCACCAACCGCGGCCATGGAAGAAGCGGATGCCCGCAGCCCACGCCGCCCTCGGCCCGCGCCGCCTGGACCCAGATCTGGCCGTCTGTCGCCGCCGGAGCCCACCGCGCACCACCGCTGCTACAGGCCCTTCACGCCGCCGCCCACAGCCCGCGTCTCCGCCGCCGACTGCTGGCGCCGCGCCGCCACGCCCCGAGCCAACGTTGCGCCGCTGCCCGACCAGGAGACCCGCGCCCGCCAGGCCGATCAGGGGAAGGAAAGTGCCCCGTCGCCGCCAGCACTGGCCGGGCTTTGCCCGCCAATACGTCGAGGCGGCGGCGAAGGGAGGGAGAAGGAGGAGGGGGGGAGCTGGAGGCGGCGCTAGGGATTCCCCCGCGGCGCTCGCGGGAGCGTCGCGGGAGGGAGGGGAGGGGGGCAAGTCTCCTCAAGAGGGAGGTCCTCCAAGGGCATTTTCATTGTCAAGCTTTTGTCTCGGTCTCGCAAAAACCAAATGTAAGAAAAATTATGAAGGATTTGATCTCCCAGTTGTCTTGCGAAGAAGATTTTACAGAAGGTGTCCACAATGAGTGAGAGAAGCATATATTTATCTTTCAGATGTACCCTCATTTTCTTCAAGAGTCACTTGCATATGGGCCATTGTGCTTAATTCTGTGCACCCATCTGCTGCCATAGGGTAAACTGTGGTAGGAGACTGCCAGTCAATGCGGGCTCCGCACGCTGCATTCCCTGTTCGTCCGACAAGGCGTACAGAGCCGTGAAGCAGACATGAGTGACGCTGCGTACTGTCCACAGCTACAGCCATGGTTAGGCCGAGCTAAAGCAAAAACTCAAGGAATCTTGCAGCTAGTGTGAACCCCATTATTCAGTCCTCTTCCTGCTCTTCTCTCCACCTCTGAGAACACCAAGCACGAACCCCATGTCCTCTTCCTTCTCTCCTCTCCACTCTGAAGTCTGAACCCCATCAGCTAGCACGAACCCGGGGCGAGATGGGTTCAAGAGAGGAATAGAGAGATCCCTTCATCAAAAGAAAAAAGAAGAGAGATCAATGGAGGCGGTGAGTGCTTCCCATGGCGTCTTGGGTCCCCTGCTGGGGAAGCTCACCGGTCTGCTCGCCGGTGAGTGTGCCCGCCTGAAAGGCGTCCGCCGTGAGATCCGCTCGCTCAAAGCCGAGCTGACCGGCATGCATGCGGCGGTCCAGAAGTACACGGCGCTGCAAGATCCCGATGTCCAGGTGAAGGCGTGGATAGCCCTGGTGAGGGAGCTGGCCTACGACATCGAGGATGTCATCGACAAGTTCGTCCACCAGCTCGGTAATGGCAGCCAACACCAGGGCGGCTTCAAGGAGTTCTTTCGCAAGATTTCTCGCCGTCTCAAGACTCTGGGCTCTCGCCGTGGAATTGCCAAGCAAATCGACGATCTGAAGATTCGTCTCAAGGAGGTAAAAGAGTTCAGGAATAGTTACAAGCTGGATGATATTGCCTCTAGTGCCTTTGAACATTTAGCCGTGGATCCCCGCTTGTGCACCTTTGAACATTCAGTTGTGGATCCCCGCTTATCTGCTCTTTTTGTTGAGGAAGCACACCTTGTGGGCATTGATAGTTCAAGAGATGATCTTGTCAATTGGATGTTGGAAGATGGAAATAGCTCGACCAAGCATCGCAAGGTGCTGTCCATTGTTGGCTTTGGTGGCTTGGGGAAAACGACACTAGCGAGGGAGGTTTACCGCAAGATCCAGGGGCATTTTCATTGTCAAGCTTTTGTCTCGGTCTCTCAAAAGCCTAATGTAAAAAAAATTATGAAGGGTTTGATCTCCCAGATGCCTTGCGAGAAAGAATTTATAGAAGGTATCGACACTTGGGATGAAAATAAATGTATTGAGAAACTGAAGGAACTCTTACAAGATAAGAGGTAATTTCACACCCCCTCCCTTCGAACCTTTTTTAAGCAAATATATTAAGAATAATGTCTTTATACTGCCTTCTTTATATTCTGCAGTGAAAAAAGAATGTCTACTACTTAAATCAAATTGTAAAAATAAAATGTATATGGGTTAAATAGTATTAGTGATGCACTCAATCTCGTGAACCTTTAAAGCATGAATAACATAGTGATACATTCTAAGGGCCCGTTTGTCCAAAGAACCTTTTTGGAGATCGACGGAGTTGAGGAATAAGGCAAGGGCACGGAGCTCACGTTCCACCCGATCAGACGTGATATGTCGAGTATGAATTATCAATTCCCCTCCCTTTCTGCAGTCAGCCACAGAAATGTTAAGCCTGAGTGCATGAGAGTTCGATGGCAGGGAATTGGATATAAAAAGGGCGGCCAGTAGTCCATTTATCCTTCCAGAAGTCGTCCCCCCATCTCCAATTTGTACACAGGTCACCTCTTTGTAGACTTTCAAGAGGGTATTAACTTGAGACCAAGCTCTAGCTAGAGCAGAGTGTAAAGCGCTCACGAACATCCTTGTTGTAGAAGTGAGGAGGCGGCGTGCAAACTTCATCAGCAGACAATCATTTAGCATATTTACATTTTGTACTCCTACCCACCGTCCCTTCTTCGACGGATGGACATACATGGCCCTAAGAGACCAAGCAATCTCCTCCATTAGCTTTATCTTTCCCTTTATGAAGAAACGATATCCTGAGTCTGTCGGTCTCATCAACTACCTTTATTTCCCGCGAATACGCAAAGGTTGTGTATCTTTTCATTGTGTATCTTCTTATTGATAGAAGAAGAGTGACAGCTTGGTAGCCGGTCGCTTTCTTTCTTCCAGGAGAAGAAAGAAAGGCGATCTCGCCTCCTGCCGCCAGGACGCCTTCCTCCGCCGCCGTCCTCCGGCGGCTCCCCTCCGCTGACGACCTCGATCGTCGGTGGTGAGGGGGGTCGCCAGATCCACGCATGTGGATTGTTTTAGGCATTAGTTTCTTAGGATTTTGGGTTGTTCACTGTCATAGCTTCGGCGGTGGCGATGGCGGCGCCCTAATAAATCTTCAGATCCTTTCTCAATGAGACGATCCGCTTTTGGGGTGGATTTGGAAACCAGACTGTTCAAGCAAGGATGGTGCGGCGGCGGCGGCATCCTCGTGGTGGACTTGTGCCCTCGGGCTCCGCCATTGCGGCGGCGTTTGCTCCAGCGCCGGCGTGGAGCTTGGGAGGTAGTCCAGGAGCGGATGCAGATTGTGGTCTGCATTGATGGCATCTGGAAGATGATGGATCTGGGTTCGTGGTTCATGGCAGGCAGGTATGGTTTTCTCCTCCAACGTCTTAGTTGGGCGGGGTGCCAGATCTGGAGTTCGATGACGTGTCCGGGGTGTTTCTCCGGTTTGATTCATTCAACGGCAATGGTTTCGCCTTTATTGGCGAGCCACCTTGGAGGTCCGCAAAGCTGCATATCAGCGACGGAGCCGCGTCGAGCTCGGGTGTGGAGGTGATCCGTCATTTTCTCCTTTGGTGGCTGCTATGGTGGTGCCAAAGGCAGGTGACGGGCGTTGGTGTCAAGCTCAGAGGATTCTTCAGTCTTGTTTGTAATTTTACTTCTTGGTTGGTGCTCCTGTGTGCAAAGGCTAGCGTTTTGCTGTCTTTTCAGTTTTGTCAGGTCGGTATGTACGTGATTTGTACTATGATCCTTATGATATAAATGAGACATGTATTACCATGCAAAAAAAGAAGAAGAGTGACAACATGCTATGGTAATTTAATGAAAGACATAAGATAATCAGGGATAGTCACCTTGCTCATGGTGACTACCCTTCGTTGGGAAACCCAAGGGGAACCCGGTAAAACATTTAGCATCAGAAGAGATTACTGGCAGAAAAGCCTCTCTTGGCAACTTTAGTGTCAGATAAGGGCAGCCCCAGGTAGTTTCGAGGAAAAGATTCGATTAGGCAGCCCAACACTCGAGAAATATCCGCAGTTTCCGCATCGTCAAGGTTGATGGGGATCAAAGTGGACTTAGAGAAGTTGATCTTCAGTCTAGTCGCATTGGCCAAGGGCCAAGGCATCAAGAATTTCCTTAAGAAGTTTAGCCTACAAGTAATTTTACAATGCTCCCTCTTACCCCCTCTTTTCACATGAGAGATAAGAAGGTAAGGGTTAATCAGGTCACTAGTTAATCAAATCAATGACTCAAATATATTATGTACTCTTACCTCTCATGTGAAAGGGGAAGTAAGAGAGAACATGCTAAAATTTGCCCCTGCGAGTAATGAACATCACCCTTACAAAACAATCAGACTGTCGTCTGCATACTGTAGCACTGGACAAGGCAACGTGCTGATAACTGGGTGTCGAAGAGCTCCATGGGATGCAAAAAATTTAATCACTTTCTGCGACACATCAACCACAGTAATGATCAAAAAGGGTGAGAGAGAGGGTTCCCTTGACGTAGCCCACGCCTGATATTTATCCACTTGCCCAGGATTCCATTCAACAGAATAGCGGTTTTAGCGGTTGTAAGAAGGGAGTCAATCCACATAATCCATTTACCGTCGAAACCTCTAGCTTTCATAATAGCAAAGAGAGCATCCCAAGAAACTGTATCAAAGGCCTTGGGCCTTTCTTTTCCAGTTTTCCTTTTAAAGCCTGTCTGAACAAGATCCATTTTTTGCATATAAGAAGTTATAAGGGATGCACCGCTTTTTATATTGATCATTATCAACTAGTACAGTAATAAGAGCGAAGCCGAGCCACCAAAACTTTCGTGATCCATTTCATCGGGCAGTTAAGAAGCGAAATATGCCTGAAGTTACTGGGGGAGCATCTATTTTCTTTTTCAGAAGAATAATCATGTAGGATCCGTTGATTCTTTTAGTTGGTTAGTTTTGCGTTCCACCTATGGCTAAAGTCAGTTGAGTAAGCAAACTGCAATTGGTAACACAAGGAATAAGCACACGGAAGACCCTAAATAACTTGTTGATTACTTGCAGATTGTATGATTCTTAGGCAATCATGGTTTATTTATTGTTTTCCATCTGCATATTTTTATTATCATCTTCTTGGAGATCGTAGTTTTTTTGCGGGGTATAATGGTTGAAGTCCTTATAAATGACATTGGTATATTTATGTTCTGTACTTGAACTACTTTTCATAGTTGGTTAACAATATCTACTTATATGCATCAGGTATCTCATTGTTATTGATGACATATGGTCCACATCAGCATGGGACGCTATTAAGTATGCTTTCCCGGAGAATGAATTTTCTAGCAGGATTATAGCTACCACACGAGTTGTTGATGTAGCAAGATCATGTTCCCATGGTGGTAATGGCCGCATGTATGAAATGGAAGCCCTAAATGATCTCCACTCCAAACGATTGTTCTTCAAAAGAATATTTGGTTCTGAGAACTGTTGCCCTGATATGCTAAAACAAGTTTCAGATAAAATATTGAAGAAATGTGGAGGCCTCCCATTGGCAATTATCAGTATAGCAAGTTTATTGGCAAACAAACCGGTGGTCAAAGATGAGTGGGAGAGGGTCAGAAGGTCTATTGGTTCTGCATTGGACAAAAACCGAAGCTTAGATGGAATGAATAACATATTATCCCTTAGTTACAATGATCTTTCACCCAATCTCAAGACCTGCTTGTTATATTTATGTATATATCCTGAGGATTATGTGATTGAGAGAGATATTTTAGTGAGGCGATGGATAGCAGAAGGCTTCATCTCTGAAGAGCGTGGACAAAGCAAGCAAGAGGTTGCCGAGAACCACTTCTATGAGTTAATAAACAAAAGTATGGTCCAGCCGGTTGAAATTGGCTATGATGGAAAAGCTCGTGCTTGTCAAGTCCATGACATGATGCTCGAGCTCATTATTTCAAAATCAGTTGAAGATAATTTCATCTCTTTGGCAGGCCATGGTCAAACTGATTTGGCAAAGCGTGATGGTCTTATTCGGCGACTATCAGTCCAGCATATTGACCAAGAGCTTGCATCCATATTGGCAAATGAAGATCTAAGCCATGTACGATCTCTAACAGTGATAGCATCAACTTGCATCAAACACTTGCCTAGGCTTGTTGTCTTTGAAGCTTTGCGTGTACTAGAATTTCAAGATTGTGAGAGTCTGCACAAGTATGATATGAATGGTATAGATAAACTATTTCAACTGAAGTACCTGAGCTTTAGGGGCACTTGGATGTCGAAGCTACCATCAGGGATTGTTAGGATATATGGTCTAGAGACGCTAGATCTTAGAAATACATATATAGAAGAATTGCCCACTGGGATTATTCAGCTTGTTAAGCTACAACATCTACTCAGTGGAAAATCTTCCGGTAATACTTCCGGTAACACGAAGATACCAAATGGGATTGGAAATATGGGGAATTTACAGGTGATATCGGGCTTTAATATTAGCAAGAGTTCATTATGTGCAGTCGAGGAACTTGGGAATTTGACCAGTTTGAAAGAACTCCATCTACAGTTGGACGGTGGAGGATCTCAGGAATACAAGAGGCATGAACAGATGTTACTCTCCTCACTATGCAAGCTTGGCACCCGCAAACTTCGGTCTTTATGGATACGCGCTGCTGATTCAACACCTCTCCAATTCTTAGATTCATGGTCACCTCTGCCAAATAACCTCCAAATGTTTCAGATGACCACTAACTACTATTTACCAAAGATGCCAAAGTGGATCATACCAGCACTCAACAGTCTTGTATACCTGAACATTAATTTGAATGAAGTAACAGAGGAGGATCTGCGTATGCTGGGAGAGATGCCTGCCTTACTTTGTCTGAATATAACATCCAACACTGTCCAAAAAGAAAGGCTTACCGTACAAGGCTTTGCATTTCCATGTTTGAAGGAATTCTACCTTATTCGTGCTTTCCGTTGTGCAAGTGCAATTTACTTGATGTTTGAAGAAGGGGCACTGCCAAAGCTGGAGAAGCTTACGCTGTCGCTCTTTGTTTCAGTGGCAGAAGCCTATGGGTTCAACTTGGGTCTTGGGCACCTCCCATGTCTGAGAAATGCCCAAGTTGATCTTTGGAATGATGTTGCCACATCTTATGAAAGCAACTCTGCTGCAGCTGCTGCTATAAGGAAGGAGGCAAATAGCCATCCCAATCATCCCAGGCTATCTATCTGGGGTGAAATGAAAGAGAGCTGCACCAAGGAAGAGAGCTCCACCGACAATGCAGAGAGCTAGCTGTCAGAGAATTGTTATATCCTGACATTTCACTGCGAACACAAGAGGTATTAATCATAATCAACATTTTAATTTCGGACAACACTTTCTGCACGCAACCTTTCACACGCTTGGATTTGACATGTTCTCCCTTCATCTATTTTTTCAGGGGATCTTCTGTTAAACGCTTGATTGGAATGTCCTGGTGATGCCTGAACCCTGAACACGTCAGAGAAGAAGTCTTGTATTCAGGGGATCTTCTGTCAGTTGCTCTGCTTCATCTGGATTGATTTTCAAGAAATCTATTAAGTTTTCAGGAAATCTTGTATCAGAATTTGTTGGATTGATTACTATTGTTAAGAATTATTAAGCTCACCTCTGTGAAGCTTCCCTATTTTATGTGTAATTGTGTGCAACTTAGTTTGATGGATCATTCATTAAGTTAAGTTGAAACAACTGGCCACAAGTTTGATCTCAGGTTTCAGAGTTGAAACGTTGTTCTGCCACTCCAATACTCTGAACTCTTCTATTGTAGCGATATAATGTAAACTGCTTCTTCTGGTTTCAGTCTCAGAGATGTAAGCGAGGCGTGAGATTTGGGATGTACTGTACAGTAGGCAAGCTGCATTGAACTTCTGGCCAACTACATCAACACTCGGCACTTGGCAACAGCCAGTCATTCGCGTGCTCTGCTGCTGCTGCCGGTTGCTCCTTTTTTCTTCCTCTCGTGCCTGCCTGAGTGCCTAGTGGAATCGATCGACTACCTCCACGGATCTCACCAGTCAAAGTACCTAGTGGGTGGGGTGATTATGTTGAATAACCACCATCGCATGGTATGACACAATCAACTACTAGAAAACTACTCTCAGTTGGTGGTCGGCTGGTTTTGATCAACTCCGTCCTCACAAATATGGTTCTCTATATGCTTTCTTTCTTCCAACTCCCAAAAGAGGTCCTGCAAAGACTAGACTACTTTAGATCCAGATTCTTTTGGCAAGGAGATGGTGAAAATAAAAAATACAGGCTGGCCAAATGGAGCGTGGTTTGTAGGCCTGAAGACCAAGGTGACCTTAGAATTCATGACCTGCAGGTCAAGAATGAGGCCCTTCTCAGTAAATGGTTATTTAAACTTCTTACTGAGGATGGTGTTTGGCAAACCATGTTGTGCAACAAGTATCTAGGCCAAAAGGCGGTATTCCAGGCATATTGGAAACCTGGCGACTCGCACTTTTGGGCTAGCCTAATGGCGGTAAAGAAACATCTCTTTTGCTTTGGGTCTTTCCCGATAAAGGACGGGTCGGAGATTCGTTTCTCGGAAGACATCTGGCTAGGCAATGCCAGTCTCAGAGAACAATATCCAGCCTTATATAACATCGCTCGTGATAAGAATAATACTATTGCGCACGTGCTCGGTTCTTCCCCGCCGAATATTTCGTTCAGGCGGGATTTGATTGGCCCCCGGCTTGTGTCATGGCATAATCTTTTATCCCGGCTGGATTCGATTAACCTGACACAAGGTCGGGATGTGTTTCGCTGGAACCTTACTACATCAGGGTCTTTCACAGTGGACTCTATGTACCGTGACTCACGCATTCTGAGGTACCAACGAGTAATAATAAGAAAATTTGGAAGTCTAAAATTCCACTAAAAGTGAAAATCTTCATGTGGTATCTCCGTAGGGGAGTTGTGTTAACCAAAGACAACCTCGCACGGCGCAACTGGCGAGGGAGTAAGAAGTGTTCCTTTTGTACTCATGACGAGACAATCAAACACCTCTTTTTTCAATACAAGTTTGCACGTTCTACGTGGTCAGTCATCCAAATAGCGTCAAATTTGTATCCGCCCACAAGTGTTGCCAATATTTTTGGTCATTGGTTGGACGGTATTACAAATAGGTTCAAAACGCTAATAAGGGTGGGAGCATATGCCTTAATTTGGTCGCTTTGGCTATGTAGAAATGATTTGGTTTTTAATGACAAAAATGCTTCTCCTCTACGGGTTATTTTCCGGTGTACGCACTCGCTACGTACGTGGTCTATACTACAACGGCCGGAGTACCAACCGCTATTCATGGCGGTGTGTACGCGATTGGAGCAGGTGGCTACGGAGGTTTTTTCCCAACATGGGTGGCAGCATAACCTACGGATCGAGCCACCACCTTCTTCGACATAGGCATAGTGTCGGTCTAAAAGACTCTACTGTTACCGGTGTGTCGATTTTTATTTCATGAATTTTGCCAGACTTCTGGATTTGACTGTGTGCATCTTAGTTATGCAGAGGCCAGGTGTTACTCATAATGCTTTGTATCCGCTTGATGCTACATTTATAGATAATAAAGTCGCCCTTTATCGAAAAAAACTACTAGAAAACTGACAATCTATAATTAAGTTGGTTGCAGTTTGATTATAGCTAGTACTACAAAGTTGAGGGTGCACAGGTAGCACAAGAAGAAGATGCAGCAGGGTGTTGAAGGTGCTACATGCTACTATTTGGTTTTCAGGGGGTCTTGTATTATCAGAATTTGTTCACCTTCTCCGCAATGACTGTAACTATGCTAGTATTTGAATAGATTGTGTGCTAGTGGCCGAAAGGTTGCTCACCTTCTCCGCAAGGAGCAGCCGAAGACTTTTCACCAGCCGCAGCGGCTGTCGCTCCTTTCTGACGGCGCCAGCACCATTCAAGCAGCGTCGCCGCCGGCACCAGCTGCCGCGCCGACGGGCGACTTTGTTCGAGGCTGTGCCACCGCCGCCGCAGGATTTCTTGCAACGGAGTACCGGAATTGGGACCGACGGCACCAAGCCACGGGCGCCTAATGCATCGCCTTGAGCGAGAGTCCAGTTGGGCCCCGCCTAATTACCTTTCTCCAGGTCAGTTCGATTTTCTATGTTTATTCATTTTTTTGTGTTTCTTTTCTTTTGCTCATATTTTGGAAACAACTTCAAGTAGATATATTAAAAAACTTATATTTTCTTAAATTTTAAAACTGCAATTTGAAAAATGTTAACACAGAGTAAACATTTTGGTAGTATAATTTTAAAAAATGTTGATAGCATTCAAAAAAATTGGAGCATTTAAAAACATTCACGCATTTCAAGAAATATATGTGATATTTTAAAATATGTTCTACTATGTAAAACATGTTTGTTTACTTTTAGAAGTATCGAAAGATTAAAAAAAATGTAAGTTACATATTATAAAATGTTCACACGTTTCAAAAATATGTTTCAAACATTTTTTTAAATGTTACTCCCTCCTGTACTAAAGTTGAGACACTTATTTTGTGATGGAGGGAGTACAATGTAAAAAAATGTTTGCATAGTTTGTAAAAAAAATTGTTTTGTATCATTCAAAAGAAATATTTCAACATGTTTTTGAAAAATGTTTGAGATATTTTTGAAAAAAATGTTCAAAAACATGTATTTGAAAAACAAATAATGTATTCAGTTTTGTCAAAACAGCTGGGTTGAGAGATATATGTTGTTTGGTCTCAGAGTTGTAATATTTTGTCGCTCCTATACTCTGAACCATAGTTTAATTAAAAAACCAGACCGTTCATTGAACCGGTGATGCCGTTGGTTCAGGTTTTTACCTGTCGGACTGCCGGTTCACTGGTTCATTCGCTAGTTTTATAAGCCATAAAAATATGCAAGATTAGGTCTAAGTTTCTAGCTTTGACATTAAGTTGGATGGCAAGTTCATTGTTGGGCCAAATTGGTGACGCCGGCCTGTTCAATAACACCCAAGGATCGATCCCCAGTGCCCGCAATTACTTTTTCTCTTTCTCAGCGATGCTAGCGTGTGCTACTGGTTCAACAGTTTTCGGTTTTTCATCCAGTTTGAGCAAAAACCCACCGGTTTTTTTGGTCAGTTTGCAGAACGGTCTGATTAGCTTATAAAACCGCCAAGGCTGCCGGTTCTGGTTTTTTCTGGTCCAGTCCGGTTTCTTTAACTATGCTCTGAACTCTACTGTGGAGTGGACTGCTATACTGTGAACCAGGGGAGAAAATTTAATGACGCAAAAAATTTCCGTGAGCCATGAAATTTCGGACATCTCAGGAAATGTTTCAGTAATTTCAGATCCCCAAATTCAAATGAAATTTTGGATCTCGTAATTAATTGGGTAAAACAAAGGACAGTTGTTGCTTGATGCTTCGGCTACCACAGAAGTTCAGACCAGCAATGTCGTCCATCACTTCATATGTACTACAACTTACTACAGGCAACAAGTAGTAGTACTGTAAGTCCGTGTAACTATTTTTCTCGCAAAGAAAAAAAAAGTTAAGTCTGTAACTATACTATCTAAAGGAAAAAAATTATATGAGACCAGGTCTCACGGTTAGCAGGTGAGACCCGCGCTGATGGATGACACGTGGCATTCACAAATCACAAAGCATCTAATCTCTCCCCCCTGATGCTTTATGATCTGTGAACGTCACGTGTCATCCATCAGGATGGGTCTCACCTGCTAACCCGTGAGACCTGGTCTCATAGAATTATTTTCCCTATCTGAATCGATTGTGTGGTAGTACTTGGCAAGGTGCTCACCTTCTCCAGCAGGAACAGGCGAAGACTTTGCACGAGCCGCAGCCTATGCAGCTCCTCTCCGACGGTGCCCGCGCCACTCAACCCACTGGCCTTAGCAGCGTCTCTGTAGCAAAAATGTTCCGTAGACCAGCGTTACCGTAGGACAACAACAAGTATGCACCGTTGGACTTCACAATGTTGCCGTAGGGCAACAACATTTTGCTTTCATGGGCTTTGTCCATTGTTGAACTTTCAGTGGATCAAATTCTGAGTTTCAGACAGGTTAAGTTCTAGAAAATTGTTTAGATGTGGTTCATGCATTTGAGGACCGGACGGCTGCAAGACGACCTAGGACCTGTCTTATCATGTTAAATTTAATCGTCTATTTGGTTCCCTAAACTCTTGCTTTCAGGATTCATACCTCCGGGAATATGAAAGAAAAGGGAATGGTGTTGCCAGAAAAAATAAAAATGATTTAAAACACAACCTATAAATAAAAGCAAGTGGGAACAAATGAACCTTGTGAAAAATATGGACCGTGGGTTTCGAAGGCGTCCGAGACCGCGGGTAGGAGCGTTGACAGATGAGCCATGAGGTCGTCGCGTGACAGTCGCATCACAAGCTGCAAAAAGCAGAGTAAGGAAGGAATAAATTTCCAGTAACAAAAACGGAAGTTAACTGCATGACTCATCACTTAACTAATAGAGAGATGAAAAAAAAAAGAAGTAACGAGTAAAAGTGTGCTGCTAGTGAAATTGGCTAGGTTAAGCACGAGCTTATCCACAACATTGTCTGCGGGTACGGACGCCCGAACCGTATAAATCCGCCTTCACAGCTTAATGAAATATTCAGGTGGTCTGTAAAAGCACCCTGATGACCTTGAAAAAAACAGAAGTTCCCTTTTTACAGTTTTTTTTGGGTAAAAAGCATTTTACATCTTTTTCGGAAAAAAAATAAACTTTTACAGTTTATACGGTTACACCACACCTAGTCACCAAGGAAGTCCTAGCATTGGTTTTTACCTCGTTCAAATTTTTTTCTTGGCCTTGAGTGATAAATCATCAGGCCAATGCTCGTTCAGAAAACCTTTTACAGTTTATATGGTACAACTCGCTTAAATACTCCACTTGCATTTCTCTGCTTCTAGAAAAGTTATGATATGACAAGAGGTGAGATAATGTGTGAGTGGAGCATATTTGTTTTTGAGATATACCGTTCATTTTTTTTAGACTAGTCGCTTGCATATTGGCCACTCTGCTCTAATCGTTTCCCCTGTTTTCTGAGAAGGCCTCCAGAGCTGTGAAGCAGACAGGACGTTGTCCACTGGATAGAGCGTGAGAAGCGTGGCGAGAGGCTAAGGAAAATATCTACACTCGAGTCAAGAAAAGAAGGCCTCCAGAGCTGTGAAGCAGACAGGACGTTGTCCAGGGCCTCGGTCGTCGGAATTTTCTTCCCCATCTCATCTCCTGGGCCAGTGAATCCATATCTAGTCAGGCTAGGCCGGGTCTTAGGAGTCTTCTTCATGCACTTCTTTACACACCAAGCTAGCACAAACGAGAGAGCAATAGAGAGCTAGAGGTCAATGGAGGCGGTGAGTGCTTCGCACGGTGTGTTGGGTCCCCTGTTGATGAAGCTCACCGGTTTGCTTGCCGGTGAGTGTGCCCGCTTGAAAGGCGTCCGCCGTGAGATCCGCTCGCTCAAAGCTGAGCTGACATGCATGCATGGTGCGGTCTGCAAGTATACGATGCTGCAAGATCCTGACATCTAGGTGAAGGCGTGGATATCCCTGGTGAGGGAGCTGGCCTACGACATCGAAGATGTCATCGACAAGTTCATCCACCAGCTTGGTAATGGTGTCCAGCATCAGCATGGCTTCAAAGAGTTCTTCCGCAAGACCGCTCGCCGGCTCAAAACGCTAGGCTCTCGTCGTGGAATCGCCAGCCAAATCGATGATCTAAAGATTCGCCTCAAGCAGGTAAAAGAGTTGAAGAGTAGTTACAAGCTGGATGATATACCCTGTAGCACCTTTGAGCATTCAGCCGTGGATCCCGGCTTGTCTGCTCTTTTTGTTGATGAAGCACACCTTGTGGGCATTGATGCTCCAAGGATGATCTTGCAAATTGGATGTTGGAAGATGAAAATAGCTCGACAAAGCATCGCAAGGTGTTGTCCATTGTTGGCTTCGGTGGGTTGGGAAAAACAACACTAGACAAGGAGGTCTACCGCAAGATCCAGGGGCAATTTGATTGTCATGCTTTTGTCTTAGTCTCGCAAAAACCAAATGTAAAGAAAATTATGAAGGACTTGATCTTCCAGCTGCCTTGTAGACAAGATTTTAAAGAAGGCATTGACACTTAGGATGAAACGATATGTATAGCGAAGCTAAAAAAACTGTTACAAGATAAGAGGTAATTTCAGCTCCCCCTCTCCCCCACTTAAACAATATATTTAGGATAATTCCTTAATAGTAGCCTGGCTATACCTCAGTGAAAAAGAATCAAACCGTATACAAAAAATTATATGGGTTAATGATTAGTGATGTACTCAAACGACTCAGAGTATTTTGGGTGAACCTTTAAAAGATGAACAACATACGTTTATGTTCTTGAAACACGTAATAGATATTCAAAAGTGTTCTAGATGAAAACTTCTTACCGAAACAACTATTGTGAAAATATGCTTNCAAATTGGATGTTGGAAGATGAAAATAGCTCGACAAAGCATCGCAAGGTGTTGTCCATTGTTGGCTTCGGTGGGTTGGGAAAAACAACACTAGACAAGGAGGTCTACCGCAAGATCCAGGGGCAATTTGATTGTCATGCTTTTGTCTTAGTCTCGCAAAAACCAAATGTAAAGAAAATTATGAAGGACTTGATCTTCCAGCTGCCTTGTAGACAAGATTTTAAAGAAGGCATTGACACTTAGGATGAAACGATATGTATAGCGAAGCTAAAAAAACTGTTACAAGATAAGAGGTAATTTCAGCTCCCCCTCTCCCCCACTTAAACAATATATTTAGGATAATTCCTTAATAGTAGCCTGGCTATACCTCAGTGAAAAAGAATCAAACCGTATACAAAAAATTATATGGGTTAATGATTAGTGATGTACTCAAACGACTCAGAGTATTTTGGGTGAACCTTTAAAAGATGAACAACATACGTTTATGTTCTTGAAACACGTAATAGATATTCAAAAGTGTTCTAGATGAAAACTTCTTACCGAAACAACTATTGTGAAAATATGCTTGTATTATCATGCAAAGCATTGTTAAATTGTTTTTTTCACTTAAGGTGGTTAGTTTTGAGTTCCAAGTTAGGCTAAAGTCTCAGTTAACTAAGCAAACTACAAATGGCGACAAAAGCAAGAAGCACACGATAGACCTTAATTAACTTGTTGAGATCTTGCAGCTTAGGGTATCATGGTTTATTATTGTTTTCTTTTTGAATTTTTTTGCCATCATTTTGGAGCTGGTAGTGCTTTCTTTGTATTGTTGTTGAATTGCATATACTTGATATTGGTATCTTTATGTTTTGTACTTTATGTCCTTTTCACAGTTGGCTAACATTATCTACTTATATCTATTAGGTATCTCATTATTATTGATGATATATGGTCCATATCAGCATGGGATGCTATTAAGTCTGCTTTCCCGGAGAATGATTTTTCTAGCAGAATTATAGCTACTACGCGCATTGTTGAAGTGGCAAGATCATGTTGTCTAGGTGGTAATAGCCGCATGTATGAAATGGAAGCCCTAAGTAATATCCACTCGGAAAGATTGTTTTTTCAAAAGAATATTTGGTTCTGAGGATGGTTGCCCTGATGTGCTAAAATAAGTTTCAAAAAAAATATTGAAGAAATGTGGAGGCCTCCCATTGGCAATTATCAGCATATCAAGTTTATTGGCAAACAGATCAGTGGTCAAAGATGAGTGGGAGAGGGTCATAAGGTCAATTGGTTCAGCATTGGAGAAAAACCGAAGCTTAGATGGAATGAATAGCATACTATCCCTTAGCTACAATGATCTTTCACCTAATCTTAAGACTTGTTTGTTATATTTAAGTATATATCCTGAGGATTATGTGATTGAGAGAGATATTTTAGTGAGGCGATGGATAGCAGAAGGCATTATCTTCGAGGAGCGTGGACAAAGCAAACAAGAGGTCGCCGAGAACCACTTCTATGAGCTAATCAATAAAAGCATGGTCCAGCCTATGCAAATTGGCAATGATGGAAAGGCTCGAGCTTGTCAAGTCCATGACATGATGCTTGAGCTCATTATTTCAAAATCGATTGAAGATAACTTTGTTTCTTTGGCAGGCCACGGTCAAAGTGATTTGGCAAATCATCATGGTTTCATTCGGCGACTATCAGTCCAGCATATTGATAAAGAGCTTGGAACTATGTTGGCAAATGAAGATCTAAGCCATTGCGTGTTGGGTTTGAAGCATTGCGTGTACTAGAATTTCAAGATTGTGAGAGTCTGCATGAGTATGATATGAATGGCAGATAATCTATTCCAGCTGAAGTACCTCGGCCTTAGGGGTATTAAAATGTCCAAGCTACCATCAGGAATTGTGAGGCTATATGGTCTAGAGACACTAGATCTTCACGATACATATATAGAGGAATTGCCCAGTGGAATTATTCAGCTTGTTAAGCTAAAACATCTACTCATTGCAAGATATTCCGGTACTCACGGTGAAACAAAGATACCAAATGGGATTGGAAATATGAAGAATTTATAGGTGATCTCGGGCTTTCATATTATGAAGAGCTCATTATGTGCAGTCGAGGAACTGGGGAATCTGACCGCTTTGAAAGACCTCAATCTACAGTTGGACAGTCGAGGATCTCAGAAATACAAGACTAACAAGAGGCATGAAGAGATGTTACTCTCTGCACTATGCAAGCTTGGCACTTGCAAACTTCAGTCTTTGCACATAAACCATTCAACACCCCTCTTGTTCTTAGATTCCTGGTCCCCTCTGCCAGATAAACTCCAAATATTTCGGATTACCACGGACTGCTATTTCCCAATGATGCCAAAGTGGATTGTACCAGCACTCACCAGTCTTGTGTACCTGAATATCCATTTGAACAAAGTAACACAGGAGGTTATGTGGATACTTGGAGAGATGTGTGCCTTGCTTTGTTTGAGTATAGCAATCGACACTGTCCACAAAGAAAGGCTTACCATACAAAGTGCTGCATTCCCGTGCTTGAAGGAATTCTCCCTAGAATATGGTTTCATGAGTTTAGGTGCAATTTATTTGACGTTTGAAGAAGGGGCACTACCAAAGTTGGAGAAGCTTGGGTTTCCGTTTTCTGTTTCAGTGGCAAAAGCGTATGGGTTCTACTTGGGTCTTGGCCACCTCCCATGTCTGAGAGATGCCGAAGTTGATCTCCGCGATGGTGTTCGCACACCTTACGAAATCAACTCTGTTGCAGTTGTTGTTATAAGGAATGAGGCAAACAACCATCCCAACCATCCCAGGTTATCTATCCGGCAAGTATTTATCATAACTAACAATTTAATTTCGTACAACACTTTATGTGGGAAATCTTTCTGACTCCCAGATGTGACATGTTCTCTCTTCCCCCATTCAGGCATTCATGTGGGCTATGGAGAGGCCTGAACCGTGAAGCTCTTCCAGATGGGAACACGGGTGTGGAAGCTCAAATAAAGGTGTCCCTGAACAAGTGGTGTTAGTTGCTCTGCTTCATGCTACGTACTATTTAGTTTTCAGGGAATCTTGTACTATCAGATTTCGTTGCATTGATTATTATTACTAAGAACTCAGTTCACCTCTAGGTGTACTAGTTTAATTTGATGGATCATGCATTCAGTTGATTTGAAACAGCTGGGTTGAGAGATACGTATATGCCGTCAGGTTTCATAGTTGTTGTTTTGTCAATCCTATGACACTCTGAACTCTTCTACTGTGTAGGGTGAACTGCTGTACTCTAAACTGCTGCACCTTGCTGGTTTTAGTCTCATAGATGTAAGCGAGCCGTGAGATTTGGGATGTACGGTAGGGAAATGATTCAGCAGGAAGTATCGTATCCACCATTGAACTTGTGGCGAACAACCACCACTGCATCTACTTGGCTCTTGTGGTGCAGTGGTTTCACTTCTGATGGAATTGACTGATAACATGAGAAACCTCGAAATAGCTAGCCTGCAGTCATTCGCCTGCTCTGTTTTTTTTTTATAGAAAAGGAGGTTAAACCCTGGGCCTCTGCATCAATCGATGCATACAGCCATATTCGCATGCTCTGTTGCTGCCGGTTTCCTTCCTCTGCTGGTGCCTGCCTGCCTAGTGGAAACGACCACGCAGAGTACCCTCCTGCACCAAGCACGCCCAGAGTTGCAGCCACCCAAGATCCAGTATACAGGATACACGCATGCAGACACCCCAGAGTTGCAAATACGCCCAGGAATCAGGATACATCATGGGGTGCAGTACAGTGCGGACAAGGTGTTCGTACGTGTTCATCGTCCGAGGCCAGATTCGTAGGGTGGACGTAAGAGGAGTTCGGAGGGTGGTGTTGCGACAAATGTTCCCATGCACCCACTAGGTTGCTACTGAACTAATTATGAGTTTCAGGCCGCTAACAATTCTAGCACCATGTTTGGATGCTACATGGTTCATGCTTGCGAAGTCCTGGATGGCTAAAAGACCAACGGGAAGGGATACCTTTTGGTAGGCTTTAAGCTTCTATATGGCTGGCGGTTCGAATCAAAAGCTACAAAATCAAATAAGTAAAAAGAAAGTCGACTGTGTAGAAACAGGGGATCCCCAACAGGTGAGAACGAACAGAGCCAATTCGCACGGGGAGTTTGCAAGATATGTTGGGCTGGCCACGAAGAAGTCAGCACAGGCCGGATGGAACCATGGGTTACAATTGATCTGGCCTTCTGTTATTTTTTTTTATCTGGGCTCGAATTACAAGAAGATGAATTTTCTCTTGATTTGGATAGGGTTTGTTTTGGAAAAAGGATTTGGGTACATTTGGTCTGGTTTTTTGAAAGAAAATCAAATTAAAGCAAAACTCACTGAAACTAAAATTTTGAAAAAAAAAAAAAATCCACGTTGTTACAGGATCTCTTTTGTCGGT
>LR880971.1:783424202-783437486 GCA_904067115.1 Aegilops sharonensis | reverse complement strand
CAAGTATTTTTGTTAGGGAAACTAATACAAGTATTTTAATTGTTCATCAAGTCGCAAACATCTTAAGAGTAAAGACGATATTCACCACAAAAAAGAGAGTAAAGAAGATATTAGTGACAACCTTGGACAACCGGTAGAGTAGTGGATCTTTCAAGAAAAGTCACATTCGAATTGCCCAAGGTAACATGTGAGAATAAGAAGGTCAAGTTATTTTCTCAAGCCACCTCCCTCCTCAAAGACCCTAGCTACTATAACTCCATCGTTCTTCGATGCAAGGCCACTGGTCCCATCCTCCTCTGCATGACTCTCGTGGCGAAAGGGGGTGGGGATCCCAAATATGAGTTGTGACATTCTAGTTAGGTCTCTTAGGTTTAGAGTTTGATTCCCTGGTGGCAGCACTGTGGTAGTGATGACGGCGCCTTGCGGATCAAGAATAAGGTTTCCCTGACTTTTGCCCCACATCATCAGTGGTGGTTTCGTCGACGGTGTAGAGATGCACGGGAGATCATCTGGTTGTTGCTCTTCTAAACTTGTAGATCTAGTTGTGTCTTCGTGTTATGCACGTGTCTTCGAATGCGTCTTCCGATGGAGTGGCCACCGCCACTTCGTGTCTTCGTCATCTTGCTCTTTCTTCAACCGACTAAGGTCGATCAACTTCGATGGTATCTGGGAGCTTGTTGTTGGAAATCTTCCCTATAAGGCAACAATAAAGTTGTTATTATTCTACTTTCATATCATAATTAATTTCGTATTTCTATGCTACAATTGCATTGTTTCTTGAATGTGAGATTCGGAGGAAAACCTAATTGCATGTGTACAAAGATAAACACCACGTAGATCCCTAGTCAGGCCTCTAGAGTTGTTCAAGTATTGTTGATAGTTCTGTTTTCACGACCATTGACATAGTTAATGTGACGAGAATGCTGGCAATAATGAGAGCACATTGGTAGGGTAACAATAGTGTTGGATAGATCCAACTTATGATATATTGTGAGATCACGTCGCCAATATGTTGTTGGTATTTATCATAACATGTTTGTTAGAGTTGTGCCGAATATTGTGTACAAGGTAGGTTACAATTGGACTCTGAGTTGTATTGTGTTTAGATAGGATATGGAGTCGTGTCCTAATAGGACACTTGTATCCTAGGCCTCTCTTATACAGTGAGGATAGACACACGATGTAACCTATGCCAACATAATAGCACATGCGCGCAAGGAGGAGCCGGTGGCGTGTGCCGGTGCCCGGGTGGCCGCTGTGTGGTATTGTGACGGTGTCATGGGGATGAGCGTCCATAGTCAAGCCCCGGGGATGTAGCCATATTGGTGAACCTCGTTAATAAATCTCAGTGTCGTGCTCGTGTGATTGCTTTGTCCTCGGATGATCGACAGTATGCCTCAGATTTATTCTAGTACGCGGCTAACTGCCACACGTGTGGCATATTAGCCATCCGCCCACACACCGTGTGTGGTGTGAGCAAGAGGCAGACCACACGGGTTGTGTGTGGGCGAACATTAGAATTGCCCACACGTGTGGGCGCAACTACTTCGTGTCACACGTCCAATAAAGTACTACTCATCTTCACCCGCGCGTGTGGCACGAAGCAAAAATGCTCACACATCTTGGCGCAGCTACGTTAGGTACTCCCGCGGGATGACGATTTAGTTGCTATCGGGGATGGCGGATGTAGCTATCTAGGGATGGCAAATGTAGTTGTAAAAGCATGTCAATTCTATCTGTTTTGGTTAACTATAGTTGCCATGTCTAATTTATGGTAGTTGCCGTGTGTAATCAAACCATAGTTGCCGTGTGTGATTAACTACTTGCCACATATGGTCAAACAGTAGTTGCCACGTGTGTTTACCTCGTTGCCACATGTGGTCCAACCATAGTTGCCATGTATGGTTAATCACAGTTGCCATGTGTGTTTATCTGGTTGCCACGTACGCGCAACTACAGTTGCCATCTTGTAACGAATCATAGTTGCCATGTGTATTTATCTAATTGCAACGTACGCGTACTGCATTTGCCATCCAACAACGTACGGGTGTCGTGTGGGCGAAATCAGTTCGCCCACACGGCCGTGGACTAGGTGTTGGTTGTGTGGGCAGAAACTAGTTCACCCACACAGCGCAGCTGCCAAACCGCGTGCTGCGGGCGTGTGGGCGAACTCTTCAACGCCCACACACCAGCCCCGTTCTACGTGGCACGCGAATTCTGCCTCAATGTGTCAAGTTCGTGCAAACTCGACTGAACGGTCATCCACGCGTGTGGGCGAGTTGCAAAACTGTCACACGTGTGGGTGTTAGTCTTTCCGTTATTCTAACAGTGGTATCATGAGCTAGGTTGTTCGGAGATCGTAGTTTGTCGATTCGGAGGCACGTTTGATGTTTTGATCGGTATCGTGGTGAGCACGGTTGAAACCGATGGAAAGACGTCAAGGCGATGAGCAATCACCGCGGTAGCAGAAATCAGACGGTCATGCAAGCAGTCGAGACGTGCGGCGATCGTTCAGTGGATCGATCAGGCGAGCGTGTACAAGCGGCGTGTTTTGGGGCGAAAATACCCGACGAGATTGGATCGAGCAGGTGACGTGTCGTGGTGACTCGGTCTCGGCGAGATTAATGTGTGATCGAAGGAACGTGGACAGTCGGTGGCTCGGTGCAGTCCGAGGTGCGCACGGGTGTCAGAAGCAGCTGTGCGGTGGCCACGCGCTTGGAGCGAGGCGCGCGTGAAGTGACAGGGCAGCGCCAATCGCGCAGGAGGCTTGTGCGGGCAGCGGGCAGGTCACAGTTTGACGCATTGCGGAGGCTGATGCAGCTACTGATGCTTATCGCTGGAGCATGCAAAAACTGAAAGGACACGTGATTTGTTTGGAGAAAAAAAAGTACGACACAAGGGCTTAGTCAGATCGTGATGCTGTCATGGAGAAAGAAAATAGTAAAAGGAAAGGCCAGCTACAGACGTGTGATGAATCAGGAGTTTGAGCTAGTTAGCTTTGTTGATCTGATTTGGTATGTTCACACGAGGAAGGCTATGTGGACTTTGCTTTGGTTCTCTTTTGTTGGTATACACATTTGTATATGGATGGTGATGGTCACGGTGATGGCTTGAGGAGTCTGGAATGTGTCATGTAGCCGGACAAGTTCAGCTGGGTCGGACTAGATAGTCTGACGGATCGACACAAGTCGGTTGGTACAGAAGACGGTGGTGGGATCGGCGATGACGACATAGGAGCGTGATACTGATGGTGACCGACTTCTGGGGCATGGAAACACGTGGCGCAGGCCCCGAGGGCTTATGTGGCTTCGACAAGACTATGGAGTGGGGTTGATTCAAGACAACGTATGCATGAGAGCTTGAAGTCGACGGGGCGCGAGGGTGGACTGATCATCTACCATGGAGTCATGTTAAAGATGGAGCTGGAGTCTGTAAGACTTCACTCAGTGCTGATTGAGGGGCTACGGCGTAAGTCGACAGAGAGTCGAAGTCTATTCAGCGGGAAAAAGCGAGGGACACGTAGTTCGGACTGGAGCCCAGTGGTCTGTTGGAAGCGTGAAACTCGTCATCGGTCGGTGATGATTGGTGGTACTCCGTAGTGGGGGTTGAGTGGTGTGGGTTCGCGACCCTTGAGACTCGACCGGGACAACGGAGGCTCGACGCGGTAATAGCGGCGAGGCGTGCTGTATGCACGGGACATGGAGACGGGCCAGGGCTCCGGTGGTCATACATGTGGTGAGACAACCGCGAATTTGACTCGGAATGACTACAAGCAATGGTGAAATTCTTTCAAGTTTTAGAAAGACGGTCAAGAAAGGAGCGGTGATGTTGAGTTCATGCAACTCTTATGTGTGACACCCAATATGGGAGTTGTTCACTTTCATGCAGGTCAGTGATTAGTATGTGATGGCGTTGGACATATACTCTGGAAGTTGGGAGCACAAACTACAGTAATAAGGAACTTAATTTTACTCGAGTGTTGACTGTGGTCAAGAAAGAAGGGACTACAAGTTGCAGGTGGCGTCATATGGAGTCTTTGGAGTAGCAACAGTGCTCATGGGATAAGCTCAAGTCCAATGTACATGGAAATTTGACGCATGGGCGAATCCAAGGTGGTGAAGAATATTCTCCAAGGTGGAGTTTGTTAGAGTTGTGCGGAATATTGTGTACAAGGTAGGTTACAGTTGGACTCTTAGTTGTATTGTGTTTAGATAGGATATGGAGTCGTGTCCTAATATGACACCTGTATCCTAGGCCTATCTTATATAGCAAGGGTAAACACACGATGTAACCTATGCCAACATAATAGCACAGGCGCGCAAGGGGGAGCCGGCGGCGTGTGCCAGCGCCCGGGTGGCCGGTGTGCGGTATTGTGACGGTGTCATGGGGAGGAGCGTCCATAGTCAGGCCCCGGGGATGTAGCCATATCGGTGAACCTCGTTAAAAAATCTCGGTGTCGTGCTCGTGTGATTGCTTTGTCCTCGAATGATCGACGGTATGCCTCGGATTTATTCTAACAATGTTAACATTTACTCGCGTCCTTAGACCTGGATACCAGATGGTTACTTTGGAGTTGCCAAATGTTATTCCGTAATTAGATAACTATAAACTAACTTTCGGGTACACCGGAAAGTATGTCGTGGGGCTAGATATGTCAAGACTGGGAATTATCGCTCCGACGATGGAGAGATACACTATGAGCCCACTCGATATTATGGTATCCAGCATCGCCTGGCCAGGAATTGTAACCAAAGGTTTTAGTCACTAGGATACCAGAATATGGAAATAAAAAAAAAGTACAAACCGGTAAGGAGGATAACTAGGTATAGTGATCAAGGACTTGATCAAGGGGATACTGTCAAATTCTCGACTTGGATTTTAATGTATCGCAAGGCAAAGGGAAATTGTATGTGGTAAAACAAGGTTCGCTCGATAAAGATCTTCAATAATATATGGGAACTATTATGGGTGTCGAGATCCTGTTGATAGTAATTGACCGAAAGGTATTTTGGACATGTCCGCATATGCTCAAACCTAGAGGGTAACACGCTTAATGAGTAGCGACATTTAGAAGTACAATGACATGATGGATACTGAGAGATGAGACTTTCAAAAGTGTTTTCAATGATCTCAGAAATGCTCCGGGGGTCCTAGAGTGTCCTAGTGATGTTTGAAAGTGTTCTCGGAAGATACCAAAGGTGATGGAAACTTCCAAAAGATCCCAAAAGCTTTCTAAAGCTTCTAAAACATTTTGGAAGGTTCCTAATGGGCCACCGCTGATTGCTTGGGGGCAAGGAGACCCAAAGGGCCCAAGTCAACGCCCCCTTGTTACTTGGGGCCGGGGGGCAAGGTAAGTTAGCAGGAGTCCTAGGAGAAGTCTCTCTGCAGGGAGAGATGGACTCTCCTTGGAGATTGGTCGCCCCCCACCTGCCCCTTCACATATATATAGGTGGGTGGGCCGTGGGCGCACCCAAGAGGCACACCAATCCCCTTGACCGAGCCCTTCCTTGCTAGCCGCCACCCACCTCTCTCCGATTAGACCTGATCTAGTTGGTGTATGCCGCTAGGCCGCTTCTCCTTCTAGTTCTTCCCATTGTTCTTCGTGCTAGTTCCACGGAGTGCTACAGTGCTGCTAGATCGATTGGTACATGAGGATACCTTGGACGTCTCATCTACCTTGACACTAGATCGGGCGAATCCTCCCAGCAGAAATTCTCGTGGCTAGGAGGTATAACCTAGTTACTGGAATCGGCAGGCTTCACTAACAATCTTATTCCCCTTCTGCTATGTTGACTGTTGGTATGATCATTGTTAAATGTACCTCCATAGTGATTATGGGCTTGCTCATGTGTGGTAAAAAATATATTTTGCATAACATGTTATCCTACAGTGGCATCATGAATAGTTCACGAGTGCAGAAAACCCCTTATAGGATTTATTTAGTAGCATCGCGCCAAGAAAACGAAACACCACAGGTAATTGGCCAAAATACCAGTGATATATGCTTTTGTATAGTTAGGCGCTAACAAGTCAGACATCAGCGGTGTGCTGTAGCTATGAACACCAGCTCCACATCCGAAGAGTGCTAACCATCTATCAACTATCTGTGTTGGAATGTGAGGTGACTAAACTATCCTAAACGATGGGCTACCGTCCATGAAACAATCTCAACGACTTCCTGCCAGATTATGTGTATCTAGGAGACTATATTAGCTAAGATCGATCGTTTTACCATGTCGTTCCTTGGCAGCCGCCGTCTTAAGACCTTTGCCCAACGCCCAGCCATCGGCACCCGTGGCCGGATCCTTGTGATGTGGGATTTTAGATGTGTCTATTCTCCAGCATTACCATTCCGAATTTTCCTTTTGGCCAAGGTATCCATTATTTCCAATGACACTAGTTTCATAATCATGGTGGTTTATGGGCCAACAACACACTCGAGAAAATATGACTATTTTCTCTGAACTTCTCGCCCAGAAACCACCATTGGGCCAGAAGTGGTTGGCAATGGGGGACTTCAATCAGATTTACCGTGCCCGTGACAAGAGAAAATGCAACTTCAATCGCAGCCACGTCAATTGGTTTTGAGCCACCATACCCTTCAAGCTTGTGAGTTGAAGGAGATCAATCTCCAAAATTGGAGATTTACTTGGATTGGAGAACCCACCCTTTGCAAGTTGGACTCCTTTTGCAATGTTGAATGGGACATCCAGTTCGATACCCATCTGCTCCATGCTCACTCCTCTTTGCTCTCTGACCACTACCCATTGCTACTTATAGATGATCGTGGACCACATAGGCCACGTGGGTTCAAGTTCAAGAATTTTTGGTATTATGTCCCTGGATTCATCGAAGTCATCCTCGGGGTACGGGTCGAGGGCACCGGGATCATGGAGCCACTCCAAAACCTCTTCTACAACCTCCGGAAGACCAGGCTATAGTCGTCGGAGTGGAGCAAAAAAATTGTTCTCCAAGGCAAAGTTGCACCTCCATACTGCTATCTTGATCATCCTTACGCTCGATGTGGATCAAGATTTGCATGTTTTATCTCCGGCGAGCAGGACCTTCAAGCAAGGTTAAAGAGGAGGGTGATTAGTTTGGGTGGTCCTCGAGCGCACTCGTAAGAAGCAATGTGCTCGCTCGACCAACCTCACAGCGGGTGACGCATTTACCAAATACTTCCACTTGATGGTGAATGCAAGGAGGAGAAATAACCATATCCACGGGCTCAAGTACAACAATGGTTGGGTTACAAATCATGATCAGAAGGTTAAAATCGTTCGCGGGCACTTCATTGAGGCCATTTGGAGGGGGTGTTCAACTATGAGAATCTCGCTTTTGATGAGATTGACCTCCATGAGCTGGACGATCCTTTTTTCATGGAGGAAGTTTGAGAGGAAATTAAGCAGATAGCAAGTGACAAATCCCGGCCCAAATGGCTTCATCGGTGCCTTCTTCAGGAAATATTGTCCTATTGTCTAAGGTGCCATCATCATTGTGATCCATAACTTTGGCAATCTTCACGTGACAAACCTTCAATGGTTAACTCTGCCAATATTACCTTATCACCCAAGAAAATGGGGCAGAGCGACTACAGACCCATTAGCCTTATGCAAGCTATTTCTAAGATCATCATTAAAATGCTTGCAATGCGACTTAGCCCACACATGAACAATCTCCTCTCGTGAATCCAAAGGGATTTCATCAAGAAGTGAAGTATGCATGACAACTTCATGTATGTGAGGAACCTCACGCGACGTCTCCATAAGAACAAAATCCCATTGATTTTGTTCAAATTGGACATCCGAAAGACATTTGACTAGATGTGTTGGGAGTTCATCCTAGACCTCCTTCAAAGGAGGGGTTTCCCTAATAGGTTCCGAGAATGGATCACCGCCCTACTTTGCACGTCCTCCTTGACGATTCTCCTTAATGGGTTATCGTGCAGTGCTATCAAGCATGGCAGGGGCCTCCGACATGGGGGCATTATCTCCGCATCTTTTTGACATTGCCATCGATCATCTTCAGCAAATGCTTGACGTGGCCACTCACTGCGGTATTTTGCGCAAGTTCAGGGGTCGTGGCACTTGCTTCTGGATTTCTGGATATGCGGATGATGCAGCTGTTTTTGTTAAGCCCCTAAAGGAGGATGTCTCCCATCTTAAGACCATCTTGGGTAGTTTTGGAGAGGCCATGGGGTTGTGCACAAACTTCCAAAAGAGCTCCATTGTTCCAATTTCGTTGTGGGGCATTGGACTTGGATGGCATTCTCCAAGGGCTTCCGGCCATTCGTGCCTCATTCTATTAAGTACATGGGACTCCCGCTCTCGGTGTGGCAGCTCAAGTGGGTTGATTGCCAATACCTTAAGGGTAAGGTCGCAGGAAAGTGATACGTCTCAAATGTATCTATAATATTTATTTATTTAATGCTATTATATTATCACTTTGGAATACTTTTTATACCATTTTATATTATTTCTCTGGACTAAGCTATTAATTTGGTGCCCAGTGTAAGTTCCTATTTTCTGCATGTTTTTATATTCCAGAGTGATAGAATGTACTCCCTCCATTTACTTATACAAGGCCACTATGAAATATACATATTGGGTCTATACAAGGCCACCAATAGTAATCGAGGTACATTAATGATATTTCCTCGTACTAGCAACTTGTTTAATACTTGCATGCATGAGTCATAATGTCACTCAACTTTGCTTGCTAGTTAACTCCTATTGGATTGATAACATTGGTTCTATAACTAAGGGAAATACTTATTGTTGTTGTTCTGCTGCACCCTTACACTTAGGGGAAATCCCAACAACTCCTACAAGAGCAAGCAAGATTTCTGGCGCCGTTGCTCGAGAGTCTACTACAAACAAACAAGTGCCTTCACACCATCACATTGCTATCTTATTATCTATCTTGCCTAATTATGTAGTCTTTATCGCTGATCCGCAACTATACAAAACAATATCGGATATGGATCCTCATCCACTTGATGAGCTTTTCAGACTTGTTGGATGTGGTAAACCAATAGTTAAAAATGAAGAGGTTATAAAAGAAAATGCTATTGGTATTTTATCATTAAAAGAATATTATGATTGGAGTAAACATGACAATATTTCTGATTCAAGTGATGAAGATGATACACAGATGAAAAAATTGTTTTTCATTGTGATACTGTGTTTGTAGGCACGATTGAGGATGATTTTGTTATGCCTACTACTTATTATGATAATAATGATTGAGGATATAATTATGATACTTCTTGTGATCTTAAATTTTATTTGAGCCTTATAGTGAATCCATTATTGTGATACTATTTTCGTGTCCTTGGCATTCGGTTCTCTAAAGTACTCCGGTCCAAACACCTTCACCATAGCGTAAGAAAATTTCTCCTTGGCCTCAATGCATGTGCTCTTCCCCATCCGTAGGTACTCATCAAAAACATCTACGACTTTACCATATGCAAGAATCCTCAGAGTGGCTGTGGAATTCTGCATCAGAGGGAGCAATAGTTGTCCGCAACAATCGTTCCTAGGCGTGAAGTAGGGATCATATTTCTTCACAAAATCCACTATGCGCAAGGACACGGGATTGCTCATTTGGAAGTGTTGAATGAGTGGACCATGTGGCCCATGTACTGCTGGCCCAGGAGGCCTATGCCCATACCAGAGTGGTAGCTGACCTAGTTGGATCGAGCTCCATATAGCATAGGTGTGAGCCACAAGAGCTATCAAGGTAGACGACGACGGGTACACCTCTCCTCCCATGCCACAAGTATCTACGCCAAAAAAGACCTCATGGCATACATATACAGGGTTGGGTTTGAAGTAGTCATTGTAGAGGCTCTTTGTGCCATGTATCCTATCTCAGAGAACAACTATCCTGCCCATTATTGAACCCTTGAAGTTGACAACATGCTTCTCTTTTGTCTTCATTTCTTCCGGAATGCTTATCATCACAATCATGCCAACATCATCATCGTCATTGATGCATGAAAGCAGACAAATTGATGAAATCTTTGAATATGTAGTCATCAAGCTCCTTGTAGTCAAAATCATCATTGCCAAATCTGTCGTTTGATTGTGCATAAGCAAAAGGATCTAAAAAAAATAGCTTGAACCTTTTGTGGAACACATGTCAAGCGAGGTGTATGTCCAAAGGAGTAGAACATACTGGGGCGGCAATGATGACCTAGAGGGATTTTGGGTTGTGCTGGCAGCGTTGCGTGTTGGGAACAGTGGTGGAGCTAGGGGGCGGGGCAAAGCTAGGAAAGGGGTGGCAGACGATGCATAAGAGAGGAAGAGGGCAAGTTGGGCAATGGTTGAGCTTGATTTGGATAGATTTGCGGTGGGTTCGATCCGTCAGTTCTGACGTGGCTGATGCATGTGGGTGCGTGTGGGCGTCTGCAACTCTGTCGCACATATGAGCTAGCTTTAAGGGGTACTAGACAACATGCACATATGGGGTTTGGGGGGTCCGGTTGGGTGGCGATTTTGGTCTAGGTGATTGGAGATGCTATGAAGCGGCACGTTGTAGTCGGCGATGATAGTCTTGGCTAGAGTGACCATATGTTCTTTTCCCTTCTAGTCTGGTTATCTCGCAGCAATCTTATTGATGAGCAGCTCTAAATCTATCTTGCGGGAGGATGCTTGGAGGCCAGAGGCGTGGCGTCCGCGGCACCCAAAGGGTGCCAATGGAGGTGGAGCTTCGAGCGTCGCAACGGCGGTGCCGGAGGGACGACCGGCGGAGAAGGGACGGCGGGAGGACGTGCGGCGGCGGAACCCTCCACCGAGGGGAACGGCGAGGGTGGCGGATAGAAGAGTGGCGGCGGGCCAGGGGCGGACCCAAGTACAACCGAGTGGGGGCCTAAGCCCCCATTCAAAATTTTGAATTCCCTTTGTATTTATGCATATTTTGAAAGAAAAAACTTCAAAATCAGCAACTTTATAGAAGTTGTGCCCCCAGTCAAATGATGCGCCCCAGTCAGAATTTTGTCTGGGTCCGCCCCTGGCGGCCGCAAAAACCCAATCGGGAGTTCGGGATGACCTCTCCTCCGCTCTGTTCTGGTGACGCACGCGGGCATGGCTGATTTTTTCGATCGGGTTTGGGGCTGGTCGCGCGGTGGCATTCTGGCATTAATTTGCGCCAACTCCAGGGGCAACCACATATACCGTTTAGTTTTTAAGTGGCTGCTGCGGGGAGCTGGTCTACCCCCAGCTTATTTCCATTGTGAAGGAACGATTAAATTACTGCTCCCGGATATTCAACTGACCGATTAATTTCTTATAACGTACTTTATTTTTCTTTACCAAATAAGCCAGCAAACGTCGACGTTTTCCCAAAAGTCTTCGTAGACCTCTTTCCGATGAAAAATCTTTTTTGTGTAATTCCAAATGTGAAGCAAGTCTCCGTATCTTATTGGTGAAACTGAATACTTGAAATTCAACAGAATCCCTGTTTTCTTCTTTTTCTTCTTTAACCATAAATCCAAAAAAAAATCTACCTCCTTTCTTTTTGCATGTATTTTTCTGATCAGGAAGAGCAGGTGGAAATAAGTTAAGCCCAACACCCAAATTCAATTTTTTTTGGGCTTTTGACTTAATTTGGCAAGAAGCTGAAATAAGCTGCAAAAGAACTGGCCCTTACTAGGCCGCTTGCTTGGCCGAAGGATGTGAGGATGGCAGAAATCGCCCGCGGCTCTCCCCTATCCGGGTTTACAAAAATGCCCCCATCATCCGCAAAAGAGAAAGATATAATTTCTTATTTAACATTTTATTAAATTTCCTTTTTCTATTTGACACTGAATTTTTTTCTTCCTTATGTAACACAATGTCTAAATTTTGTGCTCGTAGGTAGCCACTGCACTCGTAGGCTGGAGATGATCGGGCTCAAAAGTTAGGCATTGTACTCGTAGAATAAAAGGGTTTGCCTATTGTCCTGTAGTACATCAGCATCTGCACGCATACTGTTTCTCCATGGATGGACGGTTTAATCGCTCAATGAAACTTCATTGTCCATGTACCAACTATGAAAAAAGAATGCCTTTTTAGTCATGTGAATATTGCACTAGGGGTAAAATCGCATTTTGAGATGTCAATTAACACAATTAGTAGTCAAAAGACGAAAGTGTACAAAGGAAACAAAATTTAGATTTGATGTCAGATAAGGAAGGAAGATTTTTGGATGCCAAATAGGTAAGCAAAGTTTAAGTAGTGTTAAAAATGGAATTTCTTTAAAAAAGAAATCCACTAGCTAGTGACGCAAGTACAGGCGGGTTTTCCTTCCAAGATGCCAACCTGAGAATCTTCTACACTGGCTGGCACTAGGGAAAACCTTATACACAGAATCTTACTAGCAGCGCGGTTTAAAATAAGGCGCCACTGCTACTTAGCAGTAGCGTGTGGAAGCAAACTGCGCTACTGCTACTCAAGTAGCAGTAGCGCGTTAGGAAAAACCGCGCTACTACTACAATTGCCACGACGTTGCCGCCAGACTAGGTATAGTAGTAGCGTCGGTTTGGTAAAAGCGCTACTGCTATTGAATTTAGCAGCAGCGCTTTTCTCCAACCCACGTTGCTGCTAAGTTTAGTCCACTCGTTGCAGCTAAGTTTAGTCCCACCTCGCTCCGTGAACAGGATGTTTACCACCTTAAATACGTTACTTCTCAAACCATCATAACCACTTGGTCTTCATTGAACTCTATGTGTAGGATCTGTGGCTGCAATAAACCGGCGAATATTCCTATTGACAATTTAGATTCTACACAAAAAGATCATTGATGACCAATGTATTTTTGATTTTTTTACATGCTTAGCATTAACAGTAGCGCGTTTTGCAGAAGGCGCTACTGCTACAGGCATAGCAGTAGTGCTTCTCGAGTTAAAAGCGCTCCTGCTATGGACTTTAACAGTAGCGCTTTATCATAATGCGCGCTACTGCTAAGTTCAATACTATCTTCCCCACCCGGCCGCCCCCACTCTCCCTCTCCACTCTCACTCTCGCTCCCCCGCACCCCCCCGTCGTCTGCCGCCGCCGCCGTTCCCCGACCATCGTCATCGCCCGCCGCCGCCAACGCTCATGCTCCTTCTCCACTGAGGTAGTCCCTCCATCCCTCCTCCTCCCTCCTCCATCCTTCCTCCTCTCTCCTCCCTCCTCCCTATCGTGCCTCTCCCTCCTCCTTCGGCCGTACCCTCCTCACTCGTCCCTCCTCCTCCGGCCAAGCCCTCCGCCGGAAGCCCTCCTCCCCCTCCTCCTCTCTCCTCCCTCCTCCCACCCCTCC
>LR880971.1:783412690-783423579 GCA_904067115.1 Aegilops sharonensis | reverse complement strand
TAATAGAACTAGTTGAATTAGTAAGAAAATTAATTATTTTTATTTATAGTAAGTTCTTAGTTGAACTAGTTAAATTAATAGAGCTAGTTTACTTTTATTAAGAAAATTTAGGTATATGAGATTTGATGATCTAATTAATATTTTACTATAGAACTAGTTTATTTTTAGTAAGTGCTTAGTTGAACTAGTTGAATTAATAGAACTAGTTGAATTTATGTCATTATCACTTTGTCATCAAAGAATGCTATATGAGATTTGATGATCACTTTGTAGAGTCGTGTCTCCTTGGAGTGATCGTCACCCGAGCTACCTCTACTTCCTCTACACCCGAGTCGGTGAGCTAAAAGTCCACCTCCTCCTTCTCTACTCCTCGATGTTGAATAGAGTAGAACTAGGATATTTAGTAATGCTTCTTAACCAAATGAAATGTCCAGGTTATAAGATATATTGAAATCTTTTTGTCAATATTGAACCATTGAAATGCAATGAGCACCAGTTTATGCTCATGTATCACAGGAAAATCCAAGTGGCCTATGTTTTGGCGGAGTGTTGATTCGTTTCTGTTCCGGCAAATTTCAGGCGCTTGATATGTCATATTTTAGCCAAGGTCATGCCGGATTTTTTCGTGAATTTAAGCATGACTTGTACTAGAATATGTAGGAAATATCGAGTGCCCCAGATTTGCTAGAAAGTGAATTAAACGACATTTCGAGTTGACTTTAAGTCTGTCGGGGCTCAATACATGACAGTCAAAAAAATCTGTGAGGGAGAGTCTCCACCATATATGAGAGAAAAAGAATGCCGACTGCTGTCGTGGGGGTTGCTTCTCCTTCTTCTCTTTGTGCTAGACCTTTGCTATGCACTAGGGGAAGGAGGAGTAGCGACCATCATCGACGGTCGAAAAATCAGTGAGGGAGTGTCCACCATATATGAGAGAGGAAGAAGAATCCCGAAAGACCAATTGTCAAATCATGATGAATAGTAATGATCTAATTTAGTTTTTCTACTACATATATTTAATTGTACAAGTTTAATCTTTGAATTATGAACATAGGAAATGTCGTCGATGTCGTCGTCGGACGACGAAAGTCTCCCAGCGGAGTGCGTCTGGTGCGGCGACGACCGGGGTTTGTGCGACATGACTCACCTGGTAGAAGGTCGGCGCTTCAGCATTAAGCTCCAGGAGACCTTCAATGTTGAAACGGTACGCAACAACAACAAGTGCTTTTTCATAATTAAGCACGACTTCTGCTTCTTCAACGTGTAATTTTCATCTTTTACAATTCGGCTATAGCTTATCCCATGCCATGCCAGACGCTATGTCTTGGAGAGGATGCATTTTGAAGATCATGAAAGTATGGAAACAAAGATAGTTCAGCTGAGGACCTATCATGGATATGATTTTCCTGTAAATCTATACAATTCAATTCTAAGAGTGTATTCCATTTTTGTTGCCTGAATTGGGAAGCACTTTGCAAGACGTATGATTGTCATGAGGGTATGCTTGTCACTATGGATTTTGGTGATCCTGACATCGATGAAGACAATATGGACATTTGGGTCCTTGTTGATACGCTTCCAATTCTACCGCTATGTGAGTTTCTTAAACATAGTTATTAAATAATTTATATTGTTTATTTCAAAATAGTTGATAGCTTATTTCCATTGATAGCTTATTTTCATTCTTCAAAGAATGTGCGGAAGATGGTAGACAGAACCTACTACACCGATGACGTAGAATTAACTTATCGGGAGAAAGATCATCTGATCTCATTTATTAATGATCTTGAGAATTACAATATCTATTATAAAACCTGCACATTATGGTCAATATGTGCCACTAGTGCATGTGTTGAACTATGGTAACATCCATGGAGATGGCATGGTAAGATTTTTTACTATTATGACATCCGTGCATCTTTTGCATAAATTCTTCTAAAACTAAACTACATTGCTAACTACGAAATTATTACTATGGTTTTCAACAGAAAATCCCGAAGGATTGTGTGCCTCATCTGATGTTTCCGAAAGGGCGCCTTGATGTTATGAGCTTACGGCCAGGTCATCCTACGCATCACTGCTGTTCATACCGGATTTCTAAAACTGATGAAGACATGACAATCAAAGATTGGAAAAAATGTATGGTCAATCATAGGGAGCTACTTGGAAGCAACATTGTGCGAAGCGCAAGAATTGGAGACAGGATAACCTCCATTCTCCATAATGGAGAGTCGGGCCTGTCTTGTTTTATGCTATTTTACCTAAGAGAAGGTAGTAGGTCCTATAAAAGAGGAGTAGGTCCTAGGTACAATGTGTTATTATGTGCTACAATGTGTTAGAGTTGATGATGATGATCATGAGGAGTTGTTATATGACAATGCGGAGTTGTTATATGACAATGGGGAGTTGTTATATGACAATGATGATCATGAGGAGTTGTTATATGAAAATGATGTATTATGATGATAAGTTATTAATGATATGATGATGATGATGATTTATTATATCATTGGGTGAAAGAACCGTGGATTAGTTTCAAGTGATCCATCCACTTGAAACTAATCCACGGTTCTTTCACCCAGTGATGTAATAACTCACTAACAATCTCTAAATTGCTACTATATGAAAACTTGTATAATGGTGTATGAATACGACATAAAATGAAAAAGAAATAGAATATGCAATAATAGTAGTAGCGCAGGCACAGAGGCGCGCTGCTAGTATTTACCAGTAGCGCTTTCTGCAACACACGCTACTACTAAGTACGTATAGCAATAGCGTGTGTAGGCCGATGCTACTTCTAACCTTTAGGCGTAGCGCCGTATCAGTAGCACGACACCCCGCGCTACTGATAGACCAAAAACCCACGCTACTGATAGGCTTTTCCCTAGTAGTGTCGATGGGAAGGATGAGGAGTGTTAGAAGGGAGAGGGATTGTTGCGGAATATGATGGATGTATTACTGAGCCTCGAGGGCGAGTATATATTGAGTACAAGACTAGGAGGGCAAGACGCCTCACCTAGAGATAAGATAGGAGACGAATTACAAATCCTAAACTACCAAATACATGTATCCCAAATATATCTCTATCATACCCCCGCAGTCGTAGCGGTAGAGTTGCGAAGAACAGGAGCGCCCCAGACGGTCAGACTGGAGAGAATAGCAGCCTACAGGCTAACACCCCCCCCCCTCCCGTGCAGTCGTAGCGGGAGCATCGTGGATGGTGTCGCGTCGTGGACGCATTGACTGTAGAGGAAGCCGACGAGTTGCTCAAGCGGATGATAACCCTTTGTGCCGATGTCGATGTAGCCGAGAGCGTAGGGTGGTGTAGCCGTGGTCGATGTCGAGTCGAGGTAGCCGATGTCGAGGAAGTCGCCGTGGAGCCGCGGGCGCAAGGAGGCGCCGAGTTAGTCATGGGTGCATTGGTGTCGAAGTAGTGGTGCGCCGGGGAGAAGACGATGTTGATGAGGCGTCGCGCCGGGTTTGCCAAGCCCGGGGACACATCATAGATGACGGCACGCATCGGTGTTGCCAGCACCGGGCATCCAGAGACAGACGAAGACGAAGTTGACGAAGCGCCGACTAGGCTTGCCAGGCCCGGTGACATGTCATGGATGAAGGCACCCATCGGTGTTGCCAACACCGGGCATGCGTAGACCAGGGACCTGCACGAGATGTACACCATGTCGAGGAGTTAGAGGGCCAGTAGAGAAGATGACTCGACAGCAGTTGCAGCGCCAATTGGCGCGGAGCCGATGTCGCCGACGGTGGTCGGAGTAGACGAAGTGGTCGAGGAAGATGACGACACACTGGCGACGGGGATTGTGCTGGACAAAGACGAAGAGGGTGGACGGGCGGCGGCGTTGGCCGAAGAAGAGCGGCGGTGGTGCTCGAAGTAGGCAAAGAACCTGACAGCATGACGAACACCGGTGCGGATGGTGGCATTCCCATGCTGAGGGAGACGGCACGACGCATACCACGGGAGCAGGTCGACGTGCGGTGACGGTGGAGTGGACCGCGAGCCGCAGCGCTACGGTCCAAAGGGACGACGCAGCGGCGACGGGCAGGTCGGGGCGACGACGGGAAGACCTCGGGGTGGCGGCGGGGACCGTGTGCCGCGGCGCTATGACCCGAAGGGGCAGCACAGCGGCGGAGCGCGGGTCAGTGCAGCTGCGCGGACGGCCTTGGGCGGCGGTGTCGATCACGTGCCACGCTTGCTACGGTCCGACTGGGCGACGCAACGGCAACACGAGGGTCGCCGCAACCATGGGGACGACCTGGAGCGGACGCCTTGGGGCGGCGGTGGACCATGGGCCGCGGCACTACGGCTCGAAGGGGCGACGCAACGGTGAGGCAGATCGGTGCAGCTGTGGAGAGAACCATGAGGCGGTGATACGTCTCCAACGTATCTATAATTTATGAAGTATTCATGCTAATATATTATCATTCTTGAATGTTTTACAATCATTTTTTAGCAAGTTTATATCATTTTTTGGGACTAACCTATTGACCCAGTGCACAATGCCAGTTGTTGTTTTTTGCTTGTTTTTTACATCGATGGGTTGTGCTCACCCAGGCGCGCCCAGGTGGGTTGTGCCCACCTCGATGGCCTCCGATACCCCCTCTTCACCCTATAAATTGCCAAATATTCCAAAACCCTCGGGGGTAACCCTAGATCAGAAGTTCCACCACTGCAAGACTCTGTATCCACGAGATCCAATCTAGACCCCGTTCCGACACCCTGCCGGAGGGGGAGATCATCACCGGTGACCATCTTCATCATCACGGCGGCCACTACGATGAGGAGGGAGTAGTCCACCCTCGGGGCTGAGGGTTTGTACCAGTAGCTATGTGTTTAATCTCTCTCTCTCTCTCTCGTGTTCTTGAGATGTCACGATCTTGATGTATCGTGGGCTTTGTTAATATAGTCAGATCATATGGTGTTTGCCCCTCTCTATCTTGTGATGAATTGAGTTTTCCCTTTGAGATTTTGTTTTATCGGATTGAATACTTTTATAGATTTTAGAGCACTTGATATATATCTTCCAAATGAATACTCGTGGTGACAATGGGGTATCATATTGATTCACTTGATATATGTTTTGGCACTCAACTCGCGGATTCCCAAAGTGACATTGGGGTAATCTATGCATAGGGATTGATGCACGTTCTCGTCTTTGTTTCTCCGGTAGAAATCTTGGGGCACTCTTTGAAGTTCTTTGTGTTGGATTGAGTATTATGAATCTGAATTTGCTTTGGTGTTATTTTATTACGAACTCTAGGATAGATCGAATGGAAAGAATAGCTTTGTGTTATTTTACTACAAACTCTTAAATAGATCGAACAGAAAGAATAGCTTTGAGGTGGTTTCGTACCCTGCAAACAATTTCGTCTTATGATCTCCGCTAGATAAGAACTTTGGGGTGATTCTTCGTTGCACGTTGAGGAATGGTTATATGATCCAACTATATTAGCATTGTTGAGAAATTGCACTAGCGAAAGTAAGGACCCTAGGCCTTGTTTCTAAGCATTGCAATACCATTTTTATGCCCATTTACTATTTGCTACCTTACTGTTTTTATTTATTCAGATTATAAAAAAATATTTCTACCATCCATATTACACTTGTATCACCATCTCTTCGCCGAACTAGTGCACCTTTCCAAATTACGATTGTATTTGGTGTGTTGGGGACACAAGAGACTTTTTATTATTTGGTTGCAGGGTTGTTTGAGAAAGACCATCTTCATCCTACGCCTCCCACGGATTGATAAACCTTAAGTCATCCACTTGAGGGAAATTTGCTACTGTCCTACAAAACTCTGCGCTTGGAGGCCCAACACGAGTCTACAAGAACAAGCTGTGTAGTAGACATCAGGCGGCGACGCTGCGGCAGCCCGATGCTTGATTAGTGGAGAGGCGTGTTGTACTCGGGACAATCTTCACGGGATTTTTGGAGGCACGCGCAACTGATGGGCCAAGTCGGTCGCACGGCGTAGATGAGGCGCGTCGCGACGGCGGGCGGGTGATCAATCCGATCGTGCGCGAGGTCCAGGACGCCGCTTGGTGGAGGCGGGGTGGCGGCGGAGTCCAAGATGAAGCTGGCGATGACGGCGCAACCGGCGAGTCCGACGCAACCGGCCCAAGGTAACCGGCAAGGCCGAGGCAGTCGGCCCGAGGCACCCAGCGGTGAGGCCTCGGCCAGCATGCCCGAGGTAGCCGGCGACGGGGCCGCGCAGATGCGGCAGGCACGGTGGATGATGAAGAATCCCGATCGGAGCAGGGCGGCAGCGGCAGGTCGTGACGGGCCGCTGGGTCGGAGGAGAGGCCGACCAATCGCGCCGGTGTCGGAGTAGAGACGCGATGGGTCGACGAGGGCGGTGTGTGACGCAAACCGATCGAGCTTAGATCGGAAAACCAAAAAGAAAAAACGCCGATCAAGCTGACCAGTGGGAGACAGGAAACAACCCGGAGTAAGGCGTCGGGAAAAAGACTCTCTAGGGCAGCCGGTTAACAAGACCAGCGGACGAACCCTAGGTACAGGCGGCGTGGCCCCCGGCGGCGGTCATGTAGGCCGACCGCCCTGGGGGCAGTGCACGGGTGCGGAAGGGGCGGAGACTAGGGTTTAGGATCGAGGTAAGGCTGATACCATGTTAGAAGGGATTGAGGGATTATTGCGGAATATGATGGATATATTATTAAACCTCGAGGGCGAGTATATATTGAGTACAAGACTTGAAGGGCAAGACGCTTCTCCTAATGATAAGGTAGGAGACGTGTTACAAATTCTAGACTATCAAATACATGTATTCCAAATATATCTCTAACAAGAGCACAGAAAGAGCGGGTCTCCATGACACAATCGGCAAGCGTGGTTGTGGGGAGTTTGGGTGTTGCTAGCTGTTCAAAAGGATATTAGAAGACGAAGAAGCCAAGGATAAGCAAATCCAGTCCTGCCGCAGCTGGCCAAAACCCACATGCTGCGGTCACCGCAATGAGATATGCGCAACTAACTTTTTCAAGTCCCGTTATTCAAAGACCACTGCCCAACTAACTTATTGAAAGACCACTGAGATGTCCAGCTTGTGAGTAGGGTGATGTTTTTCAAAATAGTTTGTGAACATAGATATTAGTCTATTTTTGATCCCCTACAACGCATGGGTATTTTGCGAGTTAAGAAACAATAAAATAATAACTACGCAAGCAGCAAAAGCTACAAATCTAACTCCATTTTCTTAGGACAACGCTAACGCCCACACATGTAGTGGGAGGCAAACCTACCCACACGCTCTATAATATACAGACTACGCCATGTCATCGCATGCATGCATGTGGATTTTTTTGGATTTTTAGTTTTTAAAATATTTTATCTCTTAAATGAAAAATCCGATTGAAGATCCGTTTTCACCATTAAATCCCTCGCGACGAGATCTTCGAAACTAGATCCCATATCAATATATTTCGATGAATTTATTTTTGGGTTAAAAGTTGCCATGTCTATTGCATATGAATTGCCATGATGTTTACACTAAAGTTGCCATGTTATGTTTCAGCTATTTTCTTCTATATTAAAAAGTAAATTTTGACATATTATAAAATGGAGAATTAAGAAACTAGACTTGCCATGCACCATAAACTAAAATTGCCATGATACATGCACCTAAAATTGCCATGGTTCATGCAAAAAAATATTTTCATGGTCAAAATACTGGAATTGGCATCATCAAAAACTAAAATTGCCATGATCTACAAACTAAAGTTGCCACATGGCAACTTTAGTTTAAACACCATGGCAACTACAGTGTAAATATCATGTAACTTTTGGGCAAAAAATTTTTTCGTCGAAACATATCAACATGAGGTCTAGTTTTGAAGATCTCGTCAAGACGGATTTAATGGTGAAAACGGATTTTTAATTCGTTTTTTAATTAGAAGATAAAATATTTTTAAGCCAAAAACCAAAAAAATTTCTGCTTATGTCATCTGTTCATACGTGGCAAAATGAATGATGATGGAGGCGTGTGGGCGATGTGCAAACGCCCACACATGTGGGCGTTAGTTTTTCCGTTTTCTTATGCCGTCTATGGGATAATAAATGAACGACGATAACTGCCATACGTGTGGGCGTTAAAGGGTCTGTCCACACGTTTTGTGTGGTGTTTAAAAGGACTAGCCCATACGCCCTACGTGTGGGCAAAACAACTAGCATCCACACACCTCTTTTTTTCCTTGCGGTCCCTCTCTCACGCGCCTACGTGTGGGTAAAATGCATAACGCCCACACGATCTCTCTCAGCCACCTACCTCACGGTCCCGCACGCCCCGCGTGACAGTCACCACACGTCCCCGCAGTTGCCATGGTCCGGACCCTTTTCAATGTCCATTTAACTGTAGTTGCCATGTCGCTGAACTACAGTTGCCATGTCGAACAACTACAGTTGCCATGGTTGCTCAACTGCAGTTGCCATCTCATGTCAAGTACCAGATGCCATTTTGGACAATTGCAGTTGTTGTCATGTATGGTCTGGTTTACTATAGTTGCCATGAGTTGAAAACTTTAGAGGTTGCCACCTACTAACACTAAGCAGTTGCCATGTATGATCTGGTTCACTACAGTTGCCATGATTTGAAAACCTTAGGAGTTGCCACCTATTAACACTAGGCAGTTGCCGTGTAGCGCTACAAAGAGACATGGCAAAACAACATGTTCGGGTAAAAGAGAAAGTTGCCATCTGCTTACAAGCACACTAGGGCAGTTGCCGTGTACCCTGTAAAACACATGACAACTGACATGTTCGGATAAAAAAAAGAGTTGCCATCTACTTACAAGCACGCTAGGGCAGTTGCCATGTACACTGCAAAACGCATGGCAACTGGCAGCTCGGGTGTGGAGAGAGGAGACGGGCGTGTGGGCGAGATAACAAATGCCCACACACCAGCCCTTGTGCGTGAGCGAAAACTGGCGTGTGGGCGAACTGCTAAATGCCCACACACCGGCCCCTCCGTGTGGTAAAACGAACGTGTGGGCGACCGGGTGAATGCCCACACACCAGCGCAGTCCTACGTGGCACCATAAACATGCCAAGATTTATGCAGCCACAAAAGGATGCGGATCCACGCGTGTGGGCGAGATGCAAACGCCAACACGTGTGGGCGTTAGTGTTTCCGTAATAAATTCTTGAAACCAAAATTACCTTTTCACAGTTTGTTTTGGGCAAAAGATAACACTGTTTACATCTTATATACGGGTACACCACAACCAATCACCTACGAAGTCTCAGCATTGGATACTCCCGTGCTCAAGCCGTCTCTTGGCCTCCAATGATAGATCATCTGGCAGAGATGTCTCCATGGCTACAGCTGGCTTAATTACTCCACCTGCCTCATGATGTGCATCACATGTGCGTGCTGCCTGGCATAGGTTAAAATTTGGTAGGAGGCTTAAATGCGTGCGTACCATTCGTCTGTTTACACGACAAGGCATACGGGGCTGAGATGCAGACAGGACGCTGCCAACTGACTCCGTAACTGCAGCCTACGGGGCTGAGAAGCAAAGAGTCTTGCAGCTAGAACGTACCCCGTAGTCTCTGGTCTTCTTCCTGCACTTCTCTCCACTCTTGGCAGACCATGCACAAACCAAGAGAGGAATAGAGAAATCAATGGAGGTGGTGAGTGCTTCGCATGGCGTCTTGGGTCCACTGCTGGGGAAGCTCACAGGTCTGCTCGCCGGTGAGTGTGCCCGCCTGAAAGGCGTCCGCCGCGAGATCCGCTCGCTCAAAGCCAAGCTGACCGGCATGCATGCCGCGGTCCACAAGTACACGACGCTCCAAGATCCTGATGTCCAGGTGAAGGCGTGGATATCCCTGGTGAGGGAGCTGGCCTATGACATTGAGGATGTCATCGACAAGTTCATCTACCAGCTTGGAAATGGCGGCCACCAGCACCAGGATGGCTTCAAGGAGTACTTTCGCAGGACTGCTCACCGGCTGAAGACCCTTGGCTCCTGCCGTGGAATTGCGAGCCAAATCGACGATCTGAAGATTCGTCTCAAGGAGGTAAAAGAGTTGAAAAGTAGTTACAAGCTGGATGATATTCCCTTTGTACATTCAGCTGTGGATCCTCGCTTGTCTGCTCTTTTTGTTGAGGTAGCACACCTTGTGGGAATTGATGGTCCAAGGGATGATCTTGTCAACTGGATGCTGGAGGGTGAAATAGGGCAAATTTGATAATTTTGACCTCTGGGCGAAATCATTTTACGGAATGAATTGCCCGTGAAACTATTTCACACCCATGACCTTTTTGTGTAGCGCCCGCCACGATGGCGCCACACCCTACGGTGCAGCGCCTAGCACGGGGGCGTTGCACGCCAGTCCACCATGGCAGCCCCTGGGCCCGCACCCAGCAGTGCAACGCCTCCGAGCTAGGTGCCACACTTGTAAAGTGCAGCGCCTAGCGCGTAGGCGCTGCACTGTGACTTATCCAGCCACTTGGCTGCCCCCCCCCCCTCCCCCACCCCCCACACCACACACTCTCCCATTCTCCTCCCCGAGCTTTGCCCCCTCTCCCACTCTCTCCCCCTCTCAAATCCTCTCCCAAATCTTGCAAATTTGAAGAATTTGTCCGTGGATTTCGAAGTCAAACCCTCCCTCAGGGTAATATTCTCTGATCCCCTTGTTTTGATCCAAGTAAAGTTCCCATTGCTCATTTGTTGCTAGTTTGGGGAAACCCTAGTTTTGTTTGGATCTAGAGATTTGCATGGAGATGTGAGATGTTTGTTTGCCAATTTCTATGATTAGGCTTTGTTAGTATGCTAGGGTTATTCTTATGGGTGTTCTTATGTTGGTGCTAGGGTTAGGTTTAGGGCTAGGGTTATGGTTATGGTTATGGTTA
>LR880971.1:783376413-783398406 GCA_904067115.1 Aegilops sharonensis | reverse complement strand
CTAATGATGTGATCCCGTTATCAATGACATCCAATGTCCATGGTCAGGAAACCGTAACCATCTATTGATTAACGAGCTAGTCAACTAGAGGCTTACTAGGGACATGGTGTTGTCTATGTACCCACACATGTATCTGAGTTTCCTATCAATACAATTATAGCATGGATAATAAACGATTATCATGAACAAGGAAATATAATAATAACTAATTTATTATTGCCTGTAGGGCATATTTCCAACAAATGTTACCTTGTGTTTTTGGAATGCTTATAGGGATGGGAAGAACATGTGTGTTTGTTCATCATGGGGACAAGGACTTCTTTTTGAAAGACAATATAGAACCGGACCCGGATGAGGTTGACATGGTGTTTGATAGTAGTCCTAGCTATGCGGAGCTCTTGCAACAAGTTAGGAAAGATTTGAATTGGACGGAACCTAGTGATATCATTGAGTTGGAGGGAAGGCATAATGTTGGTTTTGGAATGCACATCCGTTGGAAGACAATGCGTGTCAACTCGGAGCAACGTTGGGTTGCATACAAGGAGACGGTGGCCGAATCACTAGACAAGGCTCTTGAGTTATTTGCAACGAAGAAGGTTGATTCAAGTTTGCATTTGGACTTGAACCGGAACCCCTCCCCTTTGGTTGCTAGTAGCCCCACATCCTTGAAGCGAGATGAAATTGTTGAACCTCTTTTGACCCAAGAAGTGAGGCCAACATTGAGCCGTTTACAAACAACCAAGATGAAGCTTTGCAAGAGGACAATGATGAGTATGCGGACGATGACAATGAAGTTGATCTCCATGACAACAATGTGGGTGATCTCGACAAATATCACTTGCAAGAGACAATGGACCATTTTATCCCTTTTTCCCGTGCATATGCATCGGACTCGGATGACGATGGTCCCGATGAACAAGTTGATGCGGAGGGGTTCACGGTGAAGGAGGCCTAAGCTTTCGAGAAGGTATTTGGTCGGGATCATCGGACTACATTGTTCAAGGATGTTAGTCTCACGGATGAAGCCGTGGTAGATGGTGGCCAATGTGTACCTCTTGGGGTTAGGACAAGCTCTCATCGTGATTTGGGAGACGACAAGAACCGGATTGCTAAAGGTTCTAAGTTCGACACCTTGTTGGAATTGAAGATGTGGCTCGACAACTACTCGGTTACGCATTATCGTCCACACAAGGTGGTGAACTCGGATGATAATGTGCGCTATACGGTTGCATGTGCATGTGAAGATGAAATATGTCCGTGGATTGTGCGTGCAAGACCATGGAAAGGAGGTCCAACTTGGCATATAGTGAGTTGTGTGCCAACTCACATGTGCCAAGGCAAAAGGGTGGATGGCAAGATTGTGTCCCAAGACCACAAACAACTCACGTCCGAGTTCATTGCTTATAGGCTCTCCAACTTAATATCCACACTTCCAACAATGAGCGTCCAACATGTCATTAACCTTGTGAAAGCCATCTTTCATTACAAGGTGAAGTACGGCAAGGCATGGAAGGCGAAGCAAGCCGCATTTAAGATGTTGTATGGTACATGGGAGGAAGCATACAACCGAATCCCTAGGTTGTTGTTAGCCATGGCCGCGACAAACCCGGGCATGGTTCATGTGGTTGAGCCTCATGGGCACCAAACAACGGTTCATGAAGGAAGGAAAGTTAGAGTATTTGGCCGTGCTTTTTGGGCGTTCGAGCAATGTGTGAGGGCTTTCGAACATTGTAGGCCGGTCATCGCAATTGATGGCACGTTCTTGACCGGACAGTACAAGGGAACCTTGTTGGTTGCGATAGCAAGTGATGTCAATAACCGGGTGTTGCCATTGGCATTTTCTTTGGTTGAGGTGGAAAACAATGACAACTGGGAGTGGTTTCTGCATCTTTTGAGGACGAAGGTGTTACCCGCTCAAAGGGAAATTTGTGTCATATCGGATCGACATCAAGGAATTCTTAACGCGGTGGAGATTGACATTCCCGGGCATGCTCCGTTGCACCATCGATGGTGCATGAGGCACTTTTGTTCGAACTTCTATAGGGCATGTGGCCTTAAGGAGTTGGCCGATGATCTTCAAGATTTTTGTCTTGCTTTCTCCGATAAGCGCTTTGCCACTTTGTACAACAAATTGCTCGCACACAAAAAACTTGATGTCGGGGGTCAAGACTTTCTCAATAAGCACATTCAATACCGGAACAAGTGGGCACGTGCCTTTGATGAAGATGGCCGGAGATACGGTCAAATGACAAGCAATATGGCGGAATGCTTCAACAGGGTGCTCAAAGGTGCACGTGGATTACCCGTGACGGCAATAGTTCAATACACATTTGACAAGATGAATGCATACTTTGTAAAGTACTCGATGGAAACCGATGCACAAATAGTGGGTGAGAACCCACGGAAGTACAAGTACAAGTTCCCACCCAAAGTTAATGAATGGTTGGTATTTCAATCACGGAAGGCGGACTCAGAAGAAGCTATATTATATGACAACGAAGAGTGGAAGTACGAAGTGAAAGAGCCAGGAGGAACCACAAACGATGGCCGGCAACATGGAGGTCGGGCTTTCAAGGTGTCGTTAACACAATGTGATTGCACTTGCGTGAGGCCGTTGTTGCTTCATCTCCCATGCTCACACTTGTATACCGCCGGTCGCGTTAGGAATGTGGACATCAATCACCCACGCACCGTGAGGGAGTCAGAGTTCTCAATCATGACGGTCAAGAAAACATGGGCTCCCCGCTTTCACCCGTACTTTGACCAATCACAATGGCCGGAGTATCATGGAGTTCAACTATGGCCGGATCCGGAGTTGAAGGTTGTTAAACGGGGTAGACGTAAGACAAAGCGTCTTAGAGGAGACATGGACGGATGGGGCCATGGTGGCCGCCGCGAAGCGGGCAACGACCAATTCCAAGAGCCTCGTGAGAGCTCCCGTTGTGGGGAGTGCAAAGGTCATGGCCACAACAAAAGAAAATTTACGAAACCAAGGAAAAGGTCCAAGACAAATGATGCAAGCACAAGCCAACAAGGAGCTACACAAGGGAGCCAACCAAGTGGTAGCCAACAAGTGCCAAGCCAACCAAGAGGTAGCCAACAAATTTGAAGGCAACCACGTGGTAGCCAACAAGTGCCAAGGCAACCAAGTGGTAGCCAACCTAGTGGTAGCCAACAAGTGCCAAGGCAACCAAGTGGTAGCCAACCTAGTGGTAGCCAACAAGTGCCAAGGCAACCAAGTGGTAGCTAACAAGTGTCAAGCCAACCGAGTGTTAGCCAAAGAGGATCTAGGCAACAAAGAGGTCGGCAACTAGGACTTACAAGAGGCCGTGGTGGTGGTAGAGCTCGTGGTGGTGGTCTAGGCCGTGGTGGTGGTACAACTCGTGGTGGTGGTAATGGCCGTGGTGATGGTCTAGGCCTTGGTGATGGTCTTGGCCTTGATGCTGGACTTGGCCGTGGTGATGGACAAGGGCAAGTTCGTTATAGAGGAATGTTTGGATACCTAGATGGACCATTTCCGTATGTTCCTCACTAACTATAATGTATCATATGTTCTTGTTTTTCATATGTGCTACCATTTTTTCTTATTGTCCTTACTAACCATTATGTTTCACTCATTGTAGGTATGGCGGCTTCCCAACCCAACAAACCAACGATGAAGGAGGATGGCGAAGATGAGATGGCGGGATGGTGGGAGAAGGCCGCGAAGAAGCTTAGAGATGAGGATGCAGCCAAGCTAAAGAAGAAGAAGGACGAGGAGCTTGAGAAGGAGAGGAAGGAAAGAGAGAGAGCGTCAAATGCGATGCGCGCTAGGGAGGAAGCGTTGGTGAGGAAATGTGAGGAGGCACAGAAGAAGCGTCTAAAGGATTTTCAAGAAAAAACCATGAAGCTTTGGGCAATTGCAGCTGAAAAAGAAGAGAGGGACAATCAGATATTCATGGAAAGGGTGGTTAAGGAGGCTCACCTCATAAGAAAAAGGAGGAGGAATAGGAAGAAGAGAGGAAGAAGAAGAAGGGAAAGAGGCCTTGCTCTACCCAATAAAGCTACTATGTGTCATGAAGTACTATGTCTCCTCCTCGATTTGGTTGTGAACTACTATGTGTCGTGAACTACTATGTCTCCTCCTTGATTTGGTTGTAATAACTACTATGTGTCGTGAACTGCTATGTCTCCTCCTCGATTTGGTTGTAAGAACTACTATGTGTCGTGAAGTACTATGTGTTATGAACTACTATATGTCGTGAACTACTTCGTGCATATGTTCTCTTCACAGTTGTTAGATTGCTATGTATCAATCCTACTTCACATCATCTTACTATGTTTGCATATGCTAAAAAATTCACTAAGTCCAAGTGCAACGCCTAGCCATATATAGGGCGTTGCACTGTGGAGTGTGGCGCCTCCAAGCTAGGCGCTGCACTAGTCTGTAGCTATCCAGAGAGCAACAGAAGGTATGTCAAGCTACAGACCAGTGCAGCGCCTAGCCTGGAGGCGTCACACTCCATAGTGCAACGCCTAGCTCCCAGGCACTGCACTATGGAGTGTGACGCCTCTAGTCCCGGCGCTGCACCAATACTTAGCGAAATTTTTGGCCCAAACTGGAGGCCTACCTTCTGTTGCTCTCTGGATAGCTACAGACTAGTGCAGCGCCTAGCTTGGAGGCGCCACACTCCACAGTGCAACGCCTACCTGCCAGGCGTTGCACTGTACAATGTGGCGCCTCCAGGCTAGGCGCCACACTGGTCTGTAACTATCCCGGGAGCAACAGAAAGTTGGACAAGTTACAGACCTGTGTGGCGCCTAGCCTGGAGGCGCCACATTGTACAGTGCAACGCCTGGCAGGTAGGCGTTGCACTGTGGAGTGTGGCGCCTCCAAGCTAGGCGCTGCACTAGTCTGTAGCTATCCAGAGAGCAACAGAAGGTATGTCAAGCTACAGACCAGTGCAGCGCCTAGCCTGGAGGCGTCACACTCCATAGTGCAACGCCTAGCTCCCAGGCACTGCACTATGGAGTGTGACGCCTCCAGGCTAGGCGCTGCACTGGTCTGTAGCTATCCAGAGAGCAACAGAAGGTAGGCCTCCAGTTTGGGCCAAAAATTTCGCTAAGTATTGGTGCAGCGCCTGGACTAGAGGCGTCACACTCCATAGTGCAGCGCCTGCGAGCTAGGCATTGCACTATGGAGTGTGACGCCTCCAGGCTAGGCGCCACACTGGTCTGTAACTATCCAGGGAGCAACAGAAAGTTGGACAAGTTACAGACCTGTGTGGCGCCTAGCCTGGAGGCGCCACATTGTACAGTGCAACGCCTGGCAGGTAGGCGTTGCACTGTGGAGTGTGGCGCCTCCAAGCTAGGCGCCACATAGGTCTGTAACTTTTCCTTCATTGTGTTGCTCTTTGTTGCTCTAGTTTTTTTGTCCCTCTAACTGGGTCATTTCAAGTCACAGATAGTTGCATCACAGATAGTTGCATCACAGAATAAGCATTACTAAGAGCTTCTAGTTGAACATTACCACCAACATAGAGTTCAACACATAGAGTGACCATCACGACAAGTTCGACATTACCACCAACATAGAGTTCAACATAGAGCTACCATTACTACCATTACTAAAAGAGGACGACGACTAGTTCCTTCCGCGCTTGATGGCTCCTCCCCCTCTCTTGCAGGGTATCTTCTTCACCTTCCTAGGAAGACGAACCCGCTCCGGCTCCGGCTCCGGCTGCGGTTCCTCCATGTCATCCACATCGTCATCCAAATAGTCATCCAAAGCCGCCATCCGCGAGGTGCCGACCGTCCTTTTGCCTCTTTGGGTGAAGTCCTCAGGTGTGTATTTCTTGATTCCCTTCCTAGGCTTTAACTCGTATGCAGATCGAACCTTGTAGGTCCCCAAGGTTATATCATCAGGAACCTATGCATCCACAAAAGATATGGAAAGACCGTGTGTGAGGATATAGTTAGCAATGAATCAACAATTGGATATATATCCTCAGGCCATACCTCTTGGGTGACCACACCCACATCCTCATCCTCCAAAGGATCAGCATGGCCAGAAGTTGGATCTGATGGTGTCGCCGACCTAGAAAGTTCTGGTGATACATACTCGGGGTCACGACAACCGAAAAGGTTTGATAGCCGCCTTAACTTTTGGCCCTGGCGCTGCAACATGAACAAGTGAATGAGACATCGAACGTAGCAACACATGTTAAGTGCTAGTTTGAAGGGGATGTGAACCTTAATGAATGCTCGAAGTGCACCTTCCCCATCGCTTTTGCCAGCCGGGGTTGTTTCCAGAATAGTGTCGGTCTCATCAGCTGCTTTCTTGATCTGGGCACGCTATGAACAGAAACGGTATTAACGTGTTAGGCAAGTGAAGATGTGAATAGTGCGAATGGAAAAGCAAAAAGGGCAAATACCACAAAGTTCATCATTGGAGCTGAAGGGATCACTGAGTTGCCTTTCCTGACTAATGCGTTGTACTGGTGCTGGGCTACCTCATCAAAGACGGTGGGTTCTTCCAAAATCTCCTCAGCATACGCCGGCTTGCATACCTCCACACGGGTGCTTCGAAGAAACCATGTGAGATAGTTGTTGAACGCGATCGGGTAGTGCTCACGAAGCTGGGCTCGTTTTCCTGCCCTAGCTTGCTCCACAGCAAGCGCGAAATGTATGACATACTTGTTGTGATGCTTGGCCCAATCCTTGATATTCCGCTTCTTTTTCCTATCCAACCTGCAAGTTAGAAACATAATATTAGCATCATCGAAACCGCCGAGAAGCTGCTAATTGCTCAAGTTTGATTATATCTTACGCGTGTAGCACTATGTCCGTGTCCTCCCACTCCGGCGGGTGTGGCTGGAACAAACCAAACTGACGGTACACCCGATGTGGCAGGTGAAGCTCAACCGCCCAGTTGCATATGAGTGGACACCGCATATGCCAGAGATCCCTATCCCTAGTGCACATCACATTCAACCTGAACTCTACCCAAAACTCTCTCCTTTTCCATACGGTTCCCATACAACCTACATAACGGGATAGAATGCAAAATTGATATCGAGTTACGATGGAAGCATGATAATCACTTATGCAATGTCGATTCACCTGCTCAGGCATGATCGCGTCCAGCTCGCTCCTGTACAGCTTGTACATGACCGAGGGATCATCCGTCATCTCATTTAACATATCCCACTTGTAAGCCCAAGTGGGGAGCCGTAGTGGGTCGTCTTTGTCGTCCCAATCCTCGTACTTCACGGTCTTCGGTCGTCCAACCGGCAAACGCTCCCAGCTCCATATGGAAAGTGCGAGCAAACAACCACCAATACCTCCAGATAGCGTACAACAGGCTTCGTCCAACTGCACATAAAAGAGAACATGGTTGAATTAACAGCAAGATCGCATTCCTACCAATGAAGTGAAACAGAAACAACTTCATACCTGTCTATACAAGTAAGCCAGTGTCGCCGAACCCCAACTCCATTTGCTATCGAAGACGGTCAACGCCTTGAGCCACATCCATGGAGCATTCTTGCATGTGCCATCAGCAAACATAGTCCTGGATATCACGTACCACATGTAGACACGAGCATATGTCTTCACCGTGTCCTCATTAGATCCTCAGGGCAAATACTGAAGTTCGATATAATCCACGTGAAAGTAGCACCGGCTGCGACTCTTTCCTTCTTCTTGCCTTCTACTTCTGGTTCCCGAGGCTCCGGAGGAACCATACCGATAAGGGCAAGCATTTGCTCGCGCCACCCATCAGAATCGGTGCTCATACATAGAGGATTCCCATCGATAGGAAGACCGGTGATCATAGCTATATCCTGGAGCGTCACGGTCATCTCCCCGGTCCGAAGATGGAAACTGTGTGTCTCCGGCCTCCAATGATCAATAAGCGCGGTGAGTGCTGGAGCATTGTTGGGTGGCGTCGACCGGCTGACCAACTGAATGAAAGGGAGAAGTAATGTCTCCCTAACATACGACGTGTACCACTCATCATAGCGCATCCACCCAAGGTTGACCCCGTGAGCCCGAAGCTCCAGAGGTGCAAGCTCCTACAAGCAAACAAACAAATCATTACATATGGGGGGTATGTGTTTGAAAAAAAACACGAAATTCATAACACCAGCAACTTTCATTATTACCCGCTGCTTCACCGACATAGCGTACGACCGGTGTTGTAGGTCCCAATGATCATTGAGAAGCCAAACCATCCTAACAATTTGCAAGAAAGCTTTCTTGTCAACATGATTATCTTTTGAATACAAAAAAACTAAAGTACGACTATTACATGCAAATTTCAAAGCATATGTATCCAAACCATTCTTGCCAATACAAATGTGATTTCAATAAACTAAAATAAGCCTACTTCATGCAAGATTCAATACAAATGTCAACCTATGTATCCAAACTATATAAATAACATTCAACCTATGTATCCAAACCACATTCTAATATAACAAGGGTTCCCCAAATCTAATACATGCAAGATTCAAACAAAAGTTCCCCAAATCTAATATATGCAAGATTCAAACAAAGGTTCCTCAAATCTCCGAAATAGCATACATTCTATGGATAGAAAGAAGGGGATCGGAGAAAAGTTCCTTCTAGGATGGATTGGTGAAGGAATCCACGGGCCAAATCGTCAGATATGAAGGATTTGAGAGAGGGGATTGAGAGGGGGAGAGGAGAGGGCCGCCGCCGCCACTGTTCTGTAACTGGTAATGGGGTGGGTTGGGGACGGCTAGCGCGCGCGGCTGCATCTAAGTCACAGTGTAGTGCCCGAGCGCTAGGCGCTGCACATTACATGTGTGGCGCCTAGCTCGGAGGCGTTGCACTACTGAGTGCGGGCCCTGGGGCTGCCACGGTGGACTAGAGTGCAACGCCCCCGTGCTAGGCGCTGCACCGTAGGGTGTGGCGCCGTCGTGGCGGGCGCTACACAAAAAAGTCATGGATGTGAAATAGTTTCACGGGCAGTTCATTCCGTGAAATGATTTCGTCCCGAGGTCAAAATTGTCAAATTTCCTGTGAAAATAGCTCGACCAAGCATCGCAAGGTGCTGTCTATTGTTGGCTTCGGTGGCTTGGGAAAAACAACACTGGCCAAAGAGGTCTACCGCAAGATCCAGGGGCAATTTCATTGTCATGCTTTTGTCTCGGTCTCACAAAAACCAAATGTAAAGAAAATTATGAAGGATTTGATCTCCCAGCTGCCTTGCAAGAAAGGTTTTAAAGAAGGTATCGACCCTTGGGATGAAACGATGTGTATTGCAAAGCTCAAAAACCTGTTGCAAGATAAGAGGTAACTTCAGCAGGGCCCCCCTTTTGACAAATACTATATTTATGATAATTTCTTAATACTAGCCTAACTATGATGTAGTGAAAAATAATCAAACCGTAAACAAATCTATATCTATACCTACTATTAAAGGGAATAGATATTCTTAGTTTGCTTTAGTCCTTTTCGTTTGGTTTACACACGCTAAGCGATCTGGCCCAAGTACTTGTATGTTGATGGGCCTTTTATGGGCTTTCATAGAGACCGCGAGAAATAATTGGGTCAAAATAATTCAACTTGTGGGGATTCAAAAAAATCAACATTGCGGGAATTGAACACTGAACCTCCTATGTAGCTCTTCGACATAACAACCAACGACCTATGCACCTTCACATTTATTAATCCCAACTCGCTCTAAATATACGAGTGACAATCATCATATTCAGGACGAGCTAATTAAGCGAATGAGCTAATAAAAGAAGATGTGGGTTTAAATAGAATATTTAAACGGATGTGGCTAATTAAAGAAAGGATTATGGGTAAACCGGGGGAATAACTAAAAGAAAGATTAACGTATTTTTTTTATGTTCATTTTGTAGAAGGATGATGCGTTGCAGCATATTCTTTGAATTCGGTGCTGTGGAACATTATGTTTACAAAACATCAATTTTTTCCGTTGCAACGGACGGACATATGTGCTAGTATGTATAGAGGTTAAAGATTAGTGATGTACTCAAAGGACTCCGAATATTTTCGTTATCCTTTAAAGCATGAATAAAATACATGTATGTTGTCGAAACATGAGTATACTATATTATGGTAGACTCCTAAGTATGCTACAAGCCTACAACACGCACTAGATATTCAAACAAGTTTTTTAGACAAAAAGTTACTCACATAAGTGTTGTAAAATGAAGTTTGTGTGATCATGAGGCAAACATTGTTCAAGTGAGATCTTTTTTGAACTTACGTTGGTTAGTTTTGAGTTCCAACTATGGCTATAGTCTTTATTAAGTAAGCAAACTATAGATGGCAACACAAGCAATAGGCCCATGGTAGACCTTGACTTGTTGAGTACTAAGGTTATCATGGTTTACTTACTATTTTATTTTTGAGTATTTTTGTGATCAACCTCTTGGAATTCGTATTGTTATTTTGTATTTGTTAATCCTTTGACATGACATTGTTCTTCATGTTTTGCACTTGAACTCGTTTCATAGTTGGTTAATACTATCTACTTATATCTATTAGGTATCTCATCGTTATTGATGATATATGGTCAAAATCAGGAACGCTATTAAGAATGCTTTCCCAGAGAATGATTTTTCTAGCAGAATTATAACTACTACACGCATTGTTGATGTAGCAAGATCATGTTGTCTAGATGGTAATGGCCGCATGTATGAAATGGAGGCCCTAAGTGACCTCCACTCCAAAAGATTGTTTTTCAAAAGAATATTTGGTTCCGAGGACCGTTGCCCTGATGTGCTAAAACAAGTTTCAGCCAAAATAGTGAAGAAATGTGGAGGCCTCCCATTGGCAATTATCAGTATATCAAGTTTATTGGCAACAAAACCGGTGGTCAAAGATGAGTGGGAGAGGGTCAGAAGGTCTATTGGTTCTGCATTGGACAAAGACCAAAGTTTAGATGGAATGAATAGCATACTATCACTTAGCTACAATGACCTTTCACCTAACCTGAAGACATGCTTGTTATATTTATGTATATATCCTGAGGATTATGTGATTGAGAGAGATATTTTAGTGAGGCGATGGATATCAGAAGGCTTTATCTCCAAAGAGCGTGGACAGAGCAAGCAAGAGGTTGCCGAGAACCACTTCTATGAGCTAATTAACAAAAGCATGGTCCAACCCATGGAGATTGGCTATGATGGAAAGGCTCGTGCTTGTCAAGTCCATGACATGATGCTTGAGCTCATTATTTCAAAATCAGTGGAAGATAATTTCATCTCTTTAGGAGGACAAAGTGAAACTAATTTGACAAATTGTCATGGTTTTATTCGGCGATTATCAGTCCAGCATATTGACCAAGAGATTGCATCTATATTGAAAAATGAAGATCTGAGCCATGTACGATCTCTGACAATGATATCATCAACTTGCATCAAACACTTGCCTAGGATTGCTGAATTTGAAGCTTTGCGTGTACTTGACTTTCAATATTGTGAGAATATGCATGAGTATGATATGAATGGTATAGATAAGCTATTCCAGCTGAAGTACCTGAGCTTTAGGGGCACTGGCATGTCGAAGCTACCATCAGGAATTGTGAAGCTATATGGTCTAGAGACGCTAGATCTTAGAGATACATGTATAGAAGAATTGCCCACTGGAATTATTCAGCTCATTAAGCTAAAACATCTACTCATTGAAGGGCATTCACATTCGGGTGCTGATCACAATGAAACGAAGATACCAAATGGGATTGGAAATATGAGGAATTTATAGGTGATCTCAGGCTTCAATATTATCAAGAGTTCATTATATGCTGTCGGGGAACTAGGGAATCTGAACGGTTTGAAACAACTTCTTGTACAGTTGGACAGTCAAGGATCTCAGGAATATAGTGTTGAATAAACCCAAGTCTGCAGTAGCTAGTGTTTTTTTGGTTTTCAGTTTCGTCAGTTTCAGTCTTTTCTTCAGTTTCGTCAGTAGCTTCAGGTTTCTGTTAGCGAGTTTAGCTCGAGTCAGTTAGCGTGTGGAGCGTTTCTGGCGCCCTCACCGATCGCTCGTGGGATGGCACGAGCATCACGATCTGTGGTGGCGCGTAGTTAGGGGGCCACGACCCCGTTTCTGTTGCTGTACTCTGAATAAGTAGAGAGGAATGAAAATCAGAAAAGTCGCAAGTTCACGCGGCGCAAAACCTCCCTGTTCTTCCTGCCACCTGAGTTTCAGAGAGAGACCGAGGTGAGGTGAGAGAGATAGGCTAGAATTTGACAACAATTGGCATCAGAGCCCTGTTCTGGTCTTGGAGATGGCAGGTCCAGACGACTCCGGTGGCGGCAAGTCGCCGGCCACTCCGCGGGCACGGGTCTCCGACGGCAACGAGCTTGCCGTGGCCGAGAGATCCACAGCGCGGATGGCGCACGACATGGGCGGTGCGGCGTGGCCGCAGCTGACCCGATCCAACTACACCGACTGGGCTGTCCTGATGCAGGTCATGATGGAGGGACGGTATCTCTGGGACGCCGTCCAGACGGGCACCGCCGAGCGCAGCGAGGATCGTTTGGCGCTCGAGGCGATCCTGCGCGGCATGCGGCCGGAGATGGGACCCACGCTCGCCGCCAAGGCGACGGCGAAGGAGGCGTGGGACTCTCTGAAGACGATGCGGCTTGGCGTGGCGCGGGTGCGGGAGGCAAAACTCGCGACGCTCACCAGGCAGTACGGCGACATCAAGTTCGCCGACGGCGAGTCGGTGGACGACTTCGCAATGCGTCTCACCGCGATGGTGGGGCAGATGGCACAGCTCGGTGAGAACATCCCTGAAAAACGAGTTGTGAGAAAATTTCTGTCAGTAGTCCCCAAACAGTTTTCGCAGATCGCTCTCTCGATCGAAACTCTGGTCGATCTCGATCAGCTCTCTGCCGAGGAGCTGACTGGGAGACTGAAAGCGGTGGAGGAACGCCATGAGCTGCAGCAGACGACTGATAGCGTGGGGCGCCTGCTTCTCACTGAAGAGGAGTGGAATGCCCGTCTCAAGAACGGCGATTCTCACGCTGGTGGCTCGGGCTCCGGCTCGTCTCGAGGCCGGCGTGGAAGAGGCCGTGGGCGCCGCGGCGGTGGCGGCGGACGCGGCCAGAACGGGGGTGCTGGCAGAGGACACGCCGGTGGCACCGGCAACGACGACGATCGCGACAAGTGTCGCTACTGCGGCATCAGCGGCCACTGGGCCCGTGACTGCAGGAAGAAGAAGCGCGACGAGGAGGCGAAGGCCCTTCTCGCCCAAGGGCACGGCGGGGACGACGCCGATCCCACGCACCTCCTCATGGCGCAGGTGTGTGATCTGTCCGCGGTTCCAAGCGATCACGACGGACACGTCGACCTGGTCGAAGAGCGCGTGGAAGCTCATCTGGGCCTGGCCACGGACGCTCACTCCGGCGTCTGGTACCTGGACACAGGGGCCAGCAACCATATGTCCGGCGAGGAAGCCTCGTTCAGTGAGCTCGACCGTCACGTCACCGGCACCGTCAAGTTCGGGGACGGATCGGTCGTCGACATTCGAGGGCGCGGCAGTGTGCTCTTCACCGACCACGCCGGTGGCCACCGCGTCCTGAGCGATGTCTACTTCATCCCGCGGCTGAAGAGCAACATCATCAGCATCGGGCAACTCGACCAGACCGGGTGCCGGTCGGAGATAGAGCACGGCGTCTTCACCCTCTACGACCAGCAGCGTCGAATCGTGGCAAAGGTGCAGCGCGCAGGCAACCGGCTGTACCCATACGCGCTCCAGCTCGCGCGCCCCGTCTGTCTGGCCGCACGGTGTGCGACGGACGAGGCGTGGAAGTGGCATGCAAGATACGGCCACCTCAACTTCCAGGCGCTCCGCAAGCTCGCCCAGCAAGGACTGGTGCGCGGGCTGCCCTCCATTGACCACGTCGACCAGGTGTGTGACGGGTGCCTCGCCGGCAAGCAGAGGCGTGCCTCGTTTCCCGCAGAGGCGAACTACAGAGCGGAGCAGATCCTGGAGCTGGTGCACGGCGATCTTTGCGGGCCCATCACGCCCGCCACGGCTGGTGGGCGGCGCTACTTCCTCCTCCTCGTCGACGACATGTCCAGGTACATGTGGCTGTCAGTGCTTCGGTCCAAGGACGAGGCCGCGGGGGCGATCGCGCGGTTCCAGGCGCGCGTGGAGACAGAGACAGGGCGAAAGCTGCGCGCACTGCGGACGGACCGCGGCGGCGAGTTCACCTCCGTCGACTTCAGCGACTACTGTGCAGACCGAGGGGTGCAGCGGCAGCTCACGGCGCCGTACTCTCCTCAGCAAAACGGCGTTGTGGAGCGCCATAACCAGACGGTGGTGGCCATGGCCAGGAGCATGATGAAGGCCGCGTCCATGCCAGGAGAGTTCTGGGGGGAGGCAGTCACCACTGCCGTGTTCATCCTGAACAGGTCGCCGACGCGCTCCGTGGTCGGCATGACCCCGTACGAGGCGTGGCACGGTGATCGACCTCCGGTGCACTTCCTGCGCACCTTTGGGTGCGTGGTTCATGTCAAGACGGTGAAACCGCACCAGAGCAAGCTCGAGGACCGCTCCACTCCGATGGTTTTCGTCGGGTATGAAGAGGGCGGCAAAGCGTACCGCGCCTACAACTCGGCGACCAAGCGTGTCCAGATCATGCGGGATGCTGTCTTCGACGAGTCAGCACGATGGAACTGGGAGGACTCCTCTCATGGCACTCCGGCAACAGTGGGTGAGTCGTTCACTGTACCTTATCCAGCTTACAAGGTGCAGATGGCTCAGAGTGGCGGAGAAGAAGAAGCAGAACCTCAGACACCGCCGGCTCCGCGGAAACTTGCAGCGGCGAGATCACGCTCTGAAGTGAACACGCCCGCACCTGTCAGCAGTCCGGACACGGCCGTGTCTGTCAGCAGCCCGGAATCGGCGACTGAGGCACCACAAACCCCTGCTGCAGCCGCCACTCCAGGGGGTTTGGAGTTCGTGACACCGCCCTCCGGGAGCCCAGTGCTGGACGCCGATGACGACGCGCGCGTAGCTCATCGCTTTCGCCGTGTGTCTGACGTTCTCGGGCTCCACTATGGCGCCGTCCAGCCAGACGAAAAACTGCTGATCGCCTCTGCTGAAGAACCAAGTACATTCAGAGAAGCGGAGCTCGATCCAAGCTGGCGCAGAGCGATGATCGAGGAGGTAAACTCGATCGAGGAAAACAACACGTGGGAGCTCACTGATCTGCCCGCTGGACACCAGGCCATCGGGGTAAAGTGGGTGTTCCGCGTCAAGAAGGACTCGGCCGGAGAAATCGTCAAGTACAAAGCTCGCCTCGTCGCCAAGGGATTTGTGCAGAAGCCTGGGATCGACTTCGACGAGGTTTTTGCCCCAGTAGCTCGACTGGAGTCCGTGCGCCTTCTGCTAGCACTCGCAGCGCACGAGGGATGGCCGATCCATCACATGGATGTCAAATCGGCTTTCCTCAATGGCGAGCTGAAGGAGGAGGTCTACGTCGAGCAGCCGCCGGGTTTCGTCGTCGACGACCACAGGCGCAAGGTACTGAAGCTGCACAAGGCGCTGTATGGTCTCCACCAGGCACCTCGCGCTTGGAACGCCAAGCTTGACGCCACGCTCGTTGACATGGGTTTCCGTCGCTGCAACTCCGAGCACGCCGTCTACGCACGCGGGTCAGGCCGCGAGCTCCTTCTTCTGGGGGTGTACGTGGATGACCTGGTGATCACCGGGGCCGACGCCACGGAGATCGACAATTTCAAGACGGCGATGAAGGGCAAGTTTAGGACGAGCGATCTCGGGTTGCTCTCCTACTACCTGGGCATTGAAGTGCGCCAGGATGTGGATGGTGTGACCATTGCGCAGAGCGCGTACGCTGACAAGATCATTGAGAAGGCGGGGCTGATGGGGTGTAATGCACGTCAGACACCCATGGAAGCGCGTCTGAAGCTGAGCAAGGCAAGCACTGCGGCTTCGACGGACACTACGGAGTACAGGAGCATGGTGGGGACGTTACGCTACCTCACCCACTCCCGGCCAGATATCACCTTCGCGGTGAGCTACGTGAGCCGTTTCATGGAAGCACCCACGGTCGAGCACTTGACTGCTGTTCAGCACATCGTCAGGTACGTGGCCGGCACTCGTGATCTGGGGTGTCATTTTCCTCGCCGGCGAGCCAACGGAGCCAGGCTCGTCGGGTACAGCGGCAGCGACATGGCGGGCGACATCGATGATCGCAAGAGCACGTCCGGGGGAGTCTTTTTCCTCGGTGATAGCCCTGTCAGCTGGCTGTCGCAGAAACAAAAAGTGGTGGCTCTTTCATCATGTGAAGCTGAGTTCATTGCAGCCACAACGGCCGCATGTCAGGGCGTGTGGGTGGCGCGTCTGCTTGCAGAGATCACATGTGAAGAACTTCAGGTGCCACTGCTTCTGGTGGACAACAAATCTGCCATAGCTCTCTGCAAGAATCCGGTTCTCCACGACAGAAGTAAGCACATAGATGTGCGGTATCATTTCATCAGGGAATGTGTGGAGGATGGAAGGATGACAGTTGATTACATCCGAACTGAAGATCAGTTGGCTGACATTCTGACGAAGCCCCTGGGACGGGTCAGGTTCATCCAGCTGAGAGAGAAGATTGGAATGAAGAAAATAAAGTAAGCAGACTAGGATTTAGGGGGTGATTGTTGAATAAACCCAAGTCTGCAGTAGCTAGTGTTTTTTCGGTTTTCAGTTTCGTCAGTTTCAGTCTTTTCTTCAGTTTCGTCAGTAGCTTCAGGTTTCTGTTAGCAAGTTTAGCTCGAGTCAGTTAGTGTGTGGAGCGTTTCTGGCGCCCTCACCGATCGCTCGTGGGATGGCACGAGCATCACGATATGTGGTGGCGCGTAGTTAGGGGGCCACGACCCCGTTTCTGTTGCTGTACTCTGAATAAGTAGAGAGGAATGAAAATCAGAAAAGTCGCAAGTTCACGCGGCGCAAAACCTCCCTGTTCTTCCTGCCACCTGAGTTTCAGAGAGAGACCGAGGTGAGGTGAGAGAGATAGGCTAGAATTTGCCAACATATAGAAGGCATGAAGAGATGTTACTTTCCTCACTAAGCAAGCTTGGCACCTGCAAACTTCAGTCTTTACGGATAGTCTCTTCGAATTCAACACCCCTCTGGTTCTTAGATTCTTGGTCCCCTCTGCCATATAACCTCCAAATGTTTCGGATGACCACTGACTACTTTTTACCAAAGATGCCAAAGTGGATTGTACCAGCACTCAGCAGTCTTGCATGTAGAGGAATAGGATGCAACTCTCAATATATTGATAGGTGCATATGCACAAGTATATATAGTACATAGGGAAAGTCATATCCTCAACTATACACAAGGAGGAGACTTGGAGTACAAGAATACATGTGCTAAATACATATCTCAACACCCCCCCGCAGTCGTAGCGACACCGTTGCTGACGCAGAGACTGGACCGGAATTCCTCGAAGGACGTCGTGGGCAAGCCTTTGGTCATGATGTCGGCAAATTGTTGGGAGGTGGGAACGTGCAGAACACGGACATGGCCAAGAGCCACCTGATCCCGAACAAAATGGATATCAAGCTCAATGTGCTTGGTGCGACGATGATGAACCGGGTTGGCGGAGAGGTAGACAGCGGAGACGTTGTCGCAGTAGACGACCGTGGCCTTCTCAACAGGACACGAGAGCTCGTGAAGAAGCTGACGAAGCCAGGAGCACTCAGCAACAACGTTAGCCACAGCGCGGTACTCAGCCTCGGCGCTAGACCGCGAGACGGTGGGCTGCCGCTTGGACGACCACGACACCAGAGATGGTCCAAGGAAGATGCAGTAACCCGAAGTAGAACGACGGGTGTCCGGGCAACCAGCCCAGTCGGCGTCGGAGTAGGCGACCAGATCAGTGGCAGTGGAGGCACGCAGAGTAAGACCAAGATCCATAGCACCGCGGATGTAGCGGAGAATCCGCTTAACGGCAGTCCAGTGAACATCTCGAGGAGCATGCATATGCAGGCAGACCTGCTGAACCGCGTACTGAAGCTCCGGCCGAGTGAGAGTGAGGTACTGGAGAGCACCAACAATGGACCGGTAGAAACCAGCATCTGGAGCAGGAGTACCATCAGTAGCAGAGAGCTTGGCCTTCGTGTCGACAGGAGTGGCGGCCGGTTTGCAGTTAAGCATACCAGCACGATCAAGGAGCTCATGAGCGTACTTCCGTTGATGAAGGAAGAAACCATCAGGATGACGCACCACCTCAACACCGAGGAAGTAGTGCAACGGGCCCAAGTCCTTGATGGCAAACTCAGCACGGAGATGATCAGTAAGTCGGCGAAGGAGCTCAGAAGTGCATGCCGTCGGGATGATGTCGTCAACATAGAGCAGCAAGTACGCCGTGTCGGTGCCCTGGTGATAAACAAACAGCGAAGCATCGGAGCGTGTAGAGCAGAAGCCGAGTTGGTGAAGAAACGCTGCGATGCGCTGGTACCAGGCACGAGGAGCCTGCTTGAGCCCATACAATGAGCGTGAGAGCAGACACACATGATCAGGACACGCCGGGTCAACAAACCCCGTGGGCTGCTGACAGAAGACCTGCTCCTCAAGATGACCATGAAGAAAGGCGTTGGAGACATCCATCTGATGAACTGGCCAGGCACGAGAGACCGCTAACTGTAAAACAGTGCGGATCGTCCCGAGCTTAACAACCGAGGCGAAAGTGTCGGTGAAGTCCACACCGGCGCGTTGCCGGAAACCACGAACAACCCAACGCGCCTTGTAGCGATCTAGAGTGCCGTCGGGACGAAGCTTGTGTTTGAAGACTCACTTCCCGGTGATCACGTTAGCGTGCCGGGGACGGGGAACAAGCTGCCAAGTCCGGTTCCGCTGCAAAGCGTCGAACTCCTCCTGCATGGCGGCCATCCAGAGAGGGTCGCGTAGAGCGGCCCGAACCGAGGACGGCAGCGGGGAAGGAGCGGACGTCGAGGCGGTGCAGACGTAGTCATCCGCATAGCAAGAACTCAGGCGAAAAACCCCGGTGCGCGAGCGGGTGACGGGCCCGACCGTCGGAGCAGCCGCGGGTGGCGGTGAGGCCGTGGCCTCCACGGCGTCCACGGGAGAGGCAGTGGCCTCCATGTCATCGACGGGAGAGGCGGACCGAGCGGGAGTCGAGGCCACGACGTCGGGGAAGCCAGCCGTCGGGGCGGGCGACTGAGGCGGGGTCGAAGCCGCGCCCGTAGAGGCCGCACCAGGGGAGGCGGCGCCAGGAGAGGCCGACCTAGCCGGCGGCCCAGCATGCGGCCCAGCATGCGGCCCAGCATGCATGGCGGGAGATCGGGGCGACGTAGGCGGCGTCGACGGGGCTCCAGGCGACGAGGGCGCTGAGCCGGAGGAGGGAGCCGCGGATGGCCCCGATCCGGAGGAGGGAGCTGCGGGCGGGGGTGTCGGAGCACCCAAGGCCGGCAGCTGGCGGCGGTGCGAAGGAGAGCCCGCCGCGGGAGGGCAAGACGGCACCACCTGTTCCTGAGCAAAGGGAAACACGAGCTCATCAAAGTACACGTGTCGTGACGTGATGACACGGTGAGACACAGGGTCGTAGCAGCGATAACCCTTAGTGTTGGCCGGGTAACCAAGGAAGACACATGGAACGGAACGAGGAGCTAGTTTATGAGCGGTGGTGGCGGTGGTGTTGGGGTAGCAACGGCAACCGAAAATACGGAGACCATCATAGGAGGGAGGAGTGCCATATAAGAGATGGTGAGGCGCATAGTTCCAGCGTGTACGGCATGGCCGGAGATTGAGGAGGAGGGTGGCGGTGGCGAGGGCATCGGGCCAAAACTGAGAAGGCATGTAGGCATGGAAAAGAAGGGTGCGCACACACTCATTGAGGGTGTGTGGGATGCGCTCGGCACAGCCATTCTGCTGGGAGGTGTATGGGCACGTGAGACGAAACACGGTGCCGTGGGTGGAAAGGAGATGGCGGATGATGAAATTGTCGAATTCTTTCCCGTTGTCGGTCTGAAGTGCGAGTATGGGTCGCCCGAACTGTGTGGAGACATAAGCATAAAATGCAATGAGAGTAGCGGTAACATCGGATTTCCTACGAAGAGGAAATGTCCACACAAAGTGAGAGTAATCATCCAGTATGACGAGATAATAAAGATAACCAGAATTACTGGGTACTGGAGATGTCCATACATCGCTATGAATTAACTCAAATGGAAAAGATGCAACTGTGGAAGAGGAGCTAAAAGGAAGGCGAACATGTTTGCCTAACCGGCAGGCTTCACATGAGTGAGCGGCCGTTTTATTACATGAAAAGAAAATCCTCTCATTATTTGACAAAGTGAAGAAGTGTTAGGATGCCCGAGACGAGCATGCCAAAGATCGACGCCGGCGGAAAAAGCTCGAGGACCACCCGGAGATGACGACGACTGAACTGGGTAGAGGTCGCCGGGACTATCATAGCGGTGAAGAATCATCCTGGTGCGAGCGTCCTTAACAGAAAAGCCAATTTCGTCAAATTCCACAGTTACGAAATTATCACGAGAAAGATTGCGAACAGAAACTAAGTTCTGAATGAGATGTGGAGAAACAATGACATTATTAAGAGAGAGAGGTCGAGAGTTAGAAGGAAAAGGTGCATAACCAACATGAGAAATAGGAAGACCAACACCGTTGCCGATGATGATGCGGGAGGGAGTGGAAGTGGGATGAACGGAGGAAAGGTTACCCGGATGAGCGGACATATGAGCGGTCGCACCGGAGTCCATGATCCAATCGCCACCACCACCGGAGTAGGGTGGCGGCTGCTGCAGTGCGGCTAGAAGTGCCGGGTCGTCGTAGGGGGCGCCGTACGCGCCGGGGACGCCGTACGCGCCGTAGGAGGGCGCGGCAGGGGGGCGCCGTGGGTGCCGTTGGCGCCGAAAGGCGCGGCCAGGAGTGTCTGGTGGGTGCTCGGGCGGGGGCCGAGGATGCCCGGGGCGGGGGGCGCGGCACGGGCATGCTGTCGTGCACTACCCCCGTCCAGGGGTTGTAACCGCCGGCCCAGGGTGGCGGGGGCTGCTGCTGAGGAGCCTGACCGCCGCCGCCGCCACCTTTGCCTCCGCCTTGGCGGTTACCGCCGCGACCACGGCGGCGGTTGCCGCCGTTGCCACCGTTGCGAGGTGGTTGGGGCGGCTGGGGCACCGGCGCAGGGTGCGGGACAGCCGGAGGACGAGGCGCCGAGGGTGATGTAGGGGCGCCGATGGAGAGGCCGGCGGCGAGCGCGGTGTGGACGGCGCAGGTGCGGAGGTGCTTCATCCGCCGCTCCTCAAGACGAAGATAGGCCACCGCCCGCTCGTAAGTGGGGTTGGCCATGAGGGTTAGGTTGGAGGCGGCATTGCCGAAGTCCTCGTTGAGGCCGGCGGTGAGCGTCGAGAGGAGAAGCTCGTTGCCCACCTTGAACCCGACGTCATTGAGCTCGTCGGAGAGGGTCTTGAGCCGGAGACAGAAGGCGTCGATGGTGGAGTCGTTCTGGTGACACCCAAAAAATTCCTGCTGCAAGAAAACAATCCGTTGAAGCTTGTTGTCGGTGAAGAGGCCATTGATCTTGGTCCACACCGTGTAGGCATCGTCCCCATCGCGAACGACGGTGTGGAAGATGTCCGGAGAAACGGTGAGGAAGAACCACCGGATGAGGGTGGCGTCGATGGCGAGCCAGTTGGCGTAGTGGGCGCCGGCAAAGAAATTGGCGAGACCGTCCACATGATCACGAAGATTGTACTCACGGAAGAGGAGGTTGAAGTAGGTTTTCCAGGCATAGTAGTTTGCGGAGGCGTGGGAGAGGATGATGGGAACGTGATCGGAGAGGTGGATGTTGCGGATGTCGGCGGCTTGGGGCTCATCGGGATCGGACCCGTAAGAGGAGGCGAACGGGTTGCTAGGAGGTGCGCTGGAGGAGGAGGAGGTGCCGAGGGCCGACATGGTAGAGGGAGGGGGGGGGTGGCGGCGCGAGATGGGAGCGGGGAGGGGTT
>LR880971.1:783360429-783375879 GCA_904067115.1 Aegilops sharonensis | reverse complement strand
GGGAGGGAGAGAGGTGGCGCGGCGGCGGGGAGGCGGCGGCGCGGAACAGCGGGTGCGGCGGCGGCCTGGGGAGGCGACGGCGGCGCGGCTAGGGCTGGGGATCGAGGGTTAGGCTGATACCATGTAGAGGAATATGATGCAACTCTCAATGTATTGATAGGTGCATATGCACAAGTATATATAGTACATAGGGCAAGTCATATCCTCAACTATACACAAGGAGGAGACTTGGAGTACAAGAATACATGTGCTAAATACATATCTCAACATTGCATACCTAAATATTAATTTGAATGAAGTAACAGAGGAGGATCTGCGGATACTTAGAGAGTTGCCTGCCTTACTTTGTCTGAATATAACATTCAACACTGACCAAAAAGAAAGGCTTACAGTACAAGGCATTGGATTCCCGTGTTTGAAGGAATTCTACCTTATCCGTTGGGGAGGTGCAATTTACTTGACGTTTGAAGAAGGGGCAGTGTCAAAGCTGGAGAAGATGGAGCTGCCGTTGTTTGTTCCAGTGGCAGAAGCCTATGGGTTCTACTTGGGTCTTGGCCACCTCTCATGTCTGAGAGATGCCAAAGTTACTCTTTGCAATGATGATGACACATCTTACGGAAGCAACTCTGCTACAGTTGCCGCTATAAAGAACGAGGCAAATAGCCATCCCAATCATCCCAGGCTATCTATCTGGGGCGAAATGGAAGAGAGCTCCAGCGACGAGGAAGAGAGCTACACCGACAATGAAGAGAGCTAGCTGTCAGAGAATTGTTGTATCCTGACATTTCACTACCAACACAAGAGGTATTAATCAAAATCAACAATTTAATTTCGGACAACACTTTCTGTACGCAACCTTTCACACGCTTAGATGTGACATGTTCTCCCTTCATCTATTCAGGGGATCTTTCTGTTAAACGCAAGTCTGTGATGGTGTGCTATCACAGAAGAAGTGGTGATGATGCGTGAATCCTGAAGACGTCACAGAAGAAGTGGTGTTAGTTACTCTGCTCCATGGTACTATTTGGTTTTCAGGGAATCTTGTACTATCAGAATTTGTTGCATTGATAGCTATTATAAGAATCATTAAGCTCACCTCAATGTGAAGTTTCCCTATTTGGGTGTAACTTAGTTGGATGGACCGTTCATTAAGCTAAGTCGAAACAGCTGGCTACAAGTTTGATCTCAGGTTTCAGAGTTGAAACGTTGTTTTGTCACTCCAGTACTCTGAAGTCTGAACTCTTCTACTGTAGCGTGAACTGCTGTACTCTCAAGTCTCAACTGTTGCACCAAGCTGGTTTCAGTCTCAGAGATGTAAGAGGGGCGTGAGATTTGGGATGTACAGTAGGGAAAATGATTCAGCAGGAAGTATCCTATCCAGCATTGAACTTTTGGCCAACTGCATCAAACACGGCACTTAGCAACCGCCAGTCATTCGAGTGCTGCTGCCGGTTGCTCTCCGAGACAAGATGCAGATGGGTGGACGTACAGGGCTTTGGTATCCGGATGATCATGGCCGGGGACACCACAAGCTTATGTATCGATGAAATGCTACTGAACCATTTCCTGGACATGTCAAGTTGTGCTACTCGGAAATGCCCAACATCAATCCTAGCTACGTACTCAGTTTCATGCACATTTTATGACCTGCTTGCAAACAATGTTCCCATGCAAATTTTCAGTCATCACAGCTCAACAGGGGCCTCACCCGCTGCTGACGGTTGTCTGCAGTTTTTGCTCTGTTTCCTTCCCCTGCTGCTGCTGCTGCTGCCTGCCTTATCAATATCTGCAACACGTTGGGCATCGCCTTATCAAAGAGGCAGCGAGCCGAATGGTGATAACATTGCCATGGCGGACTGACATGGCCCTTCTTCCTTGGTGACGACTGACGATGCTGGGCCTGTCACCTAGAAAAAGGAAAACCACACAACCTGATACAAAACTCACCTCCTCCTCTGCTAGTGCTAGAGCGAGACAACCGCACAACCTGTTGAACAAGATGGAAGCAACAGCTCACACGGCTCTGTTAGAAAGAGATAAATAAAAGAAACAAAACGTAAACTGCAGTGTTGGGTATTCGAACCGGCGAGCTAGCGCACATAAGGCCCGCGTGCTAGTCAGTTGAGCATTCTGCTACGCTGTGTTCGAATGGAGGCGCTCACCTATATATCAGATACGAATCCAATAAGCAGTCTGTGCCTTCTATCCCACCTGTCAATCAGCCGAAGAAACAAAGAAAAGCTAATAAAATAATTATGCGCGGGTTGGTGGTTCGAAACCAAGACCTCGTAGGAGCTTAGGTTTTTTTCTTCCAACGGCACACATGCACCCACGTACAAACGCATGTGCAATATTATTTTTTTGAGCAATCGCATCTGCGATATAAATGAATCCACAGACAAAAAATATCATGTAAACGCAAAAAATAACTAAAAATATTCGGTTTTTATGTTCATATATTTTAAAAATATTTATGTACTATAAAAGTGTTTCTTTAATTGAAAAAAGTATGCACAGTTTTAAAAATTGTGCATGCAATTTTTAGAAATATGCACGTGATGTAAAGTAGTGTTGCTTTTATATGATTTTCCGTGTAAGGTAGTATTTTTGAATAAATATTTGATGCATCTTTAATATAAAGTTACACTAAGTTTTATAAGAATATATGCAATCACTTTTTAAAAATGCATGAATTTTCTAGTAACCGATGCAAAACTTGTTAAAAGTTGCATGAAAAAATATATCACCTTTTTGGGAACAGTTACATAAATTTGATACAATGAAAGTAATTTTCAAAACATATATATGCGCGCGGTGGGTGTGCGCGCGCGCGTGCTTCATTTTCAATGAACAGGCTGTGCATTGCGTGGACGTCTCAATATAAAATGCGTAGCGCTTAGCTGCTGCATATGTGCTTCGTTGGCTCTACTGGCTACAGCGCGCAAGCCTCAAGCGCGAGGCGTGTGTCCGGCTCCCCTCACTGCAGCGTGTACGTTTTTGTTTTTCATTTCTCCCCACTGCTGACAGATGGGCCTTTATTCCTTCTCCCCTACTTACTGATGGGCCCAAGTCAATTGAATGTTTTTTTTTTTTGCATGGAAGTCAATTGAATGTCATGTAGATCATTTGACCGGTCAACAGATTGCTATACAGTGCTCTACAGTGAGGCAGTGACCGTATAATCACCACTTTGCGTATATAGTGACCGTGACGAGCGTATTCTTAAGTTCAGTGACCGTATTGTGTTTTTAACTCAACTTCAGTGACTCTTAGTGTATTTATCTCTGTTAGGAAACACCAAAACCACAGCCTGTCCCAGTCTTGCTTTTCCGACAAAAAAAAAAGAAAATAAAAGAAAGAAGGCGCTGCAAAGTCTTGTCCAGAAAATAGACCGCTCAACAGCTCCAGTATTTGCCCGGGAAGACAGGGATAGTTTTTTTTCAAAACGGAGGCAAAGATTGCCTCATCTATTAATTAAGCAGAAAAGAATTGCCCAGTTAATTACGGAAAACCAGGCAAAAACCGAAACAATTAGGGCCAAGCCCACTCCCATAAACTGAAACACACAGGGCAAAGTCCACCCTCATCGACGACATGTCGACCTGCGGACAGACAACGCAACTCCGATTCTAACGAAGAACTCAGAAAAACGAAACCAGGCACGGCTGGCGCCACGGAAGATCGCCGAAAGGCCACATGCAGCCAGTCATCGTACACCACAGGGCCTCGCCGCCGCAGCTTCGACTCCATAGCAACAAACAAACCGAGGCAATACCGTGGACACGCCGGAGAAGAGCCGACTATCGCAACCATTGCCGCGTCGCCGACATCGCTCCCACCATCATCGTTGCCACAGAAGTCTGGACGCCACCGTGATTCTCTCGGGGCCGCCGCCCCGACATCCACCGCTCCGTCGCGCCCAGCGCAATCAACCGACACCACCTTCCGGGGCCGCCGCCCCGACATAGCACCGCTCCGCACGAGCAGCAACGCCGCACAACCCAGCTGCCCGCAGCCCACGCTGCCCAGGGCAACCGCTCGCAGACCACGAACGTCGCACCACATCCGGGGCCGCCGCCCCGATGCAAAGTCAGACCGCCCCCTCTGGAACGCGTCGACCGGACCGACAAGCCTGCCACCCAAGTGGCCCAAGCTTGCCACCCAAGCAAGGCCGAGCCGTCACCCCGCCCCATGGAGCCGCCCCGCGCATCACTTTCCGAGGCCGCCGCCTCGGCGCACATCAGCCGTCCGGGGCCGCTGCCCCGGCATCCACCAAACCCGGCGTAGGAGAAAACCAAACGCACCAAGCACAAGCTAACTCTCCCAAGCAACGCCCCCAAGAGGGAAACGACGAAGACGCCGCCGTCGCCCGCTCCAGAAATCTGGAGCTTAGGTTTTCATAGGAAACAGAGGAAAGGTTGTCTTGCTCTCTGTCGACCGCGTGCTGTGCTGGTCTTGGACCCGCTATACCAACTCGGTCCGACGGGGATGGATGTGGACGTTTGAAACGGTAGCCAGGAGAACGCACTAGTTTATATGTTCGCTCATTTTGTAATCGTTCGTTCGAGTATGAAACGCACAAGGCCTTCACATCAGAACGGGTCCATGCACATTGGTAACCATTTTTTCTACTCGTATATGAGTGCATCTAAGATTCTCAATCTTTCAGTTTTTCTAAGGTCTTTCTTCTTGCAAATAGACAACTTTATAATTAAAATCACATCATTTTTCTATCTACTTTTATTCTCTCCGCCGCCACCTCGTTCTGTTGTGTCACCTTGTCGGCGGTGGGCGTCGTCTCCGCCGAGGTGTAAAACCGTCGGATTGCATGGCGGAGCGCCGCATTGTCATCCTTGGCGGGCGGCAGCAGCTCTGGCGCCCTGCCGGCGGGCTGGGGGTGCGGGCACCAGCACCCAGCGGCTCCTAGCAGGGGCAGGTGCCGGCGCTGCTGAGCACCGTTGCTCATGCTACCGCCTCGCCGTGGATGGCAGAGAGCGGTTGGGCGGCATCGGGCCGCTGCGGAGGACGGACTGCCGACCCAGGAGCTTGGGGATGCCGAGTGCTGGAGCACCAATGCGGAGCACGAGCCCCTCCTCGTCCGGGTTAGACAAGCTTGGCGGGTCGCCAACGGTGAGCCCCACCCAGTCGATCTCGTTCGATCCGGAGCTGGCCATGGCGGAGGGGGCGGTGGGGAAGCAGAGATTAGACAGGACTGAAGGAAATATGTCCTAGAGGCAATAATAAAGTTGTTATTTTATATTTACTTATTCATGATAAAGATTTATTATTCATGCTAGAATTGTATTGATCGGAAACTTAAATACATGTGTGAGTACATAAACAAATACTGTGTCCCTAATATGCCTCTACTAGACTAGCTCGTTGATCAAAGATGGTTAAGATTTCCTAGCCATCGACATGAGAAAGGAGGGACATCAGTGGATACCTACAACGCCGACGAGGGCCAGCAACAAATCCCCCCACAGTCTAGCAGCAAATCCGCCGGCGGTTTGAGAGACGGGACACGATTTCGCCACAGTTGCGGGAGCGAGAGCGAGATGGGAGGAGAGGAATGAAAATGGGGGAGAAAAGGAAGAAAGTGGGGAAGAGAACGGCTTGTGTTTCGAGACCGCCGCCCACGATCTCCCTTTAACGCTTACACGTGGGTCCCGTCCTCGTCTGGATAAGGACAAGTCGCTCACGACCGCGCGGTGCGAGGTCTTCCAACCAGGCGGCACCTAGGGCTCGCACGAGACGATCGCGACGCGATCGTGCGGATAGAAAATGGCCGCCCATTCTCTCGGTTTAGTGCGCGTGCACTTTTTAGATTTTAGATTTAATTTAACACATAAGACTGGTTCAGAATGGCGAGCTGCCAACACCGGCCCCGCCAATCCGCCATAGCCATGCTGTCGTGCGGCCCCTGCCGCGGATCCGGGTTAAAGCCCACAGATCCAGAGGCCTCAAACCAGGCCGCTTGTTCAATTTACCAGAGAAGACTGGTTCAGAGGAATGTCAACGCTGTAGGAGCAAGCTGCATGCATGCGTTGTCGCCAAAATCCAGTGGGACTTCTTTATCACGGTGATGGGCCGCACGTTAGCGCTGAGATTGTCAACCTAAACTCCATGGACCATGGCAAGTTGCATTTTCATTTTTAGATGAATACAAGTTGCATTTTCTGTTTCTAAGTGAATGCAAGTTGCATTTCTTTCACAAAAAGGATACTTGTTGATGCTTCCTACATATTGTTAATCAAGCACCAGGCAAATTCAATCCAAATACTAAATTGTGCCGGTTGTGTTTCTCTGCTATATAACTACGCACACAAGTCATTTGTTGCTTATACGAAACTTCTTGATTTGCATGATTGCTTCTCGGCAATGCAAGAACCCAAGAGTACCATGGTGGTCAGCTTCAGTTGCTCGGCAAATAGAAGACTGCCATGGATCTTGGCTTTGCTGCTCATGATGACTCGAGGCGATGGCCAGTCTACTTCGGGTAATACAAACCATATCCTCCTAGTTTCACTTATCGCATCTTTAATCCCTGCTCCATCTGCACATTTTAGTTTACTTCAGCGTAGAACTGAAGAAATCCCACTTTACTGATATATCTTAATAATAAACGTATTATTAGCTACTGAATACCTAGTGGCACATGTCATGTCATGATCATCTTAAACATGAGACACATGAAACTGATACATACTCTCTATTACGCAGGGTTTGTAAGCATAGATTGTGGATTCACAAATGATAGTCCCTACAAGGACAGCACCACGGGACTCCTGTTCCTTCCGGACCTTAAATTTGTCGAGGGCGGTGTGAGCAACAATATTTCAGCAGCATTCATGGCTGATGCCCCATATGAGAACCAAAAAACCCTGAGGAGCTTCCCTCAGGGCAAACGGAATTGCTACACACTGCCATCGACAATTGGGAAGAAGTTTTTGTTGAGGACTATGTTTACTTATGGCAACTACGATGGGTTGAACAGGAGTATGGACGGGTCGCCTTTTCTGTTCGGGCTCCATATTGGCGTCAACTTCTGGGATACGGTGAACTTAACAAATATGGATCCATCGATCACGGATTGGAAGGAGGTACTCACCATTGCTCCGAGCAACTCCGTATCCATCTGTCTGATAAACTTCGGTTCAGGGACTCCGTTCGTGTCTTCCTTGGAGCTGAGGCCACTGCTAGATCCGATGTACCCTTTTGTGAATACAAGGGTATCAGTCGGCTACTTTAGACGAATCAGATTTGGCAATGCCACTGAATATATCACAAGGTGAGACTGGCATCCATGATAGTTTTAGATTGCAATCGGATTATGCATGTCAATTGTTTCTGAATGTGTTGGCTAGCTCAATGCATTTGAAGCAGAAGAGCACACACTTCAAATGCATTATCCAATAATATCTTAAGGTGCCAAGAAATTTATATAACCATCTCCAATAGAACCAAAAAATAGTGTATCATGCTAGCTTAGCTATTTACATGTTTTCCCTTGTCTTTGTGTGTGATGAAGATATCCAGTGGACCCTTACGACCGGTTTTGGGAGGGCTGGTCTTTCTCCTACAGCTCCTACCCCTGGATTAGCCTCGGCACTAGCAACAAAGTGGAGATTCTCCCAGGAGACGACTACTTCAATATGCCGATGGCCATCTTCCAGAAGGCCACGACCCTAGACGCAAACTACTCCTTCATGAGCCTCGGCATAGCAAAGGGTCCTAATTGGGACCCTGAGAGCGTCCGCCTTCTCCCGATCTTCCACTTCGCTGAAATCAATGGTAGCAACCCGAACAGAAGGTTCGACATCTACAATGAAGGCGATTTGCTGCACCGGGGCTTCTCCCCGTCGCTTTTACAGGCCAACAGCTTGCACGACAGCGGGCGGTTCTTGTATAATGGCAACGCGTTGTACACCCTGAATAAGACGCGCAGCTCGGTCCTGCCCCCGCTCATCAACGCGCTTGAGGTGTACTCGCTCATTCGGATGGAAAACTTCACCACTGACTCCGAGGATGGTAAGATCGATCATCAACGTAGATATTGCATGCATATCGGCATATAACAAATATAGCATGTAGGAGTATGTGGCAGATTCGCATTATCATGATGCAGTTTATTCAGTTGATGAACAACACCTCCAGGCTCCAACTCTGTGCATTTTAAAAAAATCTTAATGACGAAAATCTCATTGTGTACTCCCTTCGTTCCTAAATATAGGTTTTTCTAGAGATTTCAATAAAAACTACATACAGATGTATATAGACATATTTTAAAGTGTAGATTCACTTACTTTGCTTCTTATGTAGTCCGCCTTAGAATCTCTAAAAAGACTTATATTTTAGGAATGGAGGGAGTACTTGTTTAGACCCCCGAAGATTCTAATCTCCATTCTACATTGTCAATATCCTCGTTAAAGTAATAGAAACAAGCTTATTAATCTAGTACACTCAACTCCTGAGTCCTGAGTAAGCCATGTTCTAAAATTCAGAAGCCATAGAACCATGGCCAAGACCTTAGTAGAGAAATGGATTAATGCAATTTATTGACTTCTATTAAATAGATAAAACATGCATAAGAAGTAATTAACTTTGCAACTAGTTAAGCTTTTATGTTTACATTCTTTTTTAAACATATGAGCGCCATACCCAACATATATACAGCTTTTCTTTATTCTATTCATATTTGTTTCCATTGTGTTTTGGCTGTTGTAGTCAATTACATGAAAGAAGTCAAGAAACACTACAATTTGGCACGAATAAACTGGAATGGAGATCCATGCTCCCCAAGAGAGTATTCCTGGGAAGATTTGACTTGCGACTACTCTGAGAGCAACCAGAGTCCAAGGATTGTTGCAGTGTAAGAAGCTAACATGCACTTGTACCATATACATTTTGGAATTTGAATATCACACTTCATCATTTTGAAGTTTTGAAGCACATTGTATTATAGTATAAACCTGAACCACAGAAAAATACTCAAATAATCTTTTACAAACACTTAGCTCAATGATAACACTAAATTAATATATTTGTATTAAAGTGAGTTTTTTTTTTTTGCAGAAATCTGTCTACCAGCGGACTGAAAGGTGGATTAACCATATCATTCATGAACATGTCATCACTGGAAAGCCTGTAAGTGGTACCTACCACAAAATATTAATGGGTTAAATGAGATTATGTTGACATCTTTGTGACCTAAGCACAAAACATATGTAGGGATTTGTCACACAACAATTTGACAGGAGGTATTCCTGACTACCAAATAAAGTCAATGAAAGTTTTGTAAGTCTTTGTGCTGCTGATTGTAATATTTGCTTGACGATATAAATTTTAGAGAATGATAATAACTATTATTTTATAGAGATTTGTCATATAACCAGCTCGAGGGACCAATCCCTCATTCTATTCTTCAAAGATATCAAGCCGGTCTGCTTGACTTAAGGTTCGCATGCTATGTTGCACAATCATTTTGTTTTAAGTTTTAACTGAATGTCGCACAAATTCTAGCATCTACTCCCTCCATTCCTAAATATAAGACATTTTGACAGTTTAATCTTAACTACAATAACGTCTTATATTTAGGAATGGAGGTAGTATTAACTATACCGCCTTATGGTCTATGGGCAACCAATATGAGACGTATAGATGGGATTTAATATCTGCATGTGATTTACAAACCATGAAGTTTCTTCTTTTAGAGTGCATAGATGAGAAACTATGAAGTTTGTTGTTTCAGTGCATACATGTTTAGCAGGTTAGTCGTGTTAGAAAACTAAGGCATCTTCTAGTCAAAATTTAGAGAGCTATTGTAGGTAACATCTTATGAGTTCATTTTTCCTACATGTTGTGTAATGGTGTTCCACTAGATTAGAAGGCAATACCATATGCGCGAAAGACAAAGATACATATTGTTCAAATAAGAAGAACACCACGCCTACCATGCTCATCGCAGTGACAGTTCCTGTAGTACTGGTATCCCTCCTAGTGGTAATGGGCATACTCTGGAAGTTGTACCGGAAAGGTAAAACAAAATCCTATGCTCTAAATTTCCCTTTCATCAATGCAATAGGCGGTAGGCATTAGATAGCAACTTCATACATAAACTTCCATGTAAAACACACCATCTTTACTCTGCAGGGAAGTCAGGTAACGATGAAGATTATGCTATGTATGAAGAGGAGACTCCCCTACATATTGATATCAGACGGTTCACGTACGCAGAGCTGAAGTTCATAACTAACGACTTCAAATCAATCATTGGGAAAGGAGGTTTTGGTATTGTTTACCATGGCACACTGGAAAATGGTAATGAGGTAGCTGTTAAGGTGCTTATGGAGACATCAATAGCAGAGTCAACAGACTTCCTCCCTGAGGTAGTACACAAAACCAACTATGGCAAATCATTACTTTCTTTGACATATTTTTTTTTGGAATTGGATGCTTCATTACCCCTGTCCTCTACACCATAGATGCATACAACCTCAATTATTGCAAAGTTGTTACAAGTCATCCAAAAGTAAACTATAAGTCTGCAAGACATCTAAAACCATTTCAACAATCCATATCGAATAAAACAATGCAACTAGCTTTAGCTCTAGGATGTTTGGTAACTATATCTTTCACCGCAGGTGCAAACTTTGTCTAAAGTTCATCACAAGAATCTCGTGACTTTGCAAGGATATTGCCAGAACAAGAAGTGCCTTGCACTTGTTTATGACTTCATGCCCAGAGGAAATCTTCAACAACTTTTAAAAGGAGGTTTCTCTCTAAACTTTTTTTAATGTATTTATCAAGCATAATTGACTTAGGTTCAACCAATCCAACTTGTTGTTTGTTATTATCACCAACTTGTATTCGATTTCTACAGAGGCATTTGTACTTTAACTCAATAAAATTAAATTATTTACTCAAACCTAAACCCGTTCAATATAAAAAGAAAATCTTCAACAACTTTTAAAAGGAGGTTTCTCTCAAATCTCTTCTTAATGTATCCATCAAGCATAATCAACTTAGGTTCAACCGATCCAACTTGTTGTTTGTTATGATTACTAACTTGCATTCGATTTCTACTGAGGCATTTGTACTTTAACTCAATAAATTGAATCATTTACTCAAACCTAAACCTGTTCAATGTAAAAAGCAAGTTAACCAATTTTGGGTTTGACTTCTTGAGAATCCAACAATTACACAAAAACCCAGATGCCAACATGTTTGATGAAGATCATGGGAATCACCTACTTTTCAAATTTTACAAATATATTGTGCTTCACAGTATAAAATTGTGTTGACAGTACCTTTTCATGTTCTTAAAAACCAAACCATGGCATGGTCATAGATATCTGGTTAAAAAATTGGTCTACCACAATTAAATTCGTAAGTCATGACCATGGCATGATAGTCACATATTAGAAACACGTATATCTTTCAGAAGTTTGTAAGAAAAAAACCAAGAGTTATGTACTACTCAAAGATAATTCCAATATCTTGGTTCTCTTGTTAACTGAAACGTATATAAAAATGCTCTGGTAAACAGAATTTAAAGCAGCGGCCTCTCGGAGATCAAAGTGCATGTTTATGCAGGTCTTAGATCTGAACGCATCAGTTGATGCTACTATGGTTAATCAATTTTGTGTGTAACCATCATTTGATAGCTTAAAGATGTGCAAAGAGTCGATCTAAGAAAATATGTGCAAAGATTGCAAAAACTAGTATATATGCTACCATGCACGTAGATGGCTCTTACATTAATTTGGTACATCTTCATTGCAGGAGATGATGATAGTTTGACTTGGGAACATCGACTTTATATTGCCCTTGATGCTGCACAAGGTCTGTATTTTCAATTACGTGTTTACCTTAAGGTCGTGTACATATGTCCCCGCCAAAAAAAAGGTCGTGTACATATGTGTGTTTTCATGACGTATGAGTCATAAATAAACTACAGGACTGGAGTATCTACATGAGTCATGCACCCCATCAATAGTGCACAGAGATGTGAAGACCCCAAACATCCTTCTGGACAAGAATCTCCTGGGAGTAATATCTGATTTTGGGCTTTCACGAGCTTTTAATGATGCTCACACACACATATCCACTGTTGCTGCTGGCACTCTTGGCTACCTCGACCCTGAGTACCATGCAACTTTCCAACTCACTGTCAAGACAGACGTTTATAGCTTTGGCATCGTGCTCTTGGAGATCATCACCGGCCAATCCCCAGTATTTATGGACCCTCAAGCCGTCCACCTACCGAATTGGGTGCGGCAGAAGATAGCTAAAGGCAGTATTCACGATGTTGTAGACAAGAGACTGACGGATCAGTATGATGCCAGTTCCCTACAGAGTGTGGTGGACCTTGCCCTGAACTGCGTTGAAAATGCAGCCATCGACAGGCCCACCATGACAGAGGTTGTTTCAAGGCTCAAAGTGTGGTTGCCAGCCGTTTCGAATGAAAAGCAATCTACTTCTGGGACTTCCCAACGTAAATACTCCATGGATACTGAAATTTTGAAGCAGTTCGAGTTCATGACTTCAGGAGTAAGCAACACGAAGAGTTCCTTCCAGTCTGGCAATACTGATGGGATGTCACAAACATAAATACTCTTTTCTGGACGGTGAAAAGGAAACGCCAACCATGTTATTATTGCATTTGCTTATATGAAGTTGGGTAATTTACTTAATTGCATTCTCATTGATCATCTGTAAAATGCAACTTTTTAGTGATTTTCATTTTCAGTTTGTAAACATTGCTTGTTTACTACTTGTAATTTTCAAGCATGAACCATCCTATTCCATTTGTGACCTTAGTGGTCCATTAATTGGGTACTGTACAACCCAATCCTAAGACAAGTGGTTTACTCTGCTTACATTTCTGCTTAAGATTTCTACCTTTTATTCCACCGGTCTCTCTTGGAAGGTTATGGATTCAATCAAAATGCATATTTCAATCAAATCTTTCAAGCATTTCCGAAAATTGATGACTAACACATAATAATAAGCTACGACGCGCAAGTTGGCACCTGAGCTATGGAAGAGCAGAAATGCAAGCACATGGCATACCTAACTCGCATCGGCCTATAGGCAGTTTGTTGACGCTGCAGAACCTGCTCCATCTCTGCCAGTGTGGCGGTGCCCTGTTGGGAGTGGGTGGGTGGGGGAGGGGCATCCGATGGCTTGTATTTACCCACCGCCCACCCACCGCGTGCAGTTTGTCCACTCCGCGATTGTTAGGCATGTAAATTTCCCCCCTAAACACATCTAGGGATGAGATCCCCCCTAAGTCCACTCGTATCGTCCAAGCCATCAAGAATTTCCTTAAGAAGTTTAGCCTGATGAACATAACCCGACAAAACAATCAGACTGTCGTCTGCATACTGTAGCACTAGACAAGGCAACTTGCTGATAACTGGGTTAGTGGCGGCGGCACGTGTATGCCTGTGTATGCACGGGAATACTCAAGATTTGGACGGAAAAAAATTAAATACATGTCAGCGGTCAGCCCAAAGCAAACGCAGCCCACGAAATCTATGATTCGCTCCAGTTCGCACCGACGCCTCCAGCCCTCCACTCGACCACGCTGCACTTGATGTCTCGACCCCTCCTCGTATCGTTCCCGCATGCAGCGCCGCTGCCTGTCGGAGGTAGATGTCAACTAGCGGTGGTGCCCCGCCCCCCGCGCCGGCGGCGCCCAGCCCCACGCCTGCCCCTCCTCTTTGGCTCGGAGGAAGCAGCAGCCGAGCAGGGACAGGCAACCCTGGCAGGGGCGCCCCGCCACCCGCGCCGGCAGCGCCTGCCCCCCGGTCCGCCCCTCCTGTTCAGCTCGGAGGGAGCAGCAGCAGCTGAGCAGGGATGGGCAACCCTGGCGGCGGCGGCCCGCCCCTCGCGGCACAGAAACAAAAGGTGTGAGGACCTCTGCCCTCGCGGTCTCGCCCCCAATTTGGGAATTTCTTGATTTGCTGAAATTACTAGATGGAGGCAGTCGATCTATTTAACAGATGCAAGTATCTAAATTTATTTTCCCCTTGTTTGGCCAAACGTAGATGAAGATCAAGAGGAGTGGAATTGTTGGCAGTGTCATATTTGCAATGTGGGAAAAGGCTTCAAAGGCAAGGAAAATAGATGAAGTATCCACACCGAATCAGACAGTAGCTGCATCTAGTACTTGTACTTCTCCTGTTCATTTGGAGAGCAATTTGCAATTGGTGTTATGGCAAGAACCGGAGAGTAGAGGAGAAACCTCAACGCCTCATGTAGAGATGATGAATTTTATTGATGAAGATGATGAACCGATGCAAGCTGATTTGGAGGCACTCGAACATGATCCTGGAAAGCGGATTCCCATCTCAGTGTATGCTGTCAATGACCAAGATAGAGTTGTGTAGAGCTTTTCAAAAGCAAGACAAAGATATTGTTCATGCTATTGAGCTTATTGCTGACACAAAGTATTACTTGGAGGCTTTGAGGACCGATGCTGGATGGGATGATTTTCTCACAAAGGTCGCATCTTTGTGTACGAAGAATAAGATCAAAGTTGTTGATATGGAGGGTCCTTACTTTCCCGTTGGCCGGCCTAGAAGGGGTTTATGTAATGGTCCGACAAATTACCACCGCTTCAAGGTTGATATGTTTGTGGGTGTCATTGATAGGCAAATCAGTGAGCTGAATGACAGATTTGATGAGGTAAACACGGAGCTACTTTCTTGCATGGCAGCATTTTGTTCACTTCATCTATTTGCTGCTTATGACCAAGAGAAATTAGTTAGGCTTGCTACAAAGTTTTATGCTTCTGATTTTACAAGGGATGAACTGGCAAGACTTCCATGGCAACTAAACATGTATGTTACTAATGTGCGTAGAGATGAAAGGTTTCAAAACCTAAAAAGTCTTTGTCAACTTTCAGTTATCACTACAAAAAAAAGACACATTCCTGACATTTTGGTCCGAACGAAATTTTTTTCTGTCATACATAAGACACTTCTATAACGATAATTGTGACAAAACCCGGTATCACCATAGATGTGGTGGGCTCCTACTTCTATGACAAAAAATCATGACAGAAAATGGGCTTTTCGTCCTAGGCGGGCCAGAGACGCAGCTGCATGACATTCTTTGGGCCGTCCATGACAGAAAAAACCACGGTAGAAGCGAGGGGGAGGAAAATTTCAGGGAGGTGCCGGTTACGGTGGGAGGTCGGGGGCGGAGCGATGCGCGTTTCTCTCGTACGTACGCGCGTGTGTGCGAGGCATTGGCTCTAACTGAAGCCGAGCGAGGCGTTGGGCTCTAACTGAACCCGAGCGATTGCACTACAGGCTACGCGTTACTGAACCCGAGCGATCGATCGATGGCTGTTAACTAAACTCGATGGAACGATTCCTTCGCTACTGCTGCTAACTGAAGCCGATCGATGCTGCCACTAGGATGAACAGTGAGCGTTGC
>LR880971.1:783339308-783351276 GCA_904067115.1 Aegilops sharonensis | reverse complement strand
GTGTTTTGTGCAGTTCACCAAAAGGTCACAATAGCAACAAGGTGAAATGGATATCCCTATCTGCACAAAATGATAGAAAGTAAACAGTTGCTGGTCAATAAGAATATACGAAACATATACAAAATGAAAAGAAGCATCTTAATTATGTTCATGGCAATCACGCAAGGACAGTAGAAATTTTAAAACGTCAGCAATGCTTCATGTTACCAGAAGCATTACGATCAACAATGAGATTCCTCAAATATGGGATTACTTTAATGGTGGAATTGCTTATTTACCAGACACAGTAAATCAACAACAGCTAAAGAGTTGGTTTAAGGGCATGGGACCATGGGGACACCAGGACACTCAGCAGCGTAAAGGAGCAACTTACTTATCATACTCGGGAAAACAGCAGGAGTGCCATTTGTAACACAGTTGAATTGCATCTTTTCACTGGAGGCATTAGATTAACAATAACACTGGTTAGACATGTCCCTAAGGTAACAGTGTGATCGCTTCATTTTACATGCGCCCTTACATCAAAAGGTTGGTTTACCCGCAAAAAAACAGCAAAAGGGTGGTATAAGGACATGCGATAGTGGACGCATCAGCACAATGTACCTACAAGGAGGCATAAAGTGGTGATGCCGAGCTTGTTCATGCTATGTGAGGGCAGCAACCTAATCCTAGAGACCTTTTACTATGTGAGGGCGGTAAATCTAATCGTGGAGGCCTTTTACTATGTGAGGGCAGCAAATCTAATCATGAGACCTTTTACTATGTAAGGGCAGCAAATCTAATCCTGAGACCTTTTACTATGTGAGGGCAGCAAATCTAATCCTGAGACCTTTTACTATGTGAGGGCAGCAAATCTAATCCTGGAGACCTTTTACTATGTGATGGCAGCAAAACTAATCCTGGACATACTCTGTTGACTTGTCCACCAGCCGCCACTTTCTATCCTTTTTTCAACCAATAATAGATCTGTTCCTTATCCAATTTGTACTGCGTTTTCCCATTATTTCCCTTTTCAACCAAGAGACCGGTTGGGTATCTGGTCTCTACTACTTTCACCATATTATTTCCTCTTTGAATCAAGTCCTAGATTCATGCTACAACTTTCCCCCCTTTCTTCATTGTTTGAACAAAGCCCTACATTCGAATGCATGAAGTAGCTTTACCTCTAATAATACTAAAAATTTAGGTGGCTTTGGAAGAGCTGATGGGAGTAGAAAAAGATGCACATGCAGACACGTGGGGAGCTGGGGCAGTAGAGCAAGGCCGCTTTCAAAGAACTTATACCTGAGGGTCACTGGGATGTCGGCGGCGGCAGGTCGGATCTGCGAACAATACGGCAGGGAGGAAGAAGGGTCGGAGGACCTCCCGAGCCGGCGCTATGTCGGAGAGAACGGCACGGGCAGAGGATCGGGCCCCTCCGGCAGCTGTGGGTTTCCTCCCTCGGCGGTGATGACCGCGTGAACGATGCACCTTTTAGTCCTCTACACACACCGACCGAAGGGATCCGGAAGGATCTGTGACCAGCGGTGAGCAGAGAGAAAATGTCGCTACCGCTATCTTGTTTATATCTGGAGAGGATGAGAGAATGAAGAGAGCAACCCTAGTAAAGCGAGCGCTCAGGCCCCTGCGTCCATATATAGTGGAGTGATTATCTTTTTTCTCTCCACAACAAGCGTTTCAATTTGTGTACGTGGCATTAAAGAAAAGAAACTCTCTATTTAAGGTGACTACTCTACGACTCCTACTTACTACTACTACAGTACTACCTCCGTCTTGGTTTATAGGTCCCTTTTATAGTTTGTGCCAAATTTTGACTAAAGATTTAACTAACAAAATGTTAATGCATGTCAAGAAAAATTATCTCATTGGATTCGTATTTGAACATAGTTTTGAAAAATATAATGTTTGTTGACATGCGTGAACATTTTCTTAGTTTAATCTATGGTCAAATTTTGGCAGGAAATACAATGGGGACTAATAAACCCGGACAGAGGTAGTATTGTTCACTTGTGCTCCCTGCCCCTCCATTCATTGAACAACCCCACGGGTGAATAAACATACAGTAAGTACTGTATTTATATAGAACGAACAAGCTCGAACTATTTTCGGGTAGTTAAAAGTTGAGGGCGGGGCTTTTCCCGGGCAGTACGTGCGGCAGTTTTTGGGTAGGCGGTTTGACAGAGAGGCGAGGAGGGTGAGCGAGTGGGGCTGTGTGATTTGACGGCGCGTTACTACTGGAAAGACTTGTGATATGACCACTCAATACAGTCATGAATTACTGGCGCTCCGACCGGGGTGATGCCCCCCTTCCGTTTCGCGCTCTAATCTGGTGCATGACACGTCGACCCGGATGCTGGCTCTCCCACATGTCGGAGTAGTAAGAAGGAGCAAAGAATGATGCGGTATATACTAGTAATATACTACTCCTTCCATTCCTAAATATAAGTCTTTGGAGAGATTTCACTATGGACCACATACGGAGAAAAATGAGTGAATCTACACATAAAATGCATCTATATACATCTATATGTGGTCCACAGTGAAATATCTACGAAGACTTATATTTAGGAACGGAGGGAGTACTACTCAGGTCGGAGGAGTGCGAACCACGGAAGCCCAGTGAACCAGCCGTGCGAACCACGGTAGCCCAGTGAACCAGCAGTAGAAAACAATAATGTGGTGATATGGCCATAAAAAACAATGTGCTACGGTCCACACTACAGCATGTACAGTAACACTCCTCTGTGTTTGGTCCCTGAGTTAGAGCTAGTTTGGGTTGAAATAGCCTCAAATATCGAAACAAGAGGGGTTAGTTTGAGCTAGTTTGCTCTAACCCAGCTAAAAAAACTAGCTCGGTGGAGAGGTTCTAATTGGGTTAGTTATCCTGGGCCCACTAAAAAAGAACTAAAAAAATCTCACCTGCCCGCACCAGATCGCTCCCCTAAAAAAATCTCACCTGCCCGCACCAGATCGCCCCCCTCTCGCACGACTCCTCTCTGTTCCCCATAGGGCCGCCCGCCCAAGCGCCGCTTGCCCTCTCTCTCCTCCGGCCGCCCTCTCCTTCTAGCCTCCGTCGCCCTACTCCGGCCGCCCTCTCCCTCCGACCTTCGAAGGTCGCCCCGCTCCCCCTTCACCAGTCGTTTTTCTCCCTCTGTCGTGCGCGGCGGCAGCGCATCTACCAGGGAGGTCGCGAGAGGGGTGAGTTTGTTCGTTCCTTCTCTGTCTCACGGCCATATCATTGATCTTGCTTGCTCTAGCGCTAATTCTGATTTGGAAAAGTAGATCCTGATCAAACTTGCTATAGATTTGTGGTGCACGCATGGAATTGTTTGATGCTGCTTGAGGAGGTAATAAATCTTTCTAGAGGCCCAAAGATTCAGGTCACCTTTCTAGGTATTTCAATTCAGGCTTGCATTATTTGTAGAGGCCCAAAGATTCAGTTCACCTTTCTTGGTATTTCAATTTTAGGCTTGCATTGTTTCTAGAGGCCCAAAGATTCAGTTCACCTTTCTAGGTATTTGAGTTTCAGGCTTGCATTATTTCTAGAGGCCCAAAGATTCAGTTCACCTTTCTAGGTATTTCAGTTTCAGGCGTGCATTTTTTCTAGAGGCCCAAAGATTCAGTTCACTTTTCTAGGTATTTTAGTTTCAGGCTTGCATTATTTCTAGAGGCTCAAAGATTCAGTTCACCTTTCTAGGTAGTTCAGTTTCAGGCTTGCATTATTTCTAGAGGCTCAAAGATTCAGTTCACCTTTCTAGGTAGTTCAGTTTCAGGCTTGCATTATTTCTAGAGGCTCAAAGATTCAGTTCACCTTTCTAGGTAGTTCAGTTTCAGGCTTGCATTATTTCTAGAGGCTCAAAGATTCAGTTCACCTTTCTAGGTAGTTCAGTTTCAGGCTTGCATTATTTCTAGAGGCTCAAAGATTCAGTTCACCTTTCTAGGTAGTTCAGTTTCAGGCTTGCATTATTTCTAGAGGCTCAAAGATTCAGTTCACCTTTCTAGGTAGTTCAGTTTCAGGCTTGCATTATTTCTAGAGGCTCAAAGATTCAGTTCACCTTTCTAGGTAGTTCAGTTTCAGGCTTGCATTATTTCTAGAGGCTCAAAGATTCAGTTCACCTTTCTAGGTAGTTCAGTTTCAGGCTTGCATTATTTCTAGAGGCTCAAAGATTCAGTTCACCTTTCTAGGTATTTCATTTTCAGGCTTGCATTATTTCTAGAGGCCCAAAGATTCAGTTCACCTTTCTAGGTATTTCAGTTTCAGGCTTGCATTTTTTCTAGAGGCCCAAAGATTCAGTTCACCTTTCTAGGTATTTAAGTTTCAGGCTTGCATTATTTCTAGAGGCCCAAAGATTCAGTTCACCTTTCTAGGTATTTCAGTTTCAGGCTTGCATTATTTCTAGAGGCCCAAAGATTCAGTTCACCTTTCTAGGTATTTTAGTTACATGCTTGCATTTTTATAGAGGCCCAAAGATTAAGTTCCCAGTCGGCGGCAAGGGGCCCTGCTACCCATGCCGGTGTCGACCTCAACTCGCAAGGGCCGGCATCGGAGGGGTTCCCGGGGCTTGGGCTCTACAGAGCCTTCCTCCAGAGCGACGATGGCGAGCTCCTACCTCGGTGCGTGAGGGGCTCCGGGTTCCCTCCCTATCGTGAACAACTTCCGTGATGAGTTAGCTCATTCTTTGTTTCATGAAGTGTTTTTTTATTTTGTGAAGCTTGATTGATGACTTGTATGTTTAAGTGGGATATCTCATTTGTATGGACAAAGTAAAAATTATCATGAGGCCATAGAAGAGCCGGCCACACCAAGAGGGTGCTTGGATCCAAGGGACTTATTTTAGTATGACTAAAAATAGGGTCCAAAGTAGTCAAATGATAGAGATAGAGAATTTATTGTCAATCTAACCCTGCCATCCATACACCTCTTTGGTTTAGAGTTAGTTCAGGGTTAGAATCTAACTCTAACCTCTAACTGAGTTAGAGTTCTCCTCGTCTCGGTTCATCGCCATCATACTTTCCCCATTCCTGTGTTTTCAGTATCCTGCGAATCAAAGAGGCCCTTTTTTGGGGAAAAATCAAAGAGGCCCTTAGACTGGTTTAGGTCCGGTCATTTTTTATAAACGTGTTATGTCCAAAATTTAATGAATGTGCTCCGGTTTCCACAAAAATAATCCGGTTTCATGTATTAATTCATTGATTTATTTATTCTTCTGCGAGGGGTTTGCATGTAATTCGTGAGGTCTGAAATGTAAAGTACCACGGCATATGCTCTGAGTCGTGCATGCACTACGACCCAGATGCTCTATGTCCCACATGTCGGAGAATGGGAGCACGTGGAAATAGCCTAGGAGTACATATAGGAGGATAAATGCGTGAAAAATATGTACTGTGAAGCGTAGCCGCGGTTCGAAAAGTAGACCTAAAGTGATGACAGCTATAGGTCGCACACACCCAACTAGTGGTACTAGACATACGACTAATTTTTCCCTCAAAAAAAAAAAAGAGGCACGAGTGCTCAGTACTCCTATTCTATAAACACGAGTCCCATCTGACAACAGCGTCCGTGCTAAAGCTAGCCCTCCTCCCTCGTTTCTCGCTTCTACTCTCTAAGAGCATGGTTAATAATATAGCCAGCTGCTGGCTATATGATGTTGCCATGTCACATATAGTCAAGTTTATAGCCAACAAGTACAATAGCTAGATATAAATATGCGCATATAGCCAGAATTCGTTGACCTGCATTTATTTACTTGCTGGAATCTTTAGAAAGACTTATATTTGGGAACGGAGGGAGTACTATACTAATAAAACATTAAGGCCACGAGGTGATGCAGTTTTGGTTATAGGAGGCAAGAAGAAGAGATGCATCCATCGACGACGTCCACCTCCTCGACTTAGGGCGCCAACCCACCGAACGGCGCCTAAGTAGCAGCGGCTTTCGTGGCCAGGTCGACGTGCTTCTGAACAATGGCGTCCAAAGATTCCAGCCACTGGAAGAAGGCCAACGTCTTTCTGTCGTCGCTTGCCTTGTAGTGGCCTATGTAGACGATTTCCTCGTAGACGTGGATGTGCAGGTCGACGGTTTCTTGCATGGCAAGGCGCTGCGCGGCGAGCGCGGCCTCGAGGTGCACATTCTTCGTCGCGACCTCCGGCACCTGCAGGGCCACAAGTGCTTGAAAGAGTTCGTCACCATCTAGGCCGATGAGGGTGGCAGGCGATGAGGAGCCCGGGCGCGCGGGCCTGAGCAGTACGGCAAGGTCGTTCGCGCGCTTCTTGACGGCGGTGAACTTGCGGATGGAGTTGACCATCATGTCATCCATGCAAGAGGTGAAGCCGGCGTCGGCGAGGGCTACGATGCCTGCGGTCGCCAGCACCGTCTGGAAACGCTGCATGGTGCGGGGACACAGGCCGGCGCCTTGGATGATTTGGCACAGCCAACTGCCGCTCGCGTCCATCGCCTCCATAGGTGCTTGTGGCTTCTGGTCACTTGGTCTTGGATTGGAGTGAGCAGTGTTGCGCAGAGACTTGGGAGTAGATGGATTGGAGTGGTGGGGCGCCTTTATTATATGAGAGTCCAAACTCTGTTGCATTCACATCGTGCTGGCTCTAGTCTACTTCTCCAATTAATTCCCTCTGCATGTAATTGAGGATGCATCATTGACCGTTCAACGTCTCGGGAACCGCCACCCTCTTCCTCCTTGGCATTCTAGCACCTATGGACCCGTCGACGACGAGGTGCCTATGGTGACTTCGTAAATTTCAAGATGATACTTAGTGTCGTGCGTGTGTGCGTTCATAGGGGTGAGTGTATGCGCGTGTATATGAGCGCTTGCGTCTGTACTGTGTCAGAAAAAAACAACGTAAATGCGTGTCAGAAAGAGACTAGTCAGTGTACTCAATATTGTGCACCTCAGAGAGGAAAACAATAGAACTAGTACGTATTTATTTACGGTGCAGATTCACTCATTTTGCTCCATATGTACTCCGTCTCGCTATAGTCTAGTCACTTGTTTCTCTAGAAGGGCAAATACTCCTTTCTGGTTTACAGGGCTATACTAGCAAGTAGTTGTACGTACTAATACAATAGTGGGCTCACATAGCAATTTTGTCTCATGCAAGAGCCTGGCTATATTCGTGCTCCAATGTTCGCAACTGCAACGTTGGATTTCCGCTTGGCTCTTTGCCTCTTCGAGAAGACGAACAATGATGTTACTACTACTGCTTCTACAGTGTCGAATCCACTACTGCATGTCTGTCCACCACGAGCGTGATGGATAGCTTGTTGTAGAAGTACTACTAAGCAAAAGCCTGTCCTCATTTGCGAGCAACAATGCGCATGGGCGAGGGAGCAGGCGTGTAGTAAAATCAAGCTTCTCCTCGTTCTACGAGTTGACGCGACACATCATAGCACTGGCCCCACATGCTTGCCTCTAAACTTGGCTGAAAGACCCGCATTGTACAATATATTTGCTACAACCTCTAACATTTACCCATCACAAATTAAAATATATGTGGCCGTATGCATCATTCTAATGCAGAGGCCGGGGAGTCCCCCCTTTTCGAAAAAAAACAAATTAAAAAATATATATTCCTGTCTTGACCAGATGAGCGTGCAAACTACAATCACCAGGGTGATAGGTAGGGCCAGAAGACTATTTTAATTTAAAAACAAAACTTCGAGATGGCCACATAGCATGGAGCCGACCCCAACGATTTTAAGCTTACAGGCACGGTACACACTATCTAGACTACTCTACACATGAAACTGCCACGCGAGCGTCCGGGCTGCGCTTGGCTCTTCGCCTCTTCGGGAAGTCGAACAATGATGGTGTACTACTGCACTGGAGGAGTACTACAGTATGTTTCTGGCCATCTGACACCGACTGAACTGCTGCATGTCCACCGCGTGCGGGAGGGAGAGCGTGTAGCGAAAGCTTCTCCTAGTCTTGCTAGCCACCACGCTCATGGGAGAGGGAGGGACGCTCCTGTCTTTGCGTGTATGACAGGTGGGCCCGACAGGTGTGTGGCCAACCTGTCATACAACCAAAGGCAGGTGCAGTTAAGTCCGCGAGGGAGAGGATAATCAAACTTCTCGTTGGTGTACGAGTTGACGTGACACATCAAAGCACTGCACTCGATATATTTCAATAATTTAGGGTTACCAATGCATTAATTACAACGCATGCATGCATGCCGTGACTCTCCTTTTGATACTTGCATGTGTTGATTTAATGCACCATGAAGTAGTACTCCCTCCAATTCCTTTTACTTTGCGTATAACTTTTTCTTGTTTTTCTCAGATTAGTCTACGCATCCGCGTTGGTTTCCATCTGTGCCCGAGCTCGATTAGTTCTGCCCCCATTAATTGCGCCAGTTTCCAAAGCAGAAAATGGCTACAGGCAAACGCGTGCAGCGCCGGATGCGGCTTGACCGCCTGGGAAGCCAACTCAAGCGAAAAGGAAGGAGGACCAGCCAACCATTGCATGCGCATTTACTGTCGATATTTATGCAGCTTACTCATGCGCAGGGGCAAATTTGTCCAGAAAACTCAAACTACTGCCTTCCTTGGTCTGCAGGAGGACAGTTATGCGCGGAGTATAAAATATGTGACGGTAAAGCTTTGTAATGCCCCGGCCCAAGCGAGAGATGGTTGTGCACGAGGAGGGCGAGATCATGCAGACGGAACAGGAACCGACGAGGGAGCTCACTAAGGTCTCGATGGACCTCACCGTGCTCCACTGCCCCTTGTGCCTCCGCCCCTTGACGCCTACAGTGTATGAGGTTCGAATACACCTCGTCCATTCGGCTGATTGAGCAAGGTGCAGGTTTCTTGATTGATGTGCTGTTCGATTGATTTCTGCAGTGCAAGGGAGGGCACCTGGCCTGCGCGGACTGCCGCGTCGAGCGCCCCGTGTAACACCCCGGAAGTAACTTTCCATATTTGTAACTCCAACTCTTGCCATTTTTGGCATTCTTATATGATATTCCCTCCGTGGTTGGGTTTTCTTCATTTTGCATTTTGTCCATGTCATGCATTTTATATCATGTCATCATGTGCATCGCATTTGCATACATGTTCGTCTCATGATTCCGAGCATTTTTCCCGTTGTCCGTTTTGCAATCCGGCACTCCTATCTCCCGCGGCGGTCCCTTTTACGTTTTTCCGTGTGCGGGTATTAAACCTTCTCGAAATGGACCGAGGTTTGTCTAGTGGCCTTGGTATACCACCCGTAGACCACCGGCCAAGTTTCGGGTCATTTGGAGCTCGTTTGGTACTCCAACGGTTTACCGCACTCTCGCAAAGGCCTCTTTTAAGTTGCAGCCCAACACCCCTCCAAAACAGCCCAATAACCCATCTAAGTCACTTCCATGCTCTCCGTCGTTCGATCACGATCGTGTGGGCGAAAACTACACCTCATTTGGACTCTCCTAGCTCCCTCTATGCCTATTTAAACACCTCCCCCGAAAATCCCGGATCATCCCCCCGAAACCCTAGAAAACCGTCCCCGCGCGCGCCGGACACGTCCGCCGTCCGCCGGACACCTCGCGCCGCCGCCCCGCGCCAATCGTGGGCCGCCACGTGTCGGCCGCCGCCGCGCGCCGCCGCGGGCCCGCGAGCCCACGGCTGGCCCTCCCCGGCCCGCTCCTCCCTCCCCGGCTCCGTCGCGCGCCCCGCGTCGCCTCCCCGCCGCCGGCCCCGAAGGTCGCCGCCGCGGGTGCCCTCGCCGCCTCGCCGCCGGCGGGCGAGCTCGCCCCGGCCCCGCCGGATCCGCCCCGCCGGCGCCTCCTCCGGCCGCGCCGCGCCCGGCCCTCCCCGGCCGCGCAGGTCGCCGCCCCGCTCCACCGGCGCCGGCCCCCGCCGGATCCGCCCCGCCGGCGCCTCATCCTCCCTCCGGCGAGCCCCTCGTCCGCTGCCGTCGCCGATCCAGATCCGGCCCGGCCCGAGCCCGTTGACCTCTTCTCCCTCCTAATTTTTTTCTCTCAATTCTTTGCATTTATTGTTATTTAGTGGCATTTTCGACGTGCTGTAACTTTGTCATTGTAGATCCATTTTGCGCGTATAATATGTCAAAATGTTCGCCTCAAAGAGTAGATCATTTCATCTCATTGCATCATTTTCATTTGAGCTCATCTTGATGCCCGAAATGCTGTTGGAAGAGTTCTATGTGATGTTAGTTTCTGTTTCGTAACAGAACTTGCACTTTTGTTATTTTTGCCATGAGTAATGTGTGCACCCTTTGTATTTGAGTCCTACATGTGTTTTGTAAAATGCCATGCCATCTTTCCTGGGGTATATGCCATGTATTTTTGTGATCTATGTGGTGACTAGCACAAGCATGCAAAGTAGGTGTCCTGCTGTTGCTGATTTTCAGCCCTGTTTAGCTGATTTTGATGCCATGTTTACTTGATGATACCAAGAGATCTATGCATATTTTGAGATACTTCAGTAAGGGTGTTTTGTAAAGCATGTCTTGCTCTATCCATCCATGCCCTTTTTTGCAATTTTGGAGTGCCATAGCTTGAGTCAATCGAGCTATACTTTTTCTATCAAATGTTTCCTGGCAGATTGTATACATGTTATTCAATTTTGCCTAGCTTGTTGTGGTTGATCCATTTATGCTATGTTATTGTTCTTGCCATGTATGTCTTCTATGTCATGTCTTCTTGATGTATGTATGCTTAGTTTATCATTTAAGGCTCTGTAGTGAGTGCATTGAGCTTGTAAACATGCCTACTCGTTATCAGTTTTTGACATGTCATGTTGCTGAATCTGTTAACGAAACTTTCAATATTGACATGGGTGTTACTATATTTTCTAGTCCTTTTTGGCTTATGGTCAGTAAGGGACTTTTGTTCTAGGCTTTGATTAGATTCATGCCATGCCTTGTTTTGCTATTTTAAGTTCCTGTAGCATGTAGTTATGCTGCTCTGAACATTGCAACCTGATGCTGTTTTTGCCATGTCCAGCCTGATATTTTGTGCTCTTTTGCCATGCTTGTTTGAACATGTTATGATGTGAACTAGCCGTAGCTCAGTGCTCATCTTTTGTCGAGCATCATGTGTAGATCACTGCCATGTGCTTTGTTGTTACGTTTGGGTGCAGTAGCTTAATTAATTGTTGCTTGCTAAGTGGCATCATGCTGTTAATGGCAGATTTGCGCCATTCTTGTTTTGCTTGTCATTTCCAAACCGTGCATCCGATTCCGGTGATCTTTATATCGATTTCAACCGAAATCATCTCATCTTTCCAGTGGCATGCTTGGTTTGCCAAGTTGATGCCTGGTTCATCATTTACCTTCCGGAGCGCACATACGCATTGCATATCACATCCCGCATATCATGTCATGTTTTGCATCATGTTGATTGTGCATTGCACCGTGATTTATTGTGGTTCCTTTGTTTGTGTTGTTGCTTTGGGTAGAGTCGGGAGAAGAGTACGTGAACGAGGAACCTGTTGAGAACGCTTACGAGGATCAAGCTTTCGACAACTCTGAGAACATTGCAGGCAAGATGACCATACCCTCGAAATCACTTCTATCTTTGCTATGCTAGTTGCTCGCTCTTTTGCTATGCCTATGCTGCGATGCCTACCACTTGCTATATCATGCCATCCATATTGCCATGTCAGCCCCTAACCATCCTTTTCCTAGGAAACCGTTGATTGGCTATGTTACCGCTTTGCTCAGCCCCTCTTATAGCGTTGCTAGTTGCAGGTGAAGTTGAAGTTTGTTCCTTGTTGGAACATGGAGATGTTGTTCCTTGTTGGAACATGTTTACTTGTTGGGGATATCACAATATATATCTGCTAATTAACACATCTATATACTTGGTAAAGGGTGGAAGGCTCGGCCTTATGCCTGGTGTTTTGTTCCACTCTTGCCACCCTAGTTTCCGTCATACCGGTGTTATGTTCCTTGATTTTGCGTTCCTTACACGGTTGGGTGATTTATGGGACCCCCTTGACAGTTCG
>LR880971.1:783247755-783269245 GCA_904067115.1 Aegilops sharonensis | reverse complement strand
GGGGGGGGGCTCATCCCCCAACGAGAAAAGCAGGGGGTATGGTCGGAGCCAATCCGAGTGACCGCTTTGAGAGAGCACAGTGGGAACATCACTTTCCACTGGGCCGACAGAAAGACCCGATCCAAGACACTCCAGATGGGGTCCGCCTGCTTATTCTTCCATGTGAATCTAGCCCCTACGCGGGCTATCTCACGGAGCGCCAGGTCCGCAATGCAATCGTTAAATAGACGCATGCAGACCCGATCAACATTAGGCGAGCTTTTATCAGAAGCCCACCTAATTAGGTTGGAGTCTTCGGCCACCACCACCAGAGTGGTGCACCTCTCCACCTTATACTTTAGCTCAGTAAGGAAGGCGGCGGAGCGCCCATGATCTGCATGACCATAGACAAAAATCACCTCCCAACTGAGGTGGACTCGTTGGTCGGTGACAGACATGCTAATGAAGAATTCCCCTTGGTCCATATCCTCAACTGTGAAGACATCCTCCCCGACCCCGAGCAGAATGCCACCAGATTGGCCCATAGCAGGCAGCCATTGCCAGGCAAACTGGTGGCGAGAGAGCCCCTGGAGCTCAACCATACTAAACTCCTGGCGTATCGTCTCCTGAAGTCCCATGATGTCAATCTCCTCTTGCTGCAAATACTCGATGAGCTACCTCCGCCAGCAAGCGAGGTCGAAGCCCCTAATGTTCCAACATAGGAGCTTCATTTAAAAACCTCAGATGAATTCCTAGGCCCCTCGAGCGGGGCCGAGCTAACCCACCCGTCAATCGCGGGCCAGGGGGAAGCTTTCATCGGCCGGCCCCGCTGCCCCCGCATAGGGGGAGCGACGGAGGCCACCTCTCCGAGGGAGGCGGACCTGGAACTAGACCCACACACCTCTAGTCGGTGTTCAGTGGGATTAAGATGCGTGGGGGGACGTCCACGCAGCGTCCTCACCGAGGGGGGAGCTGCCAGGCCGGCGTCGCCAACACGGTCTCCAACTGGGGCGCCGCACCATCCCTGGTCTCTCTATGACCAGGGTCAGTGTGCACCGGGGTGCTGGACTCGGCACATGTCGCATAAGCGCGGGCTTCAGCCAACGCCCCGTCAAGCCTCTCCTTGGCGCAGATAGCACAGATCTGCTCAAGGATGGCCTCCTTCTCACCGTGGAACACAATGCCCCTATCGGAAGCCACCTTGGCCAGATGGGCCAACGGAGCGGAACCAAGCACGGAAAGTCGAGAACCAGAACAGGACTAATCAGGGGGAGAGGGGGAGTACCTGAGGAAAAGTCACAAGCAGCCGCCCGCATGGTGGCCTTCTCCTAGATTGTCGGAACACGGCCGTCCAGCAGGACCCGAGACTGGCTGAGCCTCACGCTCCGCTGCGCGGCCACCAGCGGAGGAGCCCTGCCTCAAAGCTTGGAGCCAGCCGCGGTAGGGGTCACCACGACTAGGTCCAAGGGCGGGGAAGGCTCCAAGTCCGGGGACCCCAAGGCTGGGGAAGGTGGGGACCCCGGCGACCGCGAGTAGCAGACCACCCCAGGTTAGCGGGGCTACGAGGAAGGGCGCACCTCCATCCCCACACTCACCACGTCCTCCTCCACGGCGTCTTCCACACAACTCGCCATCGACCAGTGTGCTTCTGTGCCCAACTCTGCTAGCCAATGCTAAGAGACATACCCTCTTTATTTACAAATCATACAATTCCCTTTCGTGTATATTACTTGCATGTAGATCAAAAATAAGTTTATATCTAGATCGAAATCTACTTCATGTATATTCTAAATTCAGTTGGTACCGCTAAGTGTCGTTTGGTATCTCATTTATACATTTAATCTTGGGCTTTGCCGACAAAGGCTTTTGCCCCGCTTTATAAATAAAGCACCCACCAAGCACAAAGTACCAAGGTAACAACATAACACAGTACACACCCGCACGCAACGCCACCGCAACTCAGGTACTACACATACAGGCACAAAAAAACACACACAAACCCAAGTTCCGCTGTGGGCACAGCACATCCCGCCCAACACAAATGGTCGACGACACAACCCAGGACGGCGGCGACGGAGGCGACGACATGACGATCTAATATGGTTCCGGAGGAGGTGGGGGAAGCGGCGGCGCCAACCGGAGAGCCATCGCATGGAGCTGGGTGATGATCGAGGTGATGGCGTCTCTCTCCCTGGGCCGGCTAAGCGGCCGCCAAAGCTGCAAGTAACCAGACCATTTGAACAAAGCATCAGTAACACGACAAAGAGGAATATGCTGAATCACAAGTTTATTCCTAACAGTCCACAGCGTCCAGGCCAGGACCCCAGTGGCCAGCCACCTAGTGTGGCGCAACGCGGGTGGGATCGCCTGGAGTTCGGCAAAGAGAGCGGGGAAATTGTTATGGTCCCAGTTTCCACCCACAATCTCGCGGAAACAGCTCCAAAGAAACTGCGCGGACACGCAGGAGAAGAAGATATGATTCGAATCTTCTTCAGGTCCACAGAGCGGGCAGCGCCCGTCCCCAGGGCCATTGCGCTTCAGAACCTTAACACCAGAAGGGAGGCGGCCGCGAATCCATTGCCACAAGAAAATCCTAATTTTCAGGAGAGGCGAATCTCCCAAATGAAGGAGAGCGCCTCATGGCCAAGCGAAGGGGCGATGGCAAGGTATAGAGATTTGGTGGAGAATTGCCCAGATGGCTCAAGCCGCCATCTGGCACAGTCGTCGTCCGTCGAGAGCGCAGGTTCGTGGAGTGCAATGCAGTCGAGGGATGGCTCGAGGGATCTTGTATGTGTGGAATTGGTTCCCTAGGACGGGGCATTTTTTTATAGAGATGGAGTACCACTCAAATCTGACCGTCCACCAAGAGCGGCAGTTTTGTTTTGTTTTCGTGGTCTATCTAATCCTATCACGCCAGAAAGTACCCCTCTGTAAAGAACTATAAAAACATTTAGATCAATGCAATACTTGGCAACGCGAGTCATTTTTGGCCCATCATGCGCGCCATTAGAGCAGTTACGCACGCCAACAATGGAATCCCTTGCATGCCTTCCTACCTCGTCTGCACGGTGGTGTCGTCCTCCCCATGATGATGGTACCATTGCCGCTGCTCTAGTTTGGAAAGATCACATGTGAGTTGATAACAACATGTTTATGGAATACACGGATAATTAAAACAAAAGAAAAACATTCTTATGGGATTATCAAGAGTGTTAATAGGGAGAGAGAGGATTGGTGAAATAGTTTGATGTATTGCTTGAGCCTCATGGGCATATATATAGGAGTACAATGATCTACTTGGAGTATAAAACAAGCCAGAACAAATCCTAGTCTATCTTGTCTTTTCTAATATCACGATACTCAACATCCCCCCGCAGTCACAACGGTAGCGACGCAGACGGTGAGACTGGAGAAGAATCCGAAGGCAAGCTGACGGACCCCCCCCCCCCTCACAGTCGTAACGATCGATGCATCGCGGAGTCGTGGCTGAAGTGAAAACCAACGAGGTTGCTCAAGCAGGCGGTAGCCCTTTGTGCCGTTTGTCGAGGTAGCCGAGAGCATGGGTGGTGGAGCCGTGGTCGAGGTAGTCGTGCAAAGAATGTCATGGTCGATGTCGAGTCGGGGTAGCTGGTGTCTAGGAAGTCGCCGTGGAGCCGCGGGTGCAAGGAAGCGCCGAGTTAGCATGGGCGCAGTGGTGTCGAAGTAGTGGTGCGCCGGGAAGAAGACATTGTTGACGACGCGTCGCCCCTGGGTTGCCAACCCCGGGGACACATCGTAGATGAAGGCATGCACCGGTGTTGCCAGCACCGGACAAGTGTAGATGGACGAAGACGAAATTGACGAAGCGCCGCTCCAGGCTTGCCAGGCCCGGGGACACGTCGTGGACGAAGGCACGCACCGGTGTTGCCAGCACCGGGCATGCATAGACTGGGACCTGCACGAGCTGTACGCCATGTCGAAGAAGTCGGAGAGGCCAGCAGAGAAGAACTCGATGACGATTGTGGCGTCCATCGGCGCGGGCCCAATGTCACCAATGGTGGTCGGAGTAGACGAAGTGGTCGGGGTAGATGACGGCGACACTGGCGACGGGCTGGTGCTGGACGAAGATGAAGGGAGGTGGACAGGCGGCGGCGGCTACGTGGGTAGCAGTGGCAGCGGCCGAAGAAGAGCGGCGGCGGCGGCCTAACGGCAGCGGCAACGGCTAAGTTAGGAGCACGGCGGAGGTGCTCGAAGTAGGCGAGGAGAACCCAACATCATGACGAAGACCGGCGCAGATGGTGGCGTTCCCGCGCCAAGGGAGGCGGCGCGACGCATACCACGGGAAGTCGACGCGCAGCGACGTCGACGACGGTGGACCGCGGGCCGCGGCGCTACGGCCCGAAGGGGCGACGCAGCGGTAGTGGGCAGTTCAAGGCGACGGCGGAAGACCTCTGGGCGGCGGCAGGGACCTCGGGCTGCGGTGCGACAGCTCAAAGGGGCGACGTGGCGAAGAAGCGCGGGTCAGTGCAACCACGGGGATGGCCTCGGGATGGCAGCGTGGTCCGCGTGCCACGCTCGCTACGGCCCGACGGGGCGACGCAGCGGCGGCGCGAGGGTCGGTGCTGCCACGGGTACGACCTGGAGCGGACAGCCTCGGGGCAGCGGTGGAGCGCGGGCCGCGGCACTACGGTCCGAAGTGGTGACGTAGCGGTGACGCGGGTCGGTGCAGCCGGGAGAAGAACCACGGGGCGGGGGCGCTGCGGCCCGACGGGGCGACGCAGCGGCAGCTCGTTGCTCGATCGGTAGAGGGGCGCGCAAAACTCGGGACGGTCTTCACGAGGCCTGCAGAGGAGCGCGCCACCGATGGGCCAGGTCGGTCGCACGGCGTAGATGAGGCGGATCGCGGTGGCGGGCGGGTGATCAATCCGATCGCGCGCGAGGTCGGGGACGCCGCTCGGTGGAGACGGGGTGGCGGCGGAATCCGAGATGAAGCCGGCGACAGCGGGCGGCAGGGCGGCTATGATTGGCCGCCGCATGACGCGAGGCCGCCGGGTCGGGGTGATGCAGGAGTCCCGGTCAGAGCAGAGCGGTGACGACCGGCGTAGATCGACGACCGGGCCGCGGCATGACCCGAGGCCGCCGGGTCAGGGCGACCTGCGGGCAGAGGCACGGACGACGCGCGGGGCCGCCGGGTCGGTGAAGAAGCCGGCCGATCGTGTCGGGGTTGGAGTAGAGGCGCACGGTGTCGACGGCGGCGGTGGGCGACGCAAACCGATCAAGATTAGATCGGAAAACCAAAAAGAAACCGCCGGTCAAGATGACGGGCGGGAGAGAGAAAACCCCGGAGCAAGGGTTCGGGGAAAAGACTCTTCAGGGCAGCCGGTCAACACGACTGGCGGACGAACCCTAGGTACGGGCGGCGCGGCCCCCGGTGGCGGTCATGGAGGCCGACCACCCCAGGGACGGCGCGCGGGTGTGGAAGCGGCGGCGGCTAGGGTTTAGAACCCGAAAACAGATACCATATTAAGAGGGAGAGAGAGGATTGGTGGAATAGTTCGATGTATTGCTTGAGCCTCATAGGCATATATATAGAAATACAATGTTCTACTTAAAGTACAAGACAAGCCAGAACAAATTCTAGTCTATCTCATCTTTCCTAATAATCACGATACTCAACAGAGAAGATCCCAATCTTGCCTCGATCAAAGCCGTTCCATGTTTTAACCTTATCGGCCAGATCAACGGCGAATTTGAATGTCCATCACTTGGACAACACCCACATGATAGAGCTCCAGCCAGCCTGGTGATCCCGCCTTGTCGCGGCTCCGACAAGCCCTTGGCTTGGCGACCATGCCTTGGTGGCCGTTTGTGTCTCTCTGACATGTGCACGCCACAGCCGCCTCCGGTGCCTATCCCGGTGAAAATTTATTTTTTCGAGCAAGCCGTGTGAAGAATTAGGGTTCCAGATATGATTACTCATGATTGAGTTGAATAGTTACTCCTCCTAGGATAATCACATCGAATATTATGTAGCATGCGTGATGTACGCTGAGATGAGAACAAAAATAAAACAAACATATCGCTTCTCTATTACGTTTTTGCCCCCACCCTTAAGGTAATCCCTGGCTTTTATAGTTGGTACTTTCTCGCACAAGTGTTGGGAGTACCAATTAAGATCATACGTTGGATTAATGAAAATGGATGGCTGGTAACCATTTAGGGGTACTATAAAGGAGCTCGACGATGGGGGAGCAAGTTTCCTTGTGGGGTGGTGCTATTTCACTCGGGCTGTGGATTGTTCTCGTCACCATGGGTCTTCATGAGGGTTCCTCTCTTCTTATCCGGTGCCTACTCCCAGCGGCTTGTTCTGATGCAGGCAGTATACTCCTTTGTAAGTTTTGGTGGCTTTTACTCCGGTAGTTCACCTTTAGCGGTGGGATGCAACCTACGGACGACGGCTTGGCACAGGGGGCATGGTTGTGCAATAGTGGCGATGATATTTCTAGATCATTGCGTGTAGCTGCTGAAATCGGGGAAAAGTGTTGGTGACAACACATGATTGACTCCGATTTGATGTTGCTTCTTGAGTATCCGGTCTCAAGCTTCACGGTGAAAACCATAGGTCTAGCCTGAGTTGGTTATACCCGGCAATGTCGATATTTTTGCGTTGTTACTTTGTTGAAGGCATTGCTTGGTTATACTCGGACTTGTTCTTGAGGGTGAAAACTTAGAATCTAGCCTCTGGTGGTTGGATTCGGTGATAACGGTGCTTGAGTATCGCTTGTCGTGGTTCTAAGTATGACAGTAAAATGGGGGGTAGGTATGGAGAGGCAAGATCCTAGCTATGAAGTAGTTGTATACGCAAGGGATTTACGAGTTCAGGCCCTTCTCGGAGGAAGTAATAGCCCGACTGGATTATATGCGTATGTGTTACAGGGGTGCGAACCCTTCTACCTGTGGAGGGGGTGGCTTATATAGAGTGCGCCAGGACCCCAGCCAGCCCACGTAGTAGAGGGTTTAAGGTGCGTTAAAGCTAGGCGTTACTGGTAACGCCTTACATAAAGTGTTATTAAGGTCATAAAGACTATTTAACTGCAGACCGTTTGGGTACCGAGTGGCTCTTGGACTCCTGGTGGTCGAGTGGGTCTTCATGGTCGAATGTCTTTGAATCTGTCGAGTGGAAGCCTACAAGGTCGACTGGAAGGCTGCTTCTCTTGTGAGTGTCCTTGTGGAGGGTACCTTTGGGCAGGTCTATGACCCTACCCCAGGTACATGACTTGATCATCGCTCACTTCTTGAGGGCATTAATTTTGAAGAATATCGTTGTTTTTGTGGTGCTAAGCGATGGTTGGTGTGAATATGGTCATTGTTGTAGTTTGTCGATAGCTATTTTGATAGCTTTGGGATTTTTTCTTTTCCTCTCTTAGGTATAGCTTTGGTCTCGTATGACTTTCTTCTTGATCGGCCCTGTTTTTGTGTATATGCGTTAGTGTTGGCTGTATACATCCTATCTATACAGACGCAGGGCACATGCTTATTATTATTGTTTTGATGAAACAGCACCAGATTGATGATTATCATTGATGAAGAAAGGAGAAGGAAACAGTTACAGGAACTGAAACAAAAGAGGAAAGAAAAGGAGAAACAAAGTAACTAACATGCCGCCAGGGCCATGCCCATGCACACCGGCCCTAGACCTCACTTCACGGTGGCTCGAAGAAGCTTGCCGTTGGGGCCAGAACAGCGAGCAACCAAACTCTCGCCTTGTCAATAATTCTACCGTGACAAGGAGCTAGCCTTAGTGTTGAATATCCTCTCGTTACGTTCCTTCCAAATGCACGGAAGAGGCGAGAAGGCAAGTCGGCTTCCGCGTCGCCCTGCGAGCCTTCGGCAGTGCTTGTTGCATTCGATCGTCATATCCAGGTCCGAGAATGGCTGCCCCAGCTACGTGCCATTGTGTTTGTATCCATTTTGAGTTAACAAAATCTACCTTTGTAAAAAAAGATGTAATTGTGGTTTTCTCTCGTGTGTTTTTTACTTGCTTCTTTGCCAACTCTCTTTTATATGCATTGGTATCAAACTGCTCCTCCCCAGAAAGAGGATTGTTGATCTATATATATTTACATAAAGGAAGAGAATAGTCTGCCGGTATTTGCATCGCAAAATAAAGACAACCCACATTATCATAACATTACTATAAAGTTTATTACAAGTTTTAGAGTGGTTGTGCTTTTTTAGAACCGTTCGTTGATGTCGATCTAATGGCAGACAAATACGAAGTACTGGGTAGTACTCCGACGAAAGTACGCGAAAGTACTAAAACGAGTGGGGCCAGTACTCGTGACAAGGTGGGGACGCGTTTTAATCTAGGGGCAGTTTATTCCTAGGAAAATTTGCACGCGCCGCCCCTCTTGTCGAATGCATAACCGCTGCCATGGTGATTCACATTCCACAATTACTCACCGGCGGCCATCTCCTCCCTCTCCTCCAAGTCCACCTCAGTCATCTCCTCCTTCTTGCCGCTGCAACTTCGCTCCACTCAGGCAACCCCCCACCCACCCGCACCCCCTCTTACACGGCAGATCGAGCTGATGGCTGGCGACGAGAACACCGACTTCATGCAGATCGCCGGCGGTGACCAGGTAGAGTTGGCCAGGTTGAGGGAGATCCGTTCTTGGTTTGACAACACAATGCAGATGAACTGGATGGCAATGGCCACTCTCAAGAATATGACGAAGAAGGAGAGGGCAAAGCTTTGCCCCCCGCCCGCACAACCGATTGACAAGATCGAGATCCTCCTCTGGGCGATGGAGCAGGCCAATTCGTCCAGCGAGTGGACCAGGCGGAGGTGGTGGGCGTTCAGATCCAGGGTAGAGCATCCACTGGATCAGGAACCCACCGTGCACGAGGTGCCGTTGCAGATTGTGCAGCCTCCAACGGAGTCACCGAAGACTCCGAAGCGCAAGATGAGGAGAACAGTGGTCGCGACCTCGCTTCCCCGCCGTTCTCCACGCTTCCCTCGCCGCTCTTCTCGTCTGAACGGCGGCGGTAGCTATGTTTAGAGTAAGCTTCCCCACTCCTCATCTTCCTACTGCTCGTGCTTACATCGTGGTGATACTGATCGTAATAGCTCAGAGAGGGAATGCTAGATGGCATTTTAATCTCAATGAATTGCATGAATATTTGAGTACATGGATTTGGAGGATGGATTATGATGTATGTGAACCCTAGGCATCATATGAACCCTAGGAAAAATTAGTAATGTTCTAGTGGTAGACACTGAAATATTTCGGTACACACCGGTAGGCACTGAAATATTTCGGAACTGCCCTAGGCAAAATTTGTAATGTTGTAGTGGTGGACACTGAAATATTTCGATACACACCGGTAGGCACTGAAATATTTCGGTACTGCCCTAGGCAAAATTTGTAATGTTGTAGTGGTAGACACTGAAATATTTCGGTACACACCGGTAGGCACTGAAATATTTCGTTACTACAATTTCAGTACACACCGATGCACACTGAATTATTTCAGTACTGCAGTTTCAGTACACACTGAAATATTTCAGTACTGCAAATTCTATACAAAGTTGGCATTTTGTCATTTATGTGTGAATCAATCCATGCATCATATGGCATAATTTTGTACATGAGTTTGGGTCAATTTCATGTCTATTTATTGTTAAAATTATTGTCATGCCATGAAACACAAGACAAGTCACTGACCCAAGCTTGCAAAGATGACATATCAATGTTGCTGATATGCACGTTTTCACCAAGTCTTGTGTCTGAATTAAAACTGAGCATTTTTTCTTGATGGTATCCATGGATCTAGAACTCCTATGAATTTGCTCATGTTGGATGNTCCTACTGCTCGTGCTTACATCGTGGTGATACTGATCGTAATAGCTCAGAGAGGGAATGCTAGATGGCATTTTAATCTCAATGAATTGCATGAATATTTGAGTACATGGATTTGGAGGATGGATTATGATGTATGTGAACCCTAGGCATCATATGAACCCTAGGAAAAATTAGTAATGTTCTAGTGGTAGACACTGAAATATTTCGGTACACACCGGTAGGCACTGAAATATTTCGGAACTGCCCTAGGCAAAATTTGTAATGTTGTAGTGGTGGACACTGAAATATTTCGGTACACACCGGTAGGCACTGAAATATTTCGGTACTGCCCTAGGCAAAATTTGTAATGTTGTAGTGGTAGACACTGAAATATTTCGGTACACACCGGTAGGCACTGAAATATTTCGTTACTACAATTTCAGTACACACCGATGCACACTGAATTATTTCAGTACTGCAGTTTCAGTACACACTGAAATATTTCAGTACTGCAAATTCTATACAAAGTTGGCATTTTGTCATTTATGTGTGAATCAATCCATGCATCATATGGCATAACTTTGTACATGAGTTTGGGTCAATTTCATGTCTATTTATTGTTAAAATTATTGTCATGCCATGAAACACAAGACAAGTCACTGACCCAAGCTTGCAAAGATGACATATCAATGTTGCTGATATGCACGTTTTCACCAAGTCTTGTGTCTGAATTAAAACTGAGCATTTTTTCTTGATGGTATCCATGGATCTAGAACTCCTATGAATTTGCTCATGTTGGATGTTTTATTCTCCATCATTTGTACTAGCATTCCGTGCGATTAGATGCCATGACAAGACCCCTGGCATATTTATTTTCTTGCCTCCAACATCACATGTGTGTTTTGTAGGAAAAAACCTGGAGTTCACCAGGCTGGCTGAAGTTGTGAGGCTGGGAGGCTGATGGTGCTGCTACTGGCTGATCCTTCTTCTTTCAGTTTTTGTTCGTCATTTATCAAGCCGTTGGACCAGGGCTACTTCCCTATGTGTTGTTAATGTATTAAGTAGTTCCTTCGAATTTGTAGTATTAGTTAGTTTGAATGTGGAAGTACCTTAATTTTTGGAACGAAATGTTGCTATGTAGGACCAAGGGTTTCATACCTTAATCTTTGGATAATTAATTATGTGAACTGTTAGATGTGGCGCACAACGAAACGCCTCTACCATTGATACTATAGTTCAACATGTCGGTCCAATTAGAGACCAGGCACTACCATATAGAACAGTTAGCATTTCATACTACAACCTGGCACGTACAAAACATCACACAGTGGAAGCACATTCCTAAGCACCTTGCATTGTACAAGGTCTTAGAGACCAGCCTCTACCATATATAACAGTTACCATGTCACACTACAACATATAAAACATCACACAGTGGAATAATCATAGCTAGTAGAGCATTAGGTACCAGTTAATAATAGTTGCAATCCATCACAAGCAATAGTACCTAGATATGAGTAGATATAGGTACGGTAATACACGACAAGTACTCGCAAACAAGAGCTGACATAACAAGTTCATTTCACATTGATACATGGCCCACCCCAGTTCTAAATGAGGTGGATGGTGATCATCATCCTCAAGTCATGGCGACAGGTGTTCGCAATAGTGAGTAGGATGGCCTGTCCTACCCGAAGATTCTTGGCACGAAGGAACTTCTTCCACCCTGCCCTGCTCAAGACAGTGCGACCGTCCGTGTCCACTGCATAGGCACAGCTGGTGATGGAGCCCGTTCTGGTAAGGCGTAGTCCAGCAGCCATGCCTTCTTCGCCCGGGTCGATGCCACAACTATCAATTAACCTCTTAGGTAATTTCTGAAAACAGTTGACATGATATATGATCATGTCACGTGCAATTATCAACAAAGCATACACTTCAAGACACATATATCATTGGATTCAACACTGAGCATATATATCATCACATCACTACACTATACGCCAAGCATCAAATTACTACAGTAATTAGGCATATCNAATTATGTGAACTGTTAGATGTGGCGCACAACGAAACGCCTCTACCATTGATACTATAGTTCAACATGTCGGTCCAATTAGAGACCAGCCACTACCATATAGAACAGTTAGCATTTCATACTACAACCTGGCACGTACAAAACATCACACAGTGGAAGCACATCCCTAAGCACCTTGCATTGTACAAGGTCTTAGAGACCAGCCTCTACCATATATAACAGTTACCATGTCACACTACAGCATATAAAACATCACACAGTGGAATAATCATAGCTAGTAGAGCATTAGGTACCAGTTAATAATAGTTGCAATCCATCACAAGCAATAGTACCTAGATATGAGTAGATATAGGTACGGTAATACACGACAAGTACTCGCAAACAAGAGCTGACATAACAAGTTCATTTCACATTGATACATGGCCCACCCCAGTTCTAAATGAGGTGGATGGTGATCATCATCCTCAAGTCATGGCGACGGGTGTTCGCAACAGTGAGTAGGATGGCCTGTCCTACCCGAAGATTCTTGGCACGAAGGAACTTCTTCCACCCTGCCCTGCTCAAGACAGTGCGACCGTCCGTGTCCACTGCATAGGCACAGCTGGTGATGGAGCCCGTTCTGGTAAGGCGTAGTCCAGCAGCCATGCCTTCTTCGCCCGGGTCGATGCCACAGCTATCAAGTAACCTCTTAGGTAATTTCTGAAAACAGTTGACATGATATATGATCATGTCACGTGCAATTATCAACAAAGCATACACTTCAAGACACATATATCATTGGATTCAACACTGAGCATATATATCATCACATCACTACACTATACGCCAAGCATCAAATTACTACAGTAATTAGGCATATCATTAGATTACTCCGTACACTAAGCATATCATCGCATATTACTACACTACATGCATGTCATAAAATTCTTCACTAAATGAATTCTAAACTTGGCCTCTCATCACAGTACTACAACATGCATATCATATGAAGTACTACACTAACTAAGCATGCATATCATGTAATTACCACACTAAGTAACATACCATGATATGCCGTTTAACGTTCGTCCTTGTGAGGCGGGTCACGAATGGCTTCCCTAGGTAGTCTTCACGTAGCGGAAGCATGTCCCAGAGGTTGCCGATTTCCTCGTCGCCCAGGCTGAGTCCTTGGGCATACAGGTATTCAACAAGTGGGTTCTCATCATCATCTGAATCAGCACCATCTTCGTCCTCGTGAACTTCATCCTCACTATCCGGAATGAAATTTAGATAGATAACAGAAATCCTGGGCCTATCTCTTCTGAAGGAGAAGCTGATCAATTCACCCCCAGTAAGACGCATGCGGGCGATGAAACGATCCCAATCATCTCCTCCTATTTGGGTTATCTTTCAACCCTTCTCGACCTGCATAGTGTATGGGCCCCCAAGAGCGTCGAAGGTCACGGTGTCTGCGACGAGGTCATTGAATGCCAATCTCAGAGTGCATGGTACGATCTGTGTAAGATAAAAACAAATAGCAGACACAATACATTAGTGCAAATAGCAAAAACAAAACAAAAAGAATGTACTGTCAGAAGGTTCATATAAATTATTACCGCTGCAACAACAAAAGAAGGCTGGAAGTAGATGCCGAACAACGTGGCAGTAGAAAGGCTGGTCCGGCACCATGAGTTGCAGCGTCCACATTGTGCTTCCTCCATTCTACACAGAACATGTTGAACTCTAAGTTGAATTGTACATAGTACAATACAAAGATCATACATATATAAATCATAGTGATAACCTATACTGGCAATGGCCAATCAATCTATTTTCTATCATCTATGTACTAAAGCAATGGCAATGACAATGGCAATGCCCGGTTCATCTAAACCTGGGAATAGTTGGGCATCGAAACTTAAACCAGTCCAATCCACGGCATACATCAAAACCAAACCAATCCAGATATTTTCATTTAGAATCTAGACCAAACCGAACTATACATGCGCGTCATCCAACCCAGTACAAACCGTTTTCAACTTCCAAAGGTTCAAACCGTGGACAAAGCCATATGCGAGGGCACGTCATGAATCTAGATCAGACATGGCGTCAAAGCTCGAGATAGCCGATGAGCTCCGGCCGGCAACTGCGACTCTTGGATTTGAAGTAGTAGTAGGTGGTAGTGGCGGCTCAAACTAATTGATTGATTTGGTCTCAAACCATATAAACCAAATCAAGATCCAATCCAAAAACTAAGTTTCAGTCCAAACCAATCGGCTCAGATCCGCCTCCGTAGGGAGACGCGTTTGGGGAAGGGAAGAAGAGTGGAGATCTGACGTACTTGCCGTAGTTGGCGGCGGCCGCGCACCGGCAGCGAAGAGAGGGGTCGTCGGCAGATGGCGGCGGAAGCGGCGGCGCTGGTCGAGAAGGGGAGAAAGAAATATGTGGAGTGGTCGAGACAGGGAGAAAGAAAAATGTGGTACATGTGGTGGCTCGGTTGTGTGGATGATAAGGGGACCCACTTGTGAGACCGATAGCAATTGATGGCAAACCGTAGGAGGTGCACGACCGCGTGCACGACTGCCACGTCCCCACGTGGAATCGGGACGGCCGGGTGGGTGTGTCAAGTCAAATCAGCACCCGCGGCTTCTCGGTAACTCCAAGAGGCAGGAGCAGTGCATTTCTTCCCCAAATCGGGTAGAAAACCCTCGTCCTCTCCCGAACCTAACCACCCTCTCTTCCTTCCTCACCACCTCACCACCCTCTCCTCCTTCCTAACCACCCTCCTCCCTTCCTACGCCTCCCTCCTCCTGTCTTCGACCGACGATGAAGCGTGGGCGTGAAGATGCGGCGGACGAGCCGGAGGCAACCATCGGAGCAGAGCAGTCTGCTGTCGTGGCTGCAGCCGTGGGTGGAGCTGCTGAGTCCGCCGTAGCGCCGGAAGCTGGCGGTGCAGCGACCGTTGTGCCTGCTCCCGCTGCCATCGTAGCCGTCGAGGCACCCGTCGGTGAGCACAAGGTCGCGGAAGATCTGGAGGAGGAGGAGATGAGAAGGCGTAAGCGCAAGGTGCATGACGAAATGGAAGGGCTCTTCGAGGAGAATGCCATAAAGGAGTTCGACGTAGATTGCAGGAAGGGCAGCGACTTCGACGAGGATGCCATCGACGAGCTATCTGAGGTAGTACTCTGTTTTTTGCTCTGTTTTTTTTTTCATGACATTGGGGTTTTTCTTGTTAACTAGATGAGCATCAATTTCACTTGGGCGTGCTAGTTGTACGTATGTAGGATTGTAGGGATCTAGCATAGATCTTTGTGTTGGATGTGGATTTTTAAATCTGATTCACATTCTGATTCTAGCAGATACTCTGGTTTTTTTCATGGCATTGGGGTTTGTCTTGTTAACTAGATGAGCATAAGTTTCACAAGGGATACATTAATGAAAGAAGTGGGGTAATGAACCCAAATACAAGAAAATGTTCATGGCAGGGATACATTAAAGAAAAAGTGGGTTAAACAATGGATATATGGCAGGATTCTCCATTGGCTTCCCCAGGACAGTGAGTAAATGCTGCAGTTCCTGATTCATTATAGTTTATGTACATGAATTAATTTGCACACATGTTCATAGATGATTAGTTTCACTACTAGGAAAACGGTTTTTAACGATGGTATATGTGGTCGTGAAAAGTCAGATTGTGGTCGTTAAAGGTCATTAACGACCACAATGTGTTGGTCGTAGTAGGCTCCGTCGTTAAAAGTATAACGACCACAATGTGGTCGTTATTCTTGTAACGCCAGGATGGCGTGTTGTTGTTAATCCCAAGGAAATAACGACCACAATTTAGTATTAGCAGCCACTTTTGTCTTCACTAATAGTGTTATCATGGCAACCACTCTCTTCACAACTTTGATATCCATCAGAACCACTTATATTAATTAGTATAGTATTCATTCAGCTGATCACTTTATGCAGCATCCAACATTTCAATATTACCATCCACACTAATATAGAAACAAAATAATATGAATAGAAAAGATTGTAACCTATTTTATTAATAGAAATACCAAAATTACAACATACAATTCTTAAATTAAAATACTCCCTCCGTTTCACAATGTAGCGCATATAGATTTTTTTAGAAGTCAAACTTTTTAAATTTTGACCAAATTTATAGAGAAAATCATATACATCTAGAATACCAAATACATATGCTTAGATATATCACTAGACATACTTTCATATTATATACATTTTTTATTATAGATATAAATAGTTTTCTCTATAAACTTGGTCAAAGTTTATAAAGTTTGACTTTGTAGAAAATCTATATGCGCTACATTATGGAACAGAGGGAGTATCATTTAAGAAATTTGATTCAAAAGCACTCCTTAGATGACCAATCTACTTGCTCATATCTATTCAGAAAATGAGAGAACTAGAAAAGATAATATTTTTAATCTCCAGTCGAGGGACACCATCGTTCTTTGAATGGATATCATTCTTCATCGGTGAATACAATGCCTCCTGATGCTTCTATATCTTACGGTGGACCATCAGTCCTACAAAATGTTGAGTAGTTTATGAAAATCAGCCCTTATAAATAAATTGGCACAAAGTATAACAACATATAAAATCAATGTATGAGAACAACTTACTTGATCTTGTTGGATTTCATGAGAACTATCACTTAGAGATCTAGCAGACATAAGCCGTTTAATTGCTAAAACTTCTTGCACCATGCCATTGAACTTTTCATCAAGTACTTGTTTCGCGTGCTCGGAAGCTTGAATTTTTGAAACCTATTCAGCCTTCCTTAATGTTAGTCCTCGCAAATTTCTTGCTCTAATTCTACCACCAAAGCCAGCTACGCGATCACGCCGCTTAGATGAGTCACATTTCTGCATTAGTTCATCAATTGAAAGATCAGAATTCAAGTGAACTATGGTCTTAATTTGTACCTGAAGGGCCAACAGTAAGTTATTTGCATCAACTTCTATCTGTAAGTAGGTATTACACACTTCGAAATCATCATAGTAGTAGGTGCATATAAATCATGTCTTACATGTTTGGCGGAGGCTGTAGAATCAATGAAGGTTGTACCCTTTTTGTGAGTCTTAGAAAATTGTTTGTCCATAGTCGGGGCTTAGACAAGTCACATTGGGCTTATATAATTGGAAATGAAAAATGGCAAGTCATAATAGCTGTTCATAAAAGCAGAATATCATAAGTACAGCAGTACAGAAATTCAGGTTATGGTGTTAGAGCCAATGACCAAAGTTACTTTAATTGAATCAAAAATATGTTTCAGAGCAGCTCTAGTAATATTGGACCATGCCTTTACCCTCATCGGGGGTTATTATAGGACTATAAAGGATTCTACCCAAGTGACATAGAAAACTTTTGGAAAAATCACGGGGATTCAGTTGCATGTTTCCATTTCTCGGTGTTCCTCTAGGCAAAGTTGCCATTTCAATTACAATTGATCCAGTTCAAGAAACGGGGAAAATGCTACATGAATGATATAAAACATACACCTGATGCGTGTAATTCACAGGAAGTGCTATGTAATAAAAAAAATTAATCTTATCAATTCTATTGAATAAAAACTGCACTTTCCAGTGTTGTTGCATTGTTGATCCATCTAATTAAACTTATCTACTAGAACCCAGCATGCCAGGTTCTACCAGATTATATACATGAAACAATTGTGAGATGGTTAGAAACATTATGTATTAGCGTCCTGTTTTTTTAGATAACAAAACTGATTGCATAGAAATATAACCCAAAGGAAAAAATGACGATCAAGTACATAGCCCTGCAAAATCTGTTTGCAGAATTCTAAAAATATCGAACAATTGAAGCAGCACAAAGTAATCTACAAGAAGATATGGAAACACGTAACGACCATACTCTGCATTTACATTTTACTCTGAACTTCAATTTTTCTCATGCGGTGGGTGCCAGGATGTCAGCATAGGAGACCAAAACAAAGATGGTGGCTGCTCCCCAGGATGAATTCTTAGGTTCAATTAGTACGAGGACTCGGCACATGGTAAACAAGACAGATGCGTGTGGTGTAGCAATGTTGGGGCGATCCGCACCTAAAAAATGGGCGGAGACTGAGAGCACACTGGGCCGAGATGTATGATACGGAGTCCCCAGTCCCCGCCGAGCTAGCTGCGTCGATGGCACGATCCAACCAAGAAGCTGCCGCACCGGGCAGGGGAAGGCTGATGCCATGGCACAGATGGCCGCAGCCGCCGACACCGATATGAGCAGAGTACGACCCACCCCACGGGACCCGCTGCAGAGGATGCCGACGGGAACTGCAACCTCGTTGACATCACCTCCAGCTCGAATGGAATCCGCTGCGGCGCTCGAGGTCGGGAGGGAGACGGAAGATCAGGAGTGAGGAACGAGTAGGAGGAGGACTGGAGGAGGCGGTGGCGGCTGGAGGGCCCGGCGGCCGCTGACGGTGGTGGAACGAGGAGAGAGAGGCGGCGGGGAGAGATCTGTGGGGGATACGTAGACTTTTGCCTTTTTTAGACGACTTTTCCCTTTTTCTTAGTACGGAGTACTTATCTTCCTTTTTGTCCATCGTTTCAGCAGATAAGGACGCGTTAAGCATAACAAAACAACAACCACCAAACCTATACCGTCTTAGCGAGGAGTTACGAGGCTAATTGGAGGTGGAACTGAACTCATTCTACCAAAACAACCGAGAGTTGTCAATCCTTGGTTGTTATTGACCTAATCTCTAGTAGTGTTTGCACACATGTTCATAGATGATCCATTTGCAAATTCTATACAGATTTCCATTTTGCAAAGGAAGTGATCGCTCCCTTAATAATTATGGGTTGACATTACATATCCACTGGATACCGAAAAATCAAAACATCTCATCTACCCAATTTTCCACAGTATTTTATTTAGATGATCACAGCCACATCTCTCATCAATATGAGCAGTGAGACACCCCATAGCTCCTTTACCAATTTGCTTCTGAAAGTTATCAGGGTCTAACAATGTTGGAGAAGCAGTATTGCCGCTGTCAGAAAGAATAATTGTTTCTTCATTCCAGTAGATAGAACAAACCCCCCTTGTGTGAAACATGGAGGAGTACAATGAAGCCATTTTTCTGATTCCAATAAGAATTACACCTGTAACAAGTATCAAATATCATTAAACCAAGCCACTTCATGTAGTCTTTCATGTGTTAGTTATGTACTACTTGTGCACTAATCTATAAATGCAATTATTCCACCGTCCATAATTGTGCATGTCAATTTATTTGGCTCAATTATGTATGTGCACATACGCCTTATTTCTAGCAAATAGATAGTTGCCATGTTTCACATGTGTACTTTCAAAACATTGTAATTAAAGTCAATGTACCATAATATATCACCTGAGTTGTTCTATGTGTACTAATTCACTAATTGACAGGAGGATGACGACGACGTGGACTACAGCATGGACAGCAGGCACAGCAAGAGCCGGTACACCCTGAGGCATCTGATTGCTGGGAAGATCAAGTACCGTTTCTTTGGCAAGATTGGGTGCCCTTTCTGTTGCAAGGTGATCGGTGGTGGCATAGATGGCATGATCCAGCATGCCTTCAGCACTGGCAATGGACATGGCAAGAATCGTAGTGCCAGTACTCTGGCTAAACATGCTGCCTACGCACGCTTCCTTGAGATTGTCATAGTCAATGAGCCGTACAACATGCATTGAAGAAGGGAGAGAAGTGATGTGCTGCTAGAGTGCTGATGCTGCCCCAGGACCGCCGTGTCCTCTTACGTTATCTATGTTTCTTTGTTGTTGGAGTCTAAAACTGATGTCCTATGGTGTGTCTGAACCTATGCTGAGCGGTGGTTGATCTGTCGTTTATGTTAAGAATTTGCTGCTACTCTGGTTTAGTGTTCCTAGTTGTTAATAATATTTTGGTGATGCATGTTTAAGCCTTGTGCAATGCTAGATGCTTAGGGTGGTGCTTAGAAAAATAAACAGGGTTTTTCTGATGCACCGGTGCATATTTGTACAGGAGAGACGCCTAGTTATGCGTCTACCCTGTACAAATAAGCACCTGTGCTTAAGAAAAGCCTGGTTTATTTCTATAAGCAACTCCCCTAAGCACCTTGCATTGTACAAGGCCTTACCAACTCAAGTACCGTACGGTGGTCTATGTTATGGTTGCTGTGTTATTCTGCCGTATGGTGATGCATGCTAGGAACTCTAATAACATGACTATGGTAGTTATAGCTTGGCATGACTATGTTTAGTGTATAACTCAGCATGTTCCTGCCATATCTATGAGCAGTTACAACTGAACTATGCATTAATTTTTGACAAAATTAAAGGATGCAAATGATTGCCGATTCCACCTATTGCCAAATCAAGCTTTGTACTGATGATGCATTAGATATTGCAATAAGTAGAGGATGCTCATGATTGCCAAAAGTACCTATTTCCACTTTCTGATAAGAACTCAACGTGTATCAAATGATGCTAAAAGTAGAGCATGGGAATGAGAATGTATCAATGCATTAGATATTGCAATAAGTAGAGGATGCTCATGATTGCCAAAAGCATCTATTTCCACTTTCTGATAAGAAAAACAAAACGTGTATCAAATGATGCTAAAAGTAGAGCATGAGCATGAGCATGTATCAATTAATGATAAATTGATGCTACCTATTTGTGTTTGAATGGGCTCAATAAAGCTGGTGCTGGTTTATGCTCTCTGCGTGACCGTGATGGTAACGAAGACACTTGGTTGGCTATGGTCATGCTGTCAAATTTATGTTTTAGTTCTTTAAGACTCTTTGTTTTTGCTGTTTGCTCGGGATCGACTTGCTTTCTCGGGCGTCCACGTGCTCTGTTCCTTTTAGGGGAGTTGGGTGCACCATTTTCGGGGGAGTTGGGTGCACCGGTATCCTTCTGGGAGTTGGATGTGTCAGGTTCGTTCGAACCATCAGGATTGTTGACTAATTGTACGTCCTTTTCTGAAGCATCAGGTAGAACTGCTTGCTGGGCATCGTACACTTCCTTCTGTTTAAGAGAGAGTGTTGCGTTAGTTCTAATCATGAGACTTGTGAAATAAATGATATATTCTTGATGTAGCGCTAACCGTTATGGGGAACTTATATGATTCGAGACGAAGCGCATTGCAATCTGAATGCAGTAAGGCTGTACATATTTTCCACCTGAAAATATCTATCCTTGCCTATATTGGATTGAAGGAAATATGCCCTAGAGGCAATAATAAAAGTTATTATTTATTTCCTTATATCATGATAAATGTTTATTATTCATGCTAGAATTGTATTAACCGGAAACATAATACATGTGTGAATATATAGACAAACAGTATGTCACTAGTATGCCTCTACTTGACTAGCTTGTTAATCAAAGATGGTTATGTTTCCTAACCATGAACAAGGAGTTGTTATTTGATTAACAAGGTCACATCATTAGTTGAATGATCTGATTGACATGACCCATTCCGTTAGCTTAACTGTTGATCGTTTAGTATGTTAATGCTTTCTTCATGACCCATACATGTTCCTATAACTATGAGATTATGCAACTCCCGTTTACCGGAGGAACACTTTGGGTACTACCAAACGTCACAACGTAACTGGGTGATTATAAAGGAGTACTACAGGTGTCT
>LR880971.1:783228909-783242752 GCA_904067115.1 Aegilops sharonensis | reverse complement strand
CATATTCCACTTCGGTCATATCGTCGCGGAGCTTAGGAGAAGCCCTGCGCCGGAGAAGTCATATCGTCGCGGAGCTTAGGCGAAGCCCTGCGTCGGTGGAGCATCAACATCGTCACCACGACGTCGTGCTGATGGAACTCATCCCCGACACTTTGCTGGATCGGAGTCCGGGGATCGTCATCGAGCTGAACGTGTGCAGAACTCGGAGGTGCCGTACGTTCGGTACTTGGATCGGTCGGATCGTGGAGACGTACGACTACATCAACCGCGTTGTTATAACGCTTCCGCTTTCGGTCTACGAGGGTACGTGGACGGACACTCTCCCCTCTCGTTGCTATGCCATCACCATGGTCTTGCGTGATCGTAGGAAATTTTTTGAAATTACTACGTTCCCCAACATGGATAACCGACAATGACGTCAGCATAGCTTTCAAGCTAAACAAAGTACAAATATAAATTAGGCATTCAATTACCTGGTTCAAAATATCGGTCATTTCATCCCTGTTCCATGACAACATGTACTGCAGTGTCCAAACCGCACAGGAAGTCCTGCGATGTTTACTTAAAGATCAGTAATCTTATTCGTGTACACAAATAATAATTTATGAGCCCATGCATACCCATCGGTCTGTTGTGGTATGTTCTCATAGCGTTTTTTGGTCCATTCGGCAAAATTGATGTTCTTAGCTGGTGATATCAACCCTTTCTTGACAGCTTCGTCAATGCAGAACTGAATCGAGTCCACCTAGGGTACGACGAGTTATACATAGGGTTACGGTACTTTGGGAGCTCATGTTCCATGCGGATCAAAAGAGGCAGCAAGAGAACACTTACAAGAGAATCTTCCTTGGTCTTGTCGCAATGATAATTCATGGAGTTCAGAGTCTGAATTTATTTTTTGTCAAAATTAAACATCATTTGCATCCAATGGTTTTGGTGTACATTCAGTGGGACATGCACCTACAGTAAAATTCGGGTTGGGTTGAGAACCAAAAGTTGTCGTGTACGTAAACTATGAAAGTGTGGAAAACGTGTACCTTTCGGCGCCCTACAAATTTTCCTGCTACACGAGCTAACCATGAGGCTGCACGTCCAACAGGAACCACCCCCTTCATTTGTAACAGCTTTTCGGTTTCTTGAGGGGATATGATTGAGGTAGTATCATTCTCAATTTGGCTAATGCTAGCATATGCCATAATAACCTGCCAAATTTTCAATCATACAATAATAAGACAGTTGTTGCAGTAATGATGTAGAATAGAGTATAATGGGCTTACATCACCATAAATGTATTTGTCGTCCAAATTTCGCTTCAGATTTTCTGCTGTGAGGGTAATGTCTCNCGGTTTCTTGAGGGGATATGATTGAGGTAGTATCATTCTCAATTTGGCTAATGCTAGCATATGCCATAATAACCTGCCAAATTTTCAATCATACAATAATAAGACAGTTGTTGCAGTAATGATGTAGAATAGAGTATAATGGGCTTACATCACCATAAATGTATTTGTCGTCCAAATTTCGCTTCAGATTTTCTGCTGTGAGGGTAATGTCTCCGATTCTAGCTATTTCAACAGGGTCGTATGTTCCGCGGATGTAAACGGCTGTCTCTATGTCCTCATGCGTGAACTTGTAATCATTACCAAAGACAGACTTCATCGGAGTTAATTGTGGTTCCTCATTGTTTTCCGTCACATGTCTTGCACTTGGTGTACTCGAAGTCCCTGTCGTGACTTGGCTAGCCCTAGGAGTTCCTGTCAGGGATGAATTGCACACATTGACTTGATCCTACAATGAACAAAGGTAGTTCATCATTAGTTTGTTACTTTTAGATATTAACATGTTGGGCCATATTGATCACCTGCACGCCTCCTTTCTGTGACACTGATTGTCGGTTCCTTGTAAATTCGTATTTTAAGTCCTGTAACAATGCAAACAATAATGAACATGAAAGAACATATTCATAAAAAATACAAAATGCACAGTATGACATACATGGAGTTCCCTCCTTAAGTCTTTAATTTCGTCCTCGGCCTTCGACAACCTAGGATTAGTGCCAGTTTTAGTCTTCATGTCGATCAAGTCTTCACCTAGAGTCTGGTATTTGACATCAAATCTGTGCTCAATTTCCATTAACTTCCTGCCTACCTTCTTTTCATGATCAGCAATGCGTGCATTCATGACTTCAACTACCATTTCAATCTGTGTAAACAAAATAAAACCCCGTTGATAACAATAGCTAAATGAATGAGGTTCCATGACACCTATTTGTGATATTGCAAAAACAAATAGTCTTTGGAGTACACACTTGCTGGCTACTAAATTGCTGTCCTTGTGATGGTGCTCGATACGAATCATGTTGATGCACATGTTCATCTTTTTTTCTTGGAAAATTATTAGAATTCTCGGACGGTCGTTGAGGAGCACAAATTTCCATGACAGCCTATTTTTTTAAAATATAATGAACCATTAGTACCAAATAAAAAATNCTGATTGTCGGTTCCTTGTAAATTCGTATTTTAAGTCCTGTAACAATGCAAACAATAATGAACATGAAGGAACATATTCATAAAAAATACAAAATGCACAGTATGACATACATGGAGTTCCCTCCTTAAGTCTTTAATTTCGTCCTCGGCCTTCGACAACCTAGGATTAGTGCCAGTTTTAGTCTTCATGTCGATCAAGTCTTCACCTAGAGTCTGGTATTTGACATCAAATCTGTGCTCAATTTCCATTAACTTCCTGCCTACCTTCTTTTCATGATCAGCAATGCGTGCATTCATGACTTCAACTACCATTTCAATCTGTGTAAACAAAATAAAACCCCGTTGATAACAATAGCTAAATGAATGAGGTTCCATGACACCTATTTGTGATATTGCAAAAACAAATAGTCTTTGGAGTACACACTTGCTGGCTACTAAATTGTTGTCCTTGTGATGGTGCTCGATACGAATCATGTTGATGCACATGTTCATCTTTTTTTCTTGGAAAATTAATAGAATTCTCGGACGGTCGTTGAGGAGCACAAATTTCCATGACAGCCTATTTTTTTAAAATATAATGAACCATTAGTACCAAATAAAAAATCGGATATAGAAAGTTCAATTGTAGATAGGTACCAGCCCGTTATGAAGACCTCCTTTCTCGTAAGCATCGCTTCTTATAGTAGCCATCATTTCGTCCCATCGTGCGATCAATGGAGAGGGTCTAGAAGCATACATTAATGGGCCACTATGCACGTGCTCCCAGTACCAATACTACACAATAAATTAGTTCATCACCATACAGATATGCAATAGAGCAATAATTAAAGGACATTAAGTAGTGATCTAGCACTAACCTGGAGCAGAATTAGATTTCCTTGTAGATTTACGTGATCTCGATTTCTAAACTTGTGAGCGGACTTGAAGAAGTGATTAAGTGTGAAACATCCCCAGTTAAATTTTCGAAGGTTTTCAAGTTCTGTAACAAGGTTGAGATATTTAGAGTCCACATAATGTTGTGTTGTTGGTGCTAGAACAGTACCAATTGCGTACAGAATGAACCGTCTCAGGAAATCACCGTCTGGGGCTTTGGAAGCTCGGATCGCCATTTCAAGGTTAGAAATCAAAATTTGCCCATTGTTTGCATAGGCGGTAAACAATTCTGTGTCGGTTTGATTTTCCAGATGTGGCTCTATATCCTCCCCTTCTATTGGAATGCCAAATATACCTTGCACGTCCTCTTTTGTTATAGGAATTGGCGTTTTACCGATGGTAATGGATTTCGTGTCCATATCTATGCTCTTGGCTAGTCTAACCAACATTATGCGACGTAGAGTCACTTCATGCATCTGGGTTAGTCCGCCAAGACTGGTTTCTGATATGATGTACTTTTTGTGGTCTTCTGACAACAGTTTCATGGTTTTTCCGAACCTTGTCTGTGAGCATACTAACTTCATATGACCATGCTTTTCGGTGAGTTCCTGTTACATTCCATTAAATAAAACTGAGTACACATGAATTATGTGTATGAAACGATTGTACACAAACAGTCAATTACTTACCGCATCGGTAGTTTCGGAGATGGGCTTTTCTCCATTATTAAGGTTCGTATCTGAAACTGACATTGCTGCCTCGTATGAAATGATAAAATCAGGCTCAATTAATCTGAACAAAATTGGAAAATGTATAACAAAATTAGCAGAGAATTAATTTTAACAAAATTAACTGGGTCATTTAACATATGATCCACTTATGGTTTAATCACAGAACCTATTTGGGTGCAAAACCTATGAGGGTTCAACAACTAAAGCATCGGTGGACAACGATTATAAAGAGTTACGATCAGCTAATACCTTATCTCGGAGATGGTGCCACCGAGTAGATGGCGGCGGTTAGTGCATCGGAAACTATAAGTGCCGGTATAGCGGGGTCGACGGCGCAAAGGAAAAACGGCGCATTCACGCGAGGAGGAGGCGGCGAGAAGAACACTGACGTCCGAGCCCTCAGATCACGTTGGCGGTGGGCGGCGAGTGGTGGCCGCCGACTCCTGTATTCCGTGGGCGACCGGCGTCTCCGATCTGATCTTGTAGCGGTTGTGGGAGGTGCGGACGGCCCGGGTGGTTAGAATGCGGAGCTGTAATCGCGGGATTTAGGGAGAGGTGGGCCGCGTGAGTTATGTGAGATTTGGATAAATGATATAAAGAAATAAGAAAATCTTGTGAACTCGGTGTGGGGTTTACGGGGTTTAGGGTTTAGGGGTTTAGGGTTATTAGGGTTTAGGGGTTTAGGGGTTTAGGGTTATCAGGGGTTAGGGTTATCAGGGTTTAGGGTTGAGTGTTTACATGCAAGCCCGGAAATGCGTGTGTCAGAGAACGTACTTGCATGTATATGTAGTAATGATCCCAAACTTTCTTAATGGCATCCCATGACCACATAGAGAATGAATGCATAATGGTTTCCATGTTGGGAAATTTTTTGAACGTTTATACGGTTTAGTGGGGGGGGGGGTTAGGGTTATCAGGGTTTAGGGTTTAAGGGTTTTAGGGTTGACGGAACTATGTTTGTCTTGCGGTGGACGTAGCACACACACCGGACATTGATGGAGCGTTGGTCTACAATGGATTCCCTCCGGTACCATCGATCCAGTCCGTTGACTGGCTCGGCCGACAAACTTCGTGCCACATAGAGCATGCATCCATCCACTTGACCGGATCGATGTTTGGTTGGTTTCATACAGGTGAGGAACCCAGCTAGTGCTTTCGGGGTGTTAACATGCTAGGCCGGAAATGCGCGTGTCAGAGATCGTACTTGCGTGTATAATCCCGAAAATCTTTCATGGCATCCCATGAGAGCACATAGAGAATGCATGCATAATGGTTTCCATGTGGGGCAAAAATTTGAATGTTTTTACGGTTTAGTGGGAGGGGGGTTTAGGGTTTAAGGGTTTTAGGGTTGACGGAACTATGTTTGTCTTACGGTGGACGTAGCACACACACCGGGCATTGATGGAGCGTTGGTCTACAATGGATTCCCTCCGGTACCATCGATCCGGTCCATTGACTGGCTCGGCCGACAAACTTCGTGCCACATAGAGCATGCATCCATCCACTGGACCGGATCGATGTTTGGTTGGTTTCATACAGGTGAGGAACCCAGCTAGTGCTTTCGGGGTGTTGACATGCTATGCCGGAAATGCGCGTGTCAGAGATCGTACTTGCGTGTATAATCCCAAAAATCTTTCATGGCATCCCATGACCACATAGAGAATGCATGCATAATGGTTTCCATGTGGGGCAAAAATTTGAATGTTTTTACGGTTTAGTGGGAGGGGGGGTTTAGTGTTATCAGGGTTTAGGGTTTAAGGGTTTTAGGGTTGACGGAACTATGTTTGTCTTACGGTGGACGTAGCACACACACCGGACATTGATGGAGCGTTGGTCTACAATGGAGTCCCTCCTGTAGCATCGATCAGGTCCGTCGACTGGCTCGGCCGACAAACTTCGTGCCACATAGAGCATGCATGCATCCACTGAACCAGATGAAATGCGCGTGTCAGAGATCGTACTTGCGTGTACATGTACCATCCGTTCCATCCACTGGCTGGGCCGACAACCTTCGTGCCACATTGTTCACATTGTCCAATTAACACTGTGTATAGATTTTTTGGTAAAAAATGAAAGAAATAATGCAACTAATCTGAACGTAACGTTTGGCATGTATCAAACCAAGTTGCTACTATTCCTAAAAAAACCAATTAGCCACTAATTGCGCCAAACATATCTCGTAATTACCAACGAAAATGGGTTGACAATTATATCTGGAAATTTTTGGACTGAATTTATTGATCTTCCTTTTTTAGAGAACAATAAGTTAGAATGGTGGGCGGCGGGTTGGCACGGGCACGGCGATGGCTCGGGCTTGTGTGATATGTGGTTCGACCCGCGGTCAGTGCACATGTTTTGGAAGCCCCGAAAAGATCGCGCTCATTAAAAAAAACTTGCATCGAAGCGCATTACTTCAAAATAACTAATTAACCCTACAATCACGGATATATACCTTCCCATTCTACCGCATATCTACCTTATCCTAACCACCCCCATCTACCTTGTTTCTCCTCACGTAGCCATCGCCGGGATCGTGCCATCGCTTCTCAAGCGACCACGCCGACGCCGGATTAAAAAGATCTCTTCCACGGCTTCTCTCATCTTCGATTGCAGTGCTGATTATTTTTTCCATTGATTCGACCAACAAGTAATTTCCGAAGAGATTAGAAAATCCAGCTTTTGCCATAGTTGAGTAGTTCTGGTGTGATTCGAGTACAGGATGTCATGCAAGAGCTTTTTGGTTGATAGTTTGTACTAGTTGATCGTACGAACTGATTATGAATATTTTTTCACGGTCGTATTGTTTCGAATTAGGTGGATGAGGGTGTGGATACAGTTTTCATACTATGGGTATATGTGTTGCTGTAGGGACCATGGTCTCAGAGGCGTATAACAACCGTGCGGAGTACGACAAGTCTTTGCATGAAGCGCGTCGGGAGATCGACTTGAAGGTGCAAAAGGATCACGCTGAGGTAGATAAGAAACTGAAAAAAGAACGTTCATACGTGGACAGGATGATAAAGGAGGAGCGTCAGGAGTTTTCCCTTAAGATGGCGAAGATGTGTCTTGAGATTGAAGAAAAGTATAAGAGGGACTGTGAGTACATGGAAAAAAAGTTTTCTTTGGGCTACAAGGAAATGCATCAAATGTTGCAGAAGGACCGGAGGCTTGTGGACAGTGTTATACAGACAGAGCGAGTCAAGATGGATGCCTATGTGTTGCAGGCACGTGCGGATATGGACAGTAAGCTGCTACAGGAGCGGTCGGACATGGATTATAAGGCCATGCTAGAGAAGGTCCGCTTGGAAGGACATATGTTAGAAGACCGTGCGATCTCACGGCCACCCCGACAACATGTCTTCAATTATTCTCCCTCTGTAAGTATCTCGCACCGATTCTATATATTAAGGAGCTATGTATTCTATGATACAAACATCTTCAATTTGTGGCAACCTTATGTCGGCGATTGTATGTAGGCTAAGCATCATGAGACGGCACAGTCGCCATTCACTCGAGACATTGCGATAGAGTCACCCGTTCAATGCCACATCAGTCCACCCCAACAACATATCATCAATTCTCCCCTTGCAAGTACCTCGCAACGATGCATACCCAAGATATGGTATGACCTTTCAAAACTTGTGTGTAAACCCACTATCGACGTTTCATACGCAGGATAAGAAACCTGTGATGGCAGAGTCCCCAGTCACACCACATGAAGGATACATTCAACATAATAAGGTGAGAAGGTTTGAGATGGCACAATCCCCAGTCACTCCACATGAAGGATACATTCCACAAAAGCAGGTAACAACGCCACAATGTTGCTATGCACATAAAAGTTATGTTTGGCCCTTTACTCATTGAATGTATTAACTCGTATGTGAGATACTAGGTGCTGGTCATGGAATTTTATGTTAGTAGGGATGATGAGATGTCACATGTCCCGAGAGCATACTTTGATGAACACCCGGCAGAAGTCAGAATTTTTGAACCCGCCAAAGTGACCTACGATCTCATTATGAGTGAAATGAGAGATAGTTTTGGTTGCAAACTGGGAGCAGAACTGTATTACTTCTTACCCGGGTCTGCGTGCAAGCTGCCAGAAGGAATGTTCTTGATTGCAGGACCAGATGATGTACAAAAAATGCTTTCTGATCTGAATGGCAGCAAGACATGTCACCTGTACATTGTGTACAATAGAACTACGGGTTGTTTTCCCGAGGATGACATTGATCCCGAGGTTCAAATTTACATGTTGCATGCATCTAGTTTATGGCTACGTCTTTTTTGAGTTCTTCCTAATACAATTCCTATGGTTTTCTACAGGAAGTGAGAATCCAAGAAATGGAGGGTCTTGCTAGAGAGTTGGCAGAGAAAGACCAAGAACAACTTAAGTTGTATGGTTACATTGATGTTAAACAGAAAAAGATTGAAGCACATGGGTCGTCGCCAAGCCCGACGCAATCAGCAACGACGCAACACAAGAGGTCACTGGATTTTGGCAGTGCAGAAGACAATATGGAGTAGGCTCAATTGTTTTTCAACCAGTTTAAGCTTCAAACCAGGATTATTTAGTTGCAAACAAACCTTTTGTTTTCTGTTTCACACTATGTTCGCAATTATGGTACAATTTATTCATGATACAGTTCTTTGAACAACAATGCATGTGTTTTATGATCAATCATAAAGTTGTTTCTGAGTTGTTTTTGAGATGGCATTGTGTCTAAAGAAGTTTCCATCTATAAAACTTGGCACGCAGTCACATCGGAATCGCGTATCACGCAAGAGGCGTGCGTCGCACGGGAGAGCGTCACACGCGAGCTTGTTTTCGGGTAGAAATCATAACATATTTCGGATAGATAAAGTTAACGTCTGCCACCCGCGCATGCAAACCCACGTCGCCGCCATTCCCATGCATGCATGCCTCAGGCGCAGACAACGAGACGGCCCATCCGAATTAGTCCCATCGAATTAGGCCCATCCGAAGTAGGCCATTAGAACCCTCCCCCGACTCCACCTATTCCCCTCGAGCTGTCGCCTCCCTCCCTCCATCGCCAGATCCCCCACTCGTCCCCCTCTGTCCACCGCCCATGCACGCCGTCGGCGACTCCACCCCCGCCGCCCCCGCGCCCCCCCAACGGGATCGGCCGGATCCATCTCCTCAACCACCGCAGGACAGCGCAGGTACCCCAGTTTCTGTTGACGTCTCAATGGTATCCATGCTGATAATGCTAGGTAGNTCTAAAGAAGTTTCCATCTATAAAACTTGGCACGCAGTCACATCGGAATCGCGTATCACGCAAGAGGCGTGCGTCGCACGGGAGAGCGTCACACGCGAGCTTGTTTTCGGGTAGAAATCATAACATATTTCGGATAGATAAAGTTAACGTCTGCCACCCGCGCATGCAAACCCACGTCGCCGCCATTCCCATGCATGCATGCCTCAGGCGCAGACAACGAGACGGCCCATCCGAATTAGTCCCATCGAATTAGGCCCATCCGAAGTAGGCCATTAGAACCCTCCCCCGACTCCACCTATTCCCCTCGAGCTGTCGCCTCCCTCCCTCCATCGCCAGATCCCCCACTCGTCCCCCTCTGTCCACCGCCCATGCACGCCGTCGGCGACTCCACCCCCGCCGCCCCCGCGCCCCCCCAACGGGATCGGCCGGATCCATCTCCTCAACCACCGCAGGACAGCGCAGGTACCCCAGTTTCTGTTGACGTCTCAATGGTATCCATGCTGATAATGCTAGGTAGATCGACTGAGTGTAGCAATTTTGCGCCACCAATCCACTTTTGTGGAAAATTCTTGCTAGAAAACCATCTGAAACTTGTGATGCTTGCTACTGTATAATATAGGACTTTTCAAAGTTCTTTTATGATGGCACTATTGGACACATACAGTAGAGCTGCGTTTTTAGTTGTTATACTTTCAGTTACCATCACTGCTTGGGAAAGGACGAATTGGGTGCATTCAGGTCTGCAGCTGATAGTGTATCATCATAATGTAGGTGCTGTGTTGTGTGATTCTTCATGCTGAGAACTTCAGCTTTTTCAGTTATAGTGAAAGGCTTCTGTATAAAAAAACTACTAAATGATCACAAAAACTTCTAGACAACATTCTGTACAATCTGACCAAATCTTGAACTAAATGATCACCAAAAGTTGAAGGATTTTGCATCACATCACAACCATAAGTGTTCTGCACCAGCATCATAACAATCACATAACTACATAACAAAAGCAAACTTGTTCATCATTACAAAAGCAAACTTGTTCAACATAACAAAAGCTAACTTGTTCAGCATTACAAAAGCAAACTTGTTCAACCACATAACTGCAAACTGAGACACATAATACCACAAACAACTCAATATCGCCAGTAGTAGGGGTCATCCCAATGATCCTCCGCCTCTTGCCAGTACTCCAAACCTTCTTTGACGATTTCGATTTTCTTCCATGCCTCGTAGGTGACGTACGCATCTTTCGCTGCGTACTCGATGAGNTCAACATAACAAAAGCTAACTTGTTCAGCATTACAAAAGCAAACTTGTTCAACCACATAACTGCAAACTGAGACACATAATACCACAAACAACTCAATATCCCCAGTAGTAGGGGTCATCCCAATGATCCTCCGCCTCTTGCCAGTACTCCAAACCTTCTTTGACGATTTCGATTTTCTTCCATGCCTCGTAGGTGACGTACGCATCTTTCGCTGCGTACTCGATGAGGTTGTTTGGCAGTGGGCTGCCCCCCCATAGTTTGTGGTCGAATTCCTTGTTGATCTTCTTCTTCATTTCCTTGTACGATGGGTGGATGAGGCTGGCTGCAAACTCATCCAAAGCCTGCCACTTCTTTTCATTTTTTGGAACTCTCCATTTGCGCTGCATGTCGACGTACTTGTCGGGGTTGATCTCCAAACCAGACAATTTCAGCTTCTCCTTGTCACCTCCAATGGAGAAGCCAACAAAGGTGTACAGCTTCTTCTCCTGCAGGAGCGGGCAGAGTTCCTTGGGCCTGCATCAAATTAATCTGGTGCATCAAATTCATCTACTTCAAAAACTTCAGAAACTACTAATTAGACATAAAATTCAGAACTAGTATTGCATCTACTCCAGAACTTCAGAACTAGTATTGCATCTACTTCAGAACTTCAGAACTATTGCATCTACTTGAGAAACTTCAGAAACTTCAGAACTATTGCATCTACTTGAGAAACTTCAGAAACTACTAATTAGACAGAAACTTCAGAACTTCAAAACTAGTATTGCATCTACTTCAGAACTTTAGAACTATTGCATCTACTTCAGAAACTTCAGAAACTACAGAAACTACAGAAACTACTAATTAGACAGAAACTTCAGAACTTCAGAACTAGTACTGCATCTACTTCAGAACTACAGAACTATTGCGTCTACTTCAGAAACTACTAATTAGACAGAAACGTCAGAACTTCAGAAACTTTAGAACTGGATGTTTTTACCATTTGGTTGCCGCGGTGATGTGGTATACCAGGACGAGATCCTCCACGCATAACTGTAGAACTGTAGCCTTTGCCGGAGGTTCATCTTCCCTCGTATACTCGACATCAACGGCGATCGACCGAGAAAGCATGCCGCCGAGCCTCCTCCTGATCTCGCGGATCCTCTTGTCGGCTTCGTCTGGATTGCTGGTGCATACGACATCCAGCTTCTCCTTCTTCAGGTGGATATCAACCATGAGCGGCACGGTGTAGTCCTGCTTCTGCCCGGGGACCGGAACGTCGTCGTCGACCACCAGCGGCTCCTTGCCAGATGCCTCACCTTGGTTATGCTTGGCAGACGGAGGGGAGTTGCTCCATGATGCCTCCGCCATTCTCTTGGCAGACGGAGGGGAGTTGCTCCACGATTCCTCCGCCATTGCCCTCCTGGCCAGCGATGGTGGAGGCAGAGGGGAGTTGCTTGATGGTGGAGGCAGAGGGAGGAAGATGGAGCGGCAATGGAATGAGGAGGGAGGCAGAGGGAGGCAGATTGAGCGGCAATGGAATAGGAGGGGAGTTCCCTGCGTCGTGGGGAGTTGCCAGTGGAGGGGAGTCGTGGGGAGTTGCCAGTGGAAGGGAGGCGTGGGGAGTTGCCTCGAAAACTCAAACGTCCTACCCTTTGGCCCTCAAAAAATCTGGAGGGGAGATGTGGGCCCTTTGGTTTGTCCTGTTTCTGAAACAAAAAAAAAATAACAACCATATTTTGCTCTCACTGCAACCATATTAAGAGATCAAAAATGGCACCAAAAAGTCACTGCAGCCATCCTAAATGGCACGAAAACAGCACCAAAACAACATCAGCCAAAACAACAAAAAATGCATCCATCGATCGTTCTTTATTTCTTCTAACATTCTGTGTTCTGTGCAGTTAGATAGACACAACGCTACAAATGCAGGCTGACAACGCCCGCGATTTCATGACCATCAGGACTGACGGCGGCTTCATCCACGCTCCGGTCCCATGAGTCGAGTCGAAAGTAGTGATGCTATGTGTAGTTCTGAAACATTGATTGGCTCATGTTGTAATTAAACTTTAATGAATTGTATGTCTCTTTGGTTTGGACAGTCGTTAAACTTAGATGTAATCGATGCTATTTATTACTAGGACCATGAATTGTGCTATTAATGTCTTGCTTTTCTCTTCCGATCCTTTTGTTGCATACTTATTTATTGCTTATGTATTGTCTGTTGTTTGGCTTGTGCATAGAGATGCCGTCGTATATCGTGTACAAGGGTAAGGTTCTCGGAGTCTACGACGACTCGGAGGAGTGTTGGAGACAGGTTCACCGTTTCAGCGGTAACAGTTACAAAGGGTACACCACTAGGGCGGAGGCGGAATCTAGATACGCCCGCTATCTAGCGGGAGAGAGGAGGGAGCGTTGGAGGAACCGGATGAAGACCAGTTTCATCGCGATGATGCTCATCGTGATGACCGCAACTCTCTTCTATGTGATGGTAGTTTAGATGATCGATATCGACTTGTAATATGAAGACAAACTCGCTACTCGCGGTCTCGAGACTTGTAATGTTCTATCTTTGTTCGGTCTTTTGAATTCGGAGACTAATATGATGAATTGTATTCGGAGAGCTATCTTCTATTATATTGGATGAATGTGCTGTTGCTGTGTGGTGCTGTCTATATTCTGTCCAATAATATATTTTGTAACCTGTGAAAATATCAGAAATGTGCATTTTTCCAACCACCTCCAAATCACCTCAGTTTTGGCACACATGATCTCTTCCACAAACAAAACTAGGTTTCCAAGTTTTTGTATTTTTTAAATTTTTTTTTGAATTTATAATGCCCTCCAGACTGAGTGCTGAAAACATCGGTCTATGCCTCAAGGGGGCATTGTAAAATAATTTTTTTTAAAATTTTCTTGCATACACATGTTTTGCACATGTGGGTGACCATGTACAATAAAATTTGGGTGATTTGGAGGTGGTGGAAAAATTCACGTTTTTTCAAAAAATGGCTTAAGTTAGACCAAATGGTCCCTCCGGGAATGCGGGCATTTTTTCGACCACCTCCAAATCACCTCAGTTTTGGCACACATGATCTCTTCCACAAACAAAACTAGGTTTCCAAGTTTTTGTATTTTTTAATTTTTTTTGAATTTATAATGCCTTCTAGACTGACTGCTAAAAACATCGGTTTATGCCTCAAGGGGGCATTGTGAAATAACTTTTTTCAAAATTTTCTTGCATACACATGTTTTGCACAT
>LR880971.1:783196630-783208591 GCA_904067115.1 Aegilops sharonensis | reverse complement strand
CTTAGTATTTCCTCGACCCCCTTTAACAGTACGGTGTTTCCTATGACTCAAGAAAGAGAAAATGAAACTACGAAAACAAAAGTCTTCACGCTTCATGTTCCTCAAATGAATACCAAGTCTTCAAGGTCACACCAATTTCTTCACTTTCAAAGTCTTCAGAAAGTCTTCAGAATATCAAAGTCTTCAGTTGAAGAACTTCATTTTTAGGGGTCGACTTTCTCTATAAATATCAAACTCCTCATAGACTTATAGACCTGTGTATACTCACAAACGCATCAGTTTCTTAACCTATAAGTCTTCAATACACCAAAATCACTAAGGGGCACTAGATGCACTTACATTTTTGTATTTTTTTGAATTTATAATGCCCTCTAGACTGACTGCTGAAAACATCGGTCTATGCCTCAAGGGGACCTGCATGCAAGAGTCGGGGACCTGCATGCAAGAGTCAGGGACCTGCATGTGAATAGTGATTCATCAAGGCCTTGACAGCTACTGGCACAGCGGCTGCCGCCCGATTTGCATGCAGCAAAGATGAACGTGCATGGAGGTTTTTCAAAGATTTCCAAGCACACCCGAGTGGGCCCCGCTTATTTAAAAAATACGTCAGTCATTATTGCTCTGTAAATGAAGAATATGCATGATGATTATGAATATGCATGACAACCATAGTAAGGGTGAAGAATCATAGTGCCCAATTTGTCGAAATACATCATCATTCTTAAAGTTGGACATCACATGATACACACAGAAAGTGGAAATGAAAGATGTCGAACTAATACAGTAACATGGCGGTACAACCGCACTTCACTAAATTACTGTCACGATGAAATAGAATGTAAAGACCACGTCACACAAAGCTGAATGGCACACGACTTTCTCTGGCTCATCGTCGGTTCATGCTGTATGTAGATATCACAGTTCAGCCTCGAGATCCTACACAGAAGAATAGAATAAATCACATGGACATCAATTATGAGTAAAACACATGCAAAAAAAAATATGAACATATTTCGTACCTCTAGCAATTTAGCGCATTTACGTCGATTGTGACCTGGTTTCTTGCAATAGCCACAGATATTCTGTGATCTTGACTTCTTTGTCTTTGCCTGCAGCCTTTTCTTCGGTGCACCTCGTCCTGGCACATGCACGGGATCCAGAACCTTATCAACTTTCTGTGAGTGCGGCATCAACGGGCCAAACCTAATGCTGTTATGCTGAGCATTAGTTGACTCCTTGCTGTCAGCTAGTTCAAAACTTGATTGCTTGCCATGATGTTGTGCTTGCAAAAGCATCTTTAGACGGTGATAGTCCTCATCAGAGTGGCATGCCTGGAAACTTGCGGCGTGACTACAATTCCGCAACTCGCGGTACCTCTGCAGGCTTAGCGAATAGTCATACATCTGGTTTTTTCTGGTAGGTGCGTATGCACATTTTGCATTCATAGTCCACCTAGTGGGAACGCAACAACCGGGCAGAATTGTTTGTTTTAAAATCCCCAATATGTAAAAAATGTGGGAACATGGTGTGCCTGCGCATTCCAGCTTACGGCAAGAACAACTCACCCTGTGCAAAAGACCTCCTTGCTCTTCAATGCGCACTCCAAACTTTTTATCCATTCTTTCCTGCTTGGACACAACATAAGTGGAATCTTCTGATCCATCTAGTATCTCTCTAATCTGACATTTGCTGACAGCATCTATGCTCCATAAGACCATCTTAAAGACCCTAGGTGTGAAAACTGTTGCGGCGTGTTTCTCAAGCGGCGAAGCATTTTCCTCTGTAAATGGAACGGACTGCAAGGCTTCGACGTCATGGAGAGCTTCGTTAATCCGTCGCGACGCAAGGCAATGCTCATAGTGCTCTAGCATTTCAAACAACGACATCTTACCCTCAAGATGCGTATGTAGCACAGAGTTCAAGCTCTCACTCCTTTGATTGCTGCTCAATCCTAGGAAACAACGCCCCTCAAGATATGGAGCACACCACAACTTTCTCATCTGATACATTTGATGCAGCCAAGACTCCTCACTGGTTACTTTATTCCGTTGTAAGAATTGTATCCATTTTATCTCATGCTCTTCAATGGAAGAAGTATCATAAATGAAAGATCTGAATTCCTCCTTTACGTCGTCATCATGCAGATGGCGTACAATGTTCTGCTGAATGTGCCATATACATAGTCTATGGTTTGAGTCTGGCCAGACCACCCTTATTGCTCTCTGCATTGCAAGGTCCCAATCTGTGATCACAGATATCGGATGCTTCTGTGCCATGCAATCAGAAAAGGTCCGCAACATCCACTCGTATGCCTGGCTTGTTTCATGAGAAATTATACCACAGCCAAATATAGCAGTGCTGCGGTGGTGATTCAACCCGACAAAAGGCACGAATGGCAGATTGTATTTGTTGGTTCTTTATGTGCTATCAAAAACAATGACGTCTCCGAAAGCCTCGTAGTCAAGTCGCGATTGACTATCAGCCCAGAACAGTCCCTTCAGATGGCCATGCTCGTCTACCAAGTACTTGAAGAAAAAAATCCACATCTCGCTCTCGCCTCGCCATCATGTGCATGATCACCGTTTTAGCATCACCGGCACTGATTGTCTCCTGCTTATTAGCATGGCAAAAATTGTAAACGTCCCTCTTTATGCATCCAACCTTATCAAATCCACCGTATTGAAAGCACAAAATATCCATAATACGGTATTTACGGATCCCACATTTTTCCATGTCCGCAATGTCCGCTTTCTGCTCATCGCTAATTCGTCTGTGCGAACGCAGCAGACAAGAAAGATCCCGTGGGGCTAGAGGATGGCTGTGCTCATCGATGAAATCCTTGACAAACCACCGACCGGTTTCCTCCTGTCTCGTAATGACCAATTTAGCATTACACCCAACACGAGTTAAACTTCGTGGCCTCCTCTTTCTATCTTCCATCTTTCTTTTCATGTGCTTATCTTCGCGAAACCCTTGACGACTACACACAATTTTCCTTAAAATTATGTATTTGTTGGATCCATNATCCTTGACAAACCACCGACCGGTTTCCTCCTGTCTCGTAATGACCAATTTAGCATTACACCCAACACGAGTTAAACTTCGTGGCCTCCTCTTTCTATCTTCCATCTTTCTTTTCATGTGCTTATCTTCGCGAAACCCTTGACGACTACACACAATTTTCCTTAAAATTATGTATTTGTTGGATCCATCCCACTCAACGTAGCTTTTCCTCACACTAAAACCTTTTCCAAGAGCATATTTGTTGTAGAATTCATAGCCTTCAGCCTCACTATCAAACATCTTGCTGACAACATTTACATACTCGAACATACTCTCATCACTTGCATACGCCATGTCTTCCTGCATATGACATGTGAGGGAAACCAATCATCAACATCTTTCTGTTTATCAATGTTGCAGGTGTAAAATAGCTCATAGGAAAAGACAAGTGCATGGAAAAGACTTTGCTGGTTTGACATGTGAGGGAAACCAATCATCAACGTCCAACAAGTAGTATCTCATCTTCCTTTAAACTATATTTCATGCGCTATGCAAACCTAAAGTGATGATGACTTTAATAAACTAAATTAAGTGAACTATGGAACCAGTATCTCATCTTCCTTTAGTATATCTCATCTCAAACGTCAACATCTTACTTAAACAAACATGATGCGATTAGCTCAAGAGAAACTATGCCACGATGAAGCTTTCCATTCGTTGTTCTAGTCAGTACCCGGATCTTGTGGGGTTGAGGTTGTACTGCATGCACGGTGGAGGGGCGCAACGGCCAAGAGAACGAGCAGAACGCCAAGCCGAATTCATACCTTAAGGATGGTACGCGCGAAGAGATGGGATCGCCCGCCGCGGTCGCCGCCGATTCAGCCGGCGCAGATCCGGCCTTCTTCTTCTTCGGTGACGGCGTGGGGGGCTGGGGTTGGTTGGGTGGAGGACGAGGACGATGAATTTATTCCTCTCGCCGGGCAGGTCGAGGACGGAGAAGGTCAGGAGCGGCGAGCGGCGACGAATAGATCGGAGGAGGATTCTGAACTGGATCGAGTAGACATGGATCTGGTCCTCAGGTGATCGGTTCAAGAAAAGATATTTCCCCCTGGACCATTATGCCCTTATCGCAATTAACATATTAAATTTAATCAATTAAAATTCCCCGCAAGATCTGACGGCTAATAAAAATCAGACGTGATCANACCCTTGACGACTACACACAATTTTCCTTAAAATTATGTATTTGTTGGATCCATCCCACTCAACGTAGCTTTTCCTCACACTAAAACCTTTTTCAAGAGCATATTTGTTGTAGAATTCATAGCCTTCAGCCTCACTATCAAACATCTTGCTGACAACATTTACATACTCGAACATACTCTCATCACTTGCATACGCCATGTCTTCCTGCATATGACATGTGAGGGAAACCAATCATCAACATCTTTCTGTTTATCAATGTTGCAGGTGTAAAATAGCTCATAGGCAAAGACAAGTGCATGGAAAAGACTTTGCTGGTTTGACATGTGAGGGAAACCAATCATCAACGTCCAACAAGTAGTATCTCATCTTCCTTTAAACTATATTTCATGCGCTATGCAAACCTAAAGTGATGATGACTTTAATAAACTAAATTAAGTGAACTATGGAACCAGTATCTCATCTTCCTTTAGTATATCTCATCTCAAACGTCAACATCTTACTTAAACAAACATGATGCGATTAGCTCAAGAGAAACTATGCCACGATGAAGCTTTCCATTCGTTGTTCTAGTCAGTACCCGGATCTTGTGGGGTTGAGGTTGTACTGCATGCACGGTGGAGGGGCGCAACGGCCAAGAGAACGAGCAGAACGCCAAGCCGAATTCATACCTTAAGGATGGTACGCGCGAAGAGATGGGATCGCCCGCCGCGGTCGCCGCCGATTCAGCCGGCGCAGATCCGGCCTTCTTCTTCTTCGGTGACGGCGTGGGGGGCTGGGGTTGGTTGGGTGGAGGACGAGGACGATGAATTTATTCCTCTCGCCGGGCAGGTCGAGGACGGAGAAGGTCAGGAGCGGCGAGCGGCGACGAATAGATCGGAGGAGGATTCTAAACTGGATCGAGTAGACATGGATCTGGTCCTCAGGTGATCGGGTCAAGAAAAGATATTTCCCCCTGGACCATTATGCCCTTATCGCAATTAACATATTAAATTTAATCATTTAAAATTTCCCGCAAGATCTGACGGCTAATAAAAATCAGATGTGATCAGACATGTAAGTACTGCTAAGTACTCCGAGTACTAACCCAATCACCGTAAAACAGCTCAAAGTTTACACGAAAGCGACGTTTGTAGCTAGTATGGTTGACGAGGGGCCAAGTTGTGCTAATTCATTATCCTTCCACATGGTTTCTTCAAATCTCAAGCTACTTGGTCAAGCTTTGGATCCGGCCTTTGATTATCAAAGATGCCCTCTCGCTCTGACCATTGCATGTTGTTTAAACAATAGAGGAGAGGCATCATCCAGCTGTATAATTTTTTATCCTTATTATACTCGGTTGCATTGAAGTGCTAGCCAGATCTGATGGGGCAAGCTAATCATCCCCAAACTAATCTCTTCTCTTCCGCAGAACTTGTCTTCGACCTGTGTGCTGCTATCGTCGCACAACTCTGCTAGCTTGGCCGACGAATGTAAGAGAAATCTCCCGTTTATTTACCAGTAATGCAAATCCTTTCATATGTGATGCATGTAGATCGAATTGTATTCATATCTTGATTCAGTTGGTACCAGAAGTGTCGTTGACTTCTCACCTGTACAATCAATTTTGGGCTTTCAGAGGAGCGATGGCTGGGATCGCGCAAGTGTGGAACGAATCGGGGATCCAAATACTGGTCGTCCTCAGCTTCGTGTGGCAAGTGGTACTCCTCGTCAGTGCTGGGATTCGCCGGCGGCGAGCCCACATTCTGCCGAGGCTCCTCCTCTGGCTGGTGTACCTCCTGGCGGACTCCACGGCAATATACGCCCTTGGCCATCTATCCTTCAACAGCAAAGCACAGGAGCACCGGCTGGTGGCGTTCTGGGCGCCGTTCTTGCTAGTTCACCTGGGTGGTCCGGACAGCATCACCGCCTACTCCCTCGAGGACAACCGACTGTGGCTTCGGCACCTCTTCACCCTCTCCGTGCAGGTCGCGGGAGCTGCTTTTGTGATCTACAAGTATGTTTACGGCAGCGGGACACTCATCGTGGCCGCAGCCTCCTTTATGTTCGTCGTCGGCGTCCTCAAGTACGGTGAGAGGACGTGGGCTCTCAAGTGTGGTAACATGGACAGCATCCGGAGCACGGTCGAAAGCTCCAAGGAAGATGCTTACAGATCTATTTTCTGGCAAGAACTGAAGTTCCCGTTTCCCGATGGAAGAAACAAGGAAATGAGTGTTGATGACCTTCTGCTTTCAGCTCACTCCCTGTTCCACATGTGCAAGAGTCTCTTTGCCGATCTATCACTTATGCTCTGCACATATAAGCTATGCTCTATCGGTGTTCACAACAAGGCGGAAGACCTGTTCAAGTTGGTGGAGCTGGAGCTGTCCCTGATGTACGACATCCTGTACACCAAGGCGGCGGTGATCCACACAGGGTATGGGTACTGCATCCGTGTGGTTTCGCTGCTAGGAACCGTTGGTGCATTCCTGCTGTTCCAGTTCAGCGACAAGTCCGCTTACAGTCGGGTTGATGTTGTCATCACTTATGTTCTGTTGGCTGGGGCCTTGGTCCTCGAGATCATATCAGTGATCAAAACTCTAGGGTCGACTTGGATGTGCGCCGCGCTCTACTGCAAGAACTGTGAGTGGCTTCTAAATGCACTAAATTCACTTCGCGGAAAAGGCTTCATCAAGGCCGCAAGTAAGAGGTGGTGGTCGGACTCAATTGGGCAGTACAACATGTTTCACCTGTGCACCCGCGACACCACCGAGTTAGGCAGCAGAGTGGCGTCCAAGATGAGGCTCGAGGATAAATGGAACAAAATGCATTTCTCGGGCACCATCAGCTTGACTCCAGATTTCAGGAAGCTGCTGTTAGAATCGCTCCCCAAAAAGGACGACCAGAACTCAAGAGGCGCCAGGATACTGGAGAGCAGAGGATTTGTCAAGGAGAAGGCTGAATGGAGCCACTGGGCTCTGAACACTAGCTTCGACGAGAGCATCATTGTCTGGCACATTGCAACCGAGGTCTACCTCTTTCAATCCAATGACGAATATGTTAAAGATGTCCATGCTGCCCTCAAGGAAGAAGATGTGGAAGCTCCCCCCAAAGATGTCCAAGCTCCACTCAACCAAGAAGATGTCCAACCTAGAAACCTTGCTGAGGCAATCCAGGTGCTATCCAATTACATGATGTATCTGCTTGTGTCAAAACCCGACATGCTGCCAGGCCCTACACGCCAAAGTCAGTATGCCCACAGCTGCAAAATATTGGACAACCTTTGGCGTCGGCACAGAAGTAATAATATGGAGTTGGAGACAAAATCTGTTGGTAAAGATGAAAACAATAATCCAGTCCCAAGGTCAGCACAGCTGCACCGAAGTAATAATATGGCGTCGGCACTTAAGAAACCATTCCACCACGGCATTGCCGATGACTCCAGGCCCAGGGTCACACAAAGAGGGGAGCTTGCTCAGAAGATGTTCACCACTTTCGGCGGTATTGCCAATTCAAAGGTATGGGCACGAACCTAGCTAATTAATCAACTAAATGCAGATATGTTTGTTAAGATATATATTGTGTGAGTAATAATACCGTTCCATATGGCTGTGTGCACCGCAATTGTGCAGGTGTTTTGGAGTTTTAAAAATCCCTTCTGAAAATAATAATAATAATAATAATAATAATAATAATAATAATAATAATAATAATAATAATAATAATAATGCCGTTGCTGATTTTAACTACAGCCCATTTCGTGGAACACACATTCGAAAATCAAATATTAAACTAAAATTTTATTCTCGTACTTGATAACCTTATCTTCCTTGATCAATTTGAACCAGAAGTGGTCCATATAGAGAGGCAATTTCTTTTTAAGCCCACCCAAATTTGATTAAACTAGCTGAATATATGCAAGATAATTCTACTTGACTCTGGTATGTTCAAATTTGTTTGAAGCCAACTTCCACCAAACTGTTAGTAACTGGCCAAGAACATGCGTTATGAGTAAGATTTATGGGAAAACCCGAGGTCAAAATAGTTAATGTGATATGGGCAAGGTTTGACTTACAGGGCACACATTTCTCATGTCTATCAGTGGTTAATTAGGTAGTGATATCCACAGTTTCACACACATTTCATGTCGGTCACTCGTTAGCCACGGATTGATGCATATATATGGTTAACTGATGGTCGACTAGTGGTACAAGTATATTTGGAGCCAGTACAAATTTAGAGTGGTACGTAGGGAGTCCGGGATCTTTTTTTGGGAATTTTGTCCTTAAACTCTTTTGAAAGTATATAAATGGTCTCTCAATTTCAGAACCGGCAAACATTAGTCTCTCAACTTCTCAATCCTGCTTAGTTTAGTCCATTGACTCAACAAAAGCAGTTTTCATGCTGACCTTTTTTTTTGCGGGTTGTTTTGATGCTGACTTAACATGGTTTGACAAGTTGTGGCCCACATGACAACCTTCTTTTAGTTTCCATTTTAACTCAGCGGGGCATCTCACAAGTAGTTGGTGTGCGCCGAGCAACATGAGAACGAGGTAGGAGTGGAGATTGCGCGGCTCATGGCGGCGCACTCAGAGAGTGCAGGAGGCCGGCGGCACATATGCAGGCGGCTGGGGATATGCGGCCTGGCGACTAGCCGCCGGTGACGCGCGCGTACACACAAGCATATAGCACGCACACACGAGCACATCACACACACACACACACCAGCACGCACACACAAGCACACATACGCACACGCACAACAGATACGACGCGCTGGCATAGGGAGAGAGCAGCGGCGGGTGCTCCGGCGAGCATCCACGCGGCTATGGCGCAAGCTTTGCCAGTTCGAGCACGACGCCGTCGACCGCTTCGAGCGTGACGTCATTGACCCGCACGAACGGACACTCATGTGAGAGAGCGGGTCGTCTATACGGGAACGCGGCCTCGGTGGAGCTCGTCGATGGCCAAAGGCACGACCAACTCCGTCAATGAAGGTGGGTGCAGGCTTGTCCAAGCTCGCCGCGTGGAGCTCCTCCTCCTGCTCGGGACTCCTGTCCAGCAGGTCGGTAGCGGCGAATTGGGTGCAGGCTGCAGCTCCACAACCCGCGTGACCGGGTGCTCGCGTCGATGATCTCATCGCGTCGCTCAAGTGGCGTTCGACCTCTTTGAAAAATAAAGTGACGTGGACCGTGACGTGGTCGCCAAACCCGTACTGTATGTCAAGTTTTGGTCGAAACCTCCTCCACATCGAACGAAAACCATCCGAAGCGGTACGAGGGACTAAGCTAATCTAATTTGAGAGGTTGAGGGACAAAATTTTGCTGGTTTTGGATTGAGGGACCATTTCAATATTTTTGAGATATCTCAATGATGAAAAATATACTTTTCCTTTAGCCCTGCTTTCAACATTGTATTAAGATCAGAAACAAACCTACAAAGTAGAAGCCTTCTTGTAGAAACTAGGCACTTGCAGTTTAGAAGATTCACAGTTCTAAATGGAAAAAAAAAAATGGCGGTTCAGGATCACGATACAGTGGCGGGGCCAAGGGGGGGCATTTAGCGATAAAACTGGATTAATGGACGTACTTGGCCACCCTTAATTTTTTTTTGAGCATCACTTGGCCACCCTTAATAACTCAAAATATACAGTAAAATCTGCAAAATGGTAAAGGCCCGTAATAAAGCCCAATTTGGTCATGGCGTCTGCCCCTGGTTCTCTAAACAAAAAAAGCGATCCTGGAAAAAAATCTAAACAAAAAAGTACTAGTAGCCCCTGGCGTTATTTACCCTAAAAAATGATTAGCCCCGGCCCGACGTGATTTGAGGCGACGCGCTGGCGGCTGTGGCTGCCTCCTGCCGTCCCTAGCCATGATCAGATTTGAGTCTGATTAAATCAACTGGCGCTGGCTCCCGCGATGAGTAATCTTCCAGACTACCCCTGCCAATTCTCCAGCGGTCCAGTCAACTAGTCAAGGTTAGCATCACTAAAACAGGCTGCCATTCTTTCTCAACCCTCATCTATGCGCGTTGGAATTCTATATCCAGTTTTACTTATTTTAATGGTGATTTACGATGGTAGTTTCTTTAAAATTTCTTTTGATAGTTTGATCTGCTAAGTGGTTATGAAAAGCATTCGCAAAACTTAAAAAGGGGTTATCTAAAGAAAAGCGCCATCAAACATCACAATGTTTAGTTTAAATTTTACCGAAAAAGGCTTTCGTCCCGCTTTATATATAAAGCAAAGATCATCAACAAACCCGGTACAAACGCATGCCAACACAACACACACACCCAAGGCAGGATACAAAGATGTTGAGTGCATCAACACCACCTCTAGCACTACAAGAGTAACCGGAGATCCTAGCCGTGAACACGCAGGTGAAGCCGCATACGACGAACCGTGGGCTCCAAGACGACGCCTTCGGGAAGGGAACGACACCGGGCGCCGCCACCGCCCGACACGAGGGTCAGGGTTTCCCCTGGAGCAACACGATGGGCAATGAAGGCCGCGACGACGCCTTCAAGAAGGGAACGATTTGCCGCCGCCGGTCCGTCCGAAGATAGAGCAAGTTTTCACCCCGGGCAACAATCATCACCCGAACGCCACACCCCGACAACCATGCCGCCCACACGGCCATGGTCACCAGGCAGCACCAAGCCACTGGCTCTGCTCATGAGCATCGCGCTACCACCCCCAGGGCCGCCGCCCTGGCATCCAAGACCTTGACACCACCTCACGTGAGACCGGCCGCTACTCCAACCAAAGAGACGAGTGGAAACGTCCCGTCTTTCGCACCCCTGGGCGACCCCTAGCGCCGAGACCTAAGAGGCCGGTCGAAATTAGCCTCCATCGCCCTGTCCTACTGCACCGGGCGCGAGACGGGCTCTGTCCAGCTGCCGAGCGCGTGACGAGGTCGGACCTGCCGTCGGGCGCGAGACGAGCTTGGTCCTGCTGCCGGGCGCGAGACGAGCTCGGTCCTGTTGCCGGGCGCGAGACGAGCTTGGTCCTGCTGCCGGGCGCGAGACGAGATCAGTCCCGCAGCACCGGGCGCGAGACGGGCGATGGGCCGCAGCTGGGAGAGGGCCAGCCCTTCGACGAAGGTAGTGTCCGAACGACGAGGAGAGGAATCGAAGGCCAAAACAGGCCGCTTCCCGACGGGCTGACGCTGGAGATGCCCAGCCACCGCCATGAGCCACCACCACGCCGTGGCAACCCACATCCATGCCAGGACCTCAAGGGGATGCCCCGAGCCGCCCTGCAGCGGTGCGGTGCGCCGCCGAGGTCGCAGCCCGCCCCCACGCCGCCCGTCCGCGCCAGATCCCAAACCGGGTGCGCCGCCGCCACGAGCACGCCAGCCGCCGCGCAGCCTGCGCCTCACCCTCGCCGCCACCTCCCGCACCGCGCCGAGGCAGACCGGAGTCAGGTCCGGCCGGACCTGACCCGACCCCCACCGCGACCACCGGAAGAGCTTCCACCTCCCACGCCACCTGCTCGCGACCAGAGGACCGGCGCCAGCACCAGCGCGCTCCACTGCCGCCGTGCAGCCCTCCGCACCACCAGGAGACGCCCACAACCGCCGCCAGCCGCCGCCGCGCTGTCACGCACCACGACGCGCCCCGGCCTGATTGGATCTGCCCGCGACGACCCCACCATGCGAGGGGAGAGAAATCGCCCCGCCGGCGCGAGCAGGCGGCGGCGAGGAGGGAGGTGGGGGCGGCTAGGTTTCCTCCCCTGCCGCCCGCGGGAGCGATAGAGGGAGGAGCGAGCGCGGG
>LR880971.1:783181804-783195893 GCA_904067115.1 Aegilops sharonensis | reverse complement strand
TAGCGGGGCTAATGTGCAAGTTGCCAATCCCCGTCCAAAAGGAGATGACTTGTTCAGAATTGCAAGATAATCTAAATTGAAAAGGGAAATATTTAAAAAATAGGTTATCTTCTGATGAAATAATTAGTAATTAGAGTAACACAAATGTAACTATTTTCGTTGTGTTGAAACGACACATTAATATGATATTACATTACATGTGTTTTTTTTTTTGCACATAACTTTTTTGGTTTATCAACTTTGCTTGGCCCCCCTATACCTAAATCCTGGCTCCGCCCCTGACGATACAGACCTACCAGAACCAATTGCTCAAAGCCCAAATAGATGCAAAACAAGCCCCCTCGGGCCCTTGGTTCAACAGCCCTAACACACACAAAAATGCAGTCGAAGTCATAGTTTTAAATAGCCGGCTATAACGGAGCTATAGCCTTTTCAGTAGGGTGCCGCTAAATAGACTCATGTACAAATTTCCCGCTATAGCTCCGCTATAGCTGATTTTGAGGTCCGCCGCTATTTGGCATAGTCCGCTATTAAAAACATTGGTCGAAGTCGATGTTGCCCAATCGGGGCATCCCTATCCAAGAGCCGCAGCATGGCTGCACAGATGTCGGAAGAAGGGTTCAGTGGTCGAAGATTTCAGGGTCTTGATATGCTGCTTCCATAACTGCAGGAAAATAGTCATTTTGTACACGCAGTTTTAGCAGCAAGGTGCTTAATGAAGATTCTTTCAAAACGTGCTTTGTTCCGCACATGCCACCACAATGTCCGTGCAAGAGCTGCGATTGCAAGCCATGTAGGATGCTGAACCAGAGAGTCTATCACTAACGATGTGGAATTCCGCGACGAAACCCAATTATACACAGCGACGTCGTGAATGCATCCCCATATAAACTGGGCCATTATGCATTTTAAGAAGGTGTGGTTATTATCCTCAAGCGTGCCACAAAGAGCGCAAACTAATGCTAGTAAGATAGTAGCATTGGATTATCTGAGTGACATACATGTACATTTGGAAATATGATATTTTCTCTAGTGAAATTATTGTTTATGCATCTTTAATACTGAAGGAATCAGGTGGAAACTTTTAGTGAACGAATCAAAATATAGCCTCACAATTTGAATTCGTATTTCAACAATCCATATATCTTTCAAGTCAAAGGCCCAAACTCAGTGTATATACCTTTGAACAATTCATATACGGAGTAGGTTTCAACAATCCATATTCCTTTCAAGTCAGAAAAGTTCGAATTTTCAACTCAGCATCTCCGAGTTTAGTGTAGAGAATATAATTTTTCTAGGGAACTTCATACATGTACTAACTAGCCCGTTTGTCTGTTTCAAAGAGCCTCGCCGCTGAAGCGAAGTCCCTCGGGGCACCAGTTGATGGATCACCTTGTATATACGGACTTACACTAGCCAAGGAGCTTTTACGGATGAAGTCGGACAAACCTGATCTCGACTTACTGCAAATGATCTTTGAAGTGTGGGTGCAAATACTGTGCTATGCTGCGCATCACTGCAGCCGGGATTCCCATGCCAGGCGACTCAATAGTGGCGGGGAGTTCATTACCGTCGTGTGGCTTCTGACACTACACATGATCATGCAGCCACATCGAGCTCGCAAAAAAGTGAATGAGCAAAAAGCCACGACCCCCAGAATGAATGAGGCACCGCAGAATATCAAATGACTCAGGTACCGCCGAATCAGCAAGCGTAGGTGGTGTATGGTGATCTGTTCGGTGATACTCCCTCCGTTCAGAAATACTTGTCATCAAAATGGATAAAAGAGGATCTATTTAGACGTATTTTAGTTCTAGATACATCTTTTTTCATCCATTTTGATGACAAGTATTTCCGCATGGAGGGAGTATATAGTAATATCTTAGAAGAAATACTGAAATGCTAACTATCTTTTGAGTATCCGCCGCCAAAAGGAATGTGTATCTTTTCAGCATGTGCATCTCCTGCTCTCTCTATCTCTTGCAAACAAAAAGGACAAAATATGTAGTGCTTGATTCGATCGAGGATTTGGAGACTGGGGTTAGAAAGAATATTGTGAAGTCATGAACGAGATGGTTAGGAGGGAGTGAGTAGGACCTTGCCATTTATCCCTTTCCGTTTTTCAAACATGCTATCCCTTTCTCACTTTCTGGTTGTTTCTTCTGTTAGGTTTACAAGGCCTCCATGTATTTTAAGAATTATTTTGACTATCTATTTGACCAGTAATATATGAGTTGTGTTCGGCTAAACTGTTCACAGAAATGTTGTGTTCGATGTAATACATTTTATAACATATCACTGAAATTTTGTTAGTGAAATTTATGTTCAAAGTTGGCCTCAAAATATTCAAGGACCCTGTAAAACCAAAACCAGTACAAATGCCAAAGTTGCTAGACGAATTTCTGTCTATAACGGGTGGATTTATTTAATCAAAATGAAGTGTCAAGTGGATACAAATGTAGTAAGCATACATCCAGCCTATGCTTAGTTAGGACGCACATACACAAGATCAAAACACACGGAAAAATCCATCGGCAAACAACAGTCATATAAAACAAAAACTATGCCTTAGAAAGGAAAAAAGAAAAACCTCGTAGCCATCAAATCTTGGATCGACAAGCTACAACAATGACCATATCCGCACCAACAATTACATGACACAACAACAATTACATGACACAACAAGGACAACGAGGATCTTCAACAAAAACGCCTTTAGGAAGTGAGTGAAGATGCTAGAGCGAAACTGTCACCGGATCCAACCACCAAAGACAAGATTCTAAGTTTTCATCCTGAAGAACTAGTTTGAGCATATCCGAGCAATAACTTAAACAAGGTAACCATTCAAAAACATCGCCATTACCAGTATAACCAACTTGAGTCAGAACCAGGATTTCACCCCGGATCTCGAGACAAGGTACTCGAGGATTACCACCATCGGAGTCAATCATGTGTTATCGTCACCACTTTTCAATGGTCCTAGCAGCTGCAAGTTCTGGGCTACAAAACTGATTGTACAAAACCCTACCCTTTGTGTCAAGCCGTCATCCATAGATTGCATCTCACCGTCGAAGGAAAACATCAGATCGGGAGATAGTAACCATCGCGATGACGTTTCAGCAATCATCGCAATACGTAGCAAGGAAGTCATCGCAAGATGGATTGGCCACCGAGGGGACCAACACCCAAAGTGGAGCACCTCACCGTTGTCTGCCACCTCACCAAAGAGAACCCTACTCAGACCTGTCAGCCAAGGGGCGTCGACATGGCTGGATCAGGAGCATGAAGAGAATATTTGTTTAGAGTGCCACAACTTGTTTGGTCGTAATACCCATGGCCTCTGGCCCACCTCCACCGAAGCGCCCCGATGACTGGCGCCCAACACCCTATGCAATACAGTAGATCTCGTGCCTCTGAGCACCTACATTCAGCCCTGGTCGAGGCCACAAAATGGGCGGCCGGGCCTAGCCACCAGATCCGGGCAAGCCCTGGCCATGACACACGTCGGAGGTTAGCGTTGCCAAGGGTCGATCAAGCCTATGGTTCTGCGACTAGAACGACAAAGGGAGCTGATACGTCTCCGTCGTATATACTTTTCCAAACACTTTTAAACTTGTTTTGGGCTCTAATTTGCATGATTGAATGAAACTAATCTGGACTGACGTTGTTTTCAATAGAACTATCATGGTGTTGTTTTTGTGCAGAATTGCATTTTACGATACGGAGCCACCGCCACCTCGTGTTCTTCATCGGAAGGGCTGATTTGGAGTCTGTTCAAGGCTCCGGAGAGGGGGATTCGACGTTGTCATCATCACCAACCATCCTCCATCAACAATTCCATGATGCTCACCACCGGGAGTGAGTAATTCCTTCGAAGACTTGCTGGACGGTGATGGGTTGGATGAGATTTATCATGTAATAGAGATAGTTTTGTTAGGGATTGATCCCTAGTATCCACTATTTCTGAGATTGATGTTGCTATGCTTAATGCTAGTCACTAGGGCCCGAGTGCCATTATTTCAGATCTGAACCCTTTATGTTTTCATGAATAAATTTGAGTTCTTAATCCGATCTTGCAATTTTTATGCACCTATTACGTGTTACGATCCGCATGAGTTCATTTTGTAGTGCTTTTCAATTTCACGATGATTTAGCTCTCTGAAAACAAACTAGTAAATGCATCGAAAATAGCAAATTATGTCAGAACGGGTTGAAAGTTGATGACATGGATTTGAATTGTGCATCTGAACACAAAAAAAGTCCAGAGTTGTAATAAGTTATTAAAATATTGAATAGCCGGTGTAACAGATGAGTTTTCGTCCGAAACTCTGATACTTCGAAAGAGATTGTCCAGTTTGNGTAATTCCTTCGAAGACTTGCTGGACGGTGATGGGTTGGATGAGATTTATCATGTAATAGAGATAGTTTTGTTAGGGATTGATCCCTAGTATCCACTATTTCTGAGATTGATGTTGCTATGCTTAATGCTAGTCACTAGGGCCCGAGTGCCATTATTTCAGATCTGAACCCTTTATGTTTTCATGAATAAATTTGAGTTCTTAATCCGATCTTGCAATTTTTATGCACCTATTACGTGTTACGATCCGCATGAGTTCATTTTGTAGTGCTTTTCAATTTCACGATGATTTAGCTCTCTGAAAACAAACTAGTAAATGCATCGAAAATAGCAAATTATGTCAGAACGGGTTGAAAGTTGATGACATGGATTTGAATTGTGCATCTGAACACAAAAAAAGTCCAGAGTTGTAATAAGTTATTAAAATATTGAATAGCCGGTGTAACAGATGAGTTTTCGTCCGAAACTCTGATACTTCGAAAGAGATTGTCCAGTTTGTACACGAAATGCATCAAGTTTTTGCCGTAACCCTCTCTACTTTTTTGCACATGCTATGCGGGTGAAATGATGATACCTTGCCAAGCTTCAACCTTTTTAGAGTTTATTTTGTAGTGCTTTTCAATTTCACGGTGATTTAGCTCTGACAACAAATCAGTAAATGCATCAAAAATAGTAAATTATGTCAGAAAGGGTTGAAAGTTGATGACGTGGATTTGAATTGTGCATCTGAACGCAAAAAATGTCTGGAGTTGTACTAAGTTATTAAAATATTGAATAACCGGTGTAACAGATGAGTTTTCGTCCGAAACACTGATACTTCGAAAGAAATTGTCCAATTTGTACACGAAGTGCATCCAGTTTTTGCTGTAACCCTCTCTACTTTTTTGCACATGCTATGCGGGTGAAATGATGATACCTTGCCAAGTTTTAACATTTTCAGAGTTCATTTCTTAGTGCTTTTCAGTTTCACTGTGATTTAGATCTGAAAACAAACCAGTAAATGCATCGAAAATAGCAAATTATGTCAGAAAGGGTTGAAAGTTGATGACATGGATTTGAATTGTGCATCTGAACACAAAAAAGTCCGGAGTTGTACTAAGTTAATAAAATATTGAATAGCCGGTGTAACAGATGAGTTTTCGTCCGAAACTCTGATACTTCGAAAGAGATTGTCCAGTTTGTACACAAAGTGCATCCAGTTTTTGCCATAACGCTCTCTACTTTTTCGCACATGCTATGCGGGTGTAATGATGATACCTTGCCAAGTTTCAACCTTTTCAGAGTTCATTTTATAGTGCTTTTCAATTTGACGGTGATTTAGCTCTGAAAACAAATCAGTAAATACATCAAAAATAGCAAATTATGTCTGAAAGGGTTGAAATTTGATGACGTGGATTTGAATTGTGCATTAGAACACAAAAAAAGTCCGGTGTTGTACTAAGTTAATAAAATATTGAATAGCCGATGTAACAGATGAGTTTTCGTCCGAAACTCTGATACTTCGAAAGAGATTGTCCAGTTTGTACACGAAATGCATCCAGTTTTTGCCGTAACCCTCTCTACTTTTTTGCACATGCTATGCGGGTGAAATGATGATACCTTGCCAAGTTTCAACCTTTTAAGAGTTCATTTTGTAGTGCTTTTCAATTTTACGGTGATTTAGCTCTGAAAACAAATCAGTAAATGCATCGAAAATAGCAAATTATGTCAGAAAGGGATGAAAGTTGATTACGTTGATTTGAATTGTGCATCTAAACGCAAAAAAAGTCCGGTGTTGTAATAAGTTATGAAAATATTGAATAGTCGGTGTAACAGATGAGTTTTCGTCCGAAACTCTGACACTTCGAAACAGATTGTCCTGTTTGTACACGAAGTGCATCCTGTTTTTGCCGTAGCCCTCTCTACTTTTTTGCATATGCTATGCGGGTGAAATGATGATATCTTGCCAAGTTTCAACCTTTTCAGAGTTCATTTTGTAGTGCTTTTCAATTTCACGGTGATTTAGCTCTGAAAACAAATCAGTAAATGCATCGAAAATAACAAATTATGTCAGAAAAGGTTGAAAGTTGATGACATGGATTTGAATTGTGCATTTGAACGCAAAAAAAGTCTGGAGTTGTAATAAGTTATTAAAATATTGAATAGCCGGTGTAACAGATGAGTTTTCGTCCGAAACTCTGATACTTCGAAAGAGATTGTCCAGTTTGAAAGAGTTTGTACACGAAGTGCATCCAGGTTTTGCCGTAACCCTCTCTAGTTTTTGCACATGCTATGCGGGTGAAATGATGATACCTTGCCAAGTTTCAACCTTTTAAGAGTTTATTTTGTAGTGCTTTTCAATTTCACGGTGATTTAGCTCTCTGAAAAAAAATCAGTAAATGCATCGAAAATAGAAAATTATGTTAGAAAGGGTTGAAAGTTGATGACGTGGATTTGAATTGTGCATCTGAATGCAAAAAAAGTCCAGAGTTGTAATAAGTTATTAAAATATTGAATAGTCGGTGTAACAGATGAGTTTTCGTTAGAAACTCTGATACTTCGAAAGAGATTGTCCAGTTTGTACAGGAAGTGCATCCAGTTTTTGCCGTAACCCTCTCTACTTTTTTAAATATGCTATGCGGGTGAAATGATGATACCTTGCCAAGTTTCAACCTTTTCAAATTTCATTTCTTAGTGCTTTTCAATTTCACTGTGATTTAGATCTGAAACCAAACCAGTAAATGCATCGAAAATAGCAAATTATGTCAGAAAGGGTTGAAAGTTGATGGCATGGATTTGAATTGTGCATCTGAACACAAAAAAAGTCCGGAGTTGTACTAAGTTATTAAAATATCGAATAGCCGGTATAACAAATGAGTTTTCGTCCGAAACTCTGATACTTCGAAAGAGATTGTACTGTTTGTATACAAAGTGCATCCAGTTTTGGACATAACACTCTCTAGTTTTTTGCACATTCTATGCGGGTGAAATTATGATACCTTGCCAAGTTTCAACCTTTTAAGAGTTCATTTTGTAGTGCTTTCCAATTTTATGGTGATTTAGCTCTGAAAACAAATCAGTAAATGCATCAAAAATAGCAAATTATGTCAGAAAGGGTTGAAAGTTGATTACGTTGATTTGAATTGTGCATCTAAACGCAAAAAAAGTCCGGAGTTGTACTAAGTTAATAAAATATTGAATAGCCGGTGTAACAGATGAGTTTTCGTCCGAAACTCTGACACTTCGAAACAGATTGTCCTGTTTGTACACGAAGTGCAGCCAGTTTTTGCCGTAGCCCTCTCTACTTTTTTGCACATGCTATGCGGTTGAAATGATGATACCTTGCCAAGTTTCAACCTTTTCAGAGTTCATTTTGTAGTGCTTTTAAATTTCACGGTGATTTAGCTCTGAAAACAAATCAGTAAATGCATCGAAAATAGCAAATTATGTCAGAAAGGGTTGAAAGTTGATAACATGTATTTGAATTGTGCATCTGAACGCAAAAAAAGTCTGGAGTTGTAATAAGTTATTCAAATATTGAATAGCCGGTGTAACAGATGAGTTTTCGTCCGAAACTCTGATACTTCGAAAGAGATTGTCCAGTTTGAAAGAGTTTGTACACAAAGTGCATCCAGTTTTTGCCATGACCCTCTCTACATTTTTGCACATGCTATGCGGGTGAAATGATGATACCTTGCCAAGTTTCAACCTTTTAAGAGTTTATTTTGTAGTGCTTTTCAATTTCACGGTGATTTAGCTCTGAAAACAAATCAGTAAATGCATCAAAAATAGCAAATTATGTCAGAAAGGGTTGAAAGTTGATGACGTTGATTTGAATTGTGCATCTAAACGCAAAAAAGGTCCGGAGTTTTAATAAGTTATTAAAATATTGAATAGCCGGTGTAACAGACGAGTTTTGGTCCGAAACTCTAATACTTCGAAATAGATTGTCCTGTTTGTACACGAAGTGCATCTAGTTTTTGCCGTAGCCCTGTCTACTTTTTTGCACATGCTATGCGGGTGAAATGATGATACCTTGCCAAGTTTCAACCTTTTCAGATTTCATTTTGTAGTGCTTTTCAATTTTACGGTGATTTAGCTCTGAAAACAAATCGGTCCGGAGTAGACAGGAAGTGCATCCAATTTTTGCCGTAATCCTTTCTACTTTTTTGCACATGCTATGCGGCTGAAATGATGATACCTTGCCAAGTTTCAACCTTTTAAGAGTTCATTTTGTAGTGCTTTTCAATTTCACGGCAATTTAGCTCTGAAAACAAATCAGTAAATGCATCAAAAATAGCAAATTATTGCAGAAAGGGTTGAAAGGATATGACGTGGATTTGAATTGTGCATCTGAATGCAAAAAAAGTCCAGAGTTGTAATAAGTTATTAAAATATTGAATAGCCGGTGTAACAGATAAGTTTTCGTTAGAAACTCTGATACTTCGAAAGAGATTGTCCAGTTTGTACAGGAAGTGCATCCAGTTTTTGCCGTAACCCTCTCTACTTTTTTGAACATGCTATGCGGGTGAAATGATGATACCTTGCCAAGTTTCAACCTTTTCAAATTTCATTTCTTAGTGCTTTTCAATTTCACTGTGATTTAGATCTGAAAACTAACCAGTAAATGCATCGAAAATAGCAAATTATGTCAGAAAGGGTTGAAAGTTGATGACATGGATTTGAATTGTGCATCAGAACACAAAAAAAGTCCGGAGTTGTACTAAGTTAATAAAATATTGAATAGCCGGTGTAACAGATAAGTTTTCGTCCGAAACTATGATACTTCGAAAGAGATTGTCCAGTTTGTACACAAAGTGCATCAAGTTTTTGCCGTAACCCTCTCTACTTTTTTGCACATGCTATGCGGGTGAAATGATGATACCTTGCCAAGTTTCAACCTTTTCAGAGTTCATTTCTTATTGCTTTTCAATTTCACTGTGATTTAGATCTGAAAACAAACCAGTAAATGCATCGAAAATAGCAAATTATGTCAGAAAGGGTTGAAAGTTGATGACATGGATTTAAATTGTGCATCAGAACACAAAAAAAGTCCGGAGTTGTACTAAGTTAATAAAATATTTAATAGCCGGTGTAACAGATGAGTTTTCGTCCGAAACTCTGATACTTCGAAAGAGATTGTCCAGTTTGTACACGAAGTGCATCCAGTTTTTGCCGTAACCCTCTCTACATTTTTGCACATGCTATGCGGGTGAAATGATGATATCTTGCCAAGTTTCAACCTTTTCAGAGTTCATTTCTTAGTGCTTTTCAATTTCACTGTGATTTAGATCTGAAAACAAACCAGTAAATGCATCGATAATAGCAAATTATGTCAGAAAGGGTTGAAAGTTGATGACATGGATTTGAATTGTGCATCAGAACACAAAAAAAGTCCAGAGTTGTACTAAGTTAATAAAATATTGAATAGCCGGTGTAATAGATGAGTTTTCGTTCGAAACTCTGATACTTCGAAAGAGATTGTCCAGTTTGTACACGAAGTGCATCCAGTTTATGCCGTAACCCTCTCTAATTTTTTGCGCATGCTATGCTGGTGAAATGATGATACCTTGCCAAATTTCAACCTTTTCAGAGTTTATTTTGTAGTGCTTTTCAATTTCACGGTGATTTTGCTCTGAAAACAAATCAGTAAATTCATCGAAAATAGCAAATTATGTCAGAAAGGTGTAACACCCCCAGTGTCATGCTACAGTAACCCTCTCTGATTAAGCTAATCATTTTTCCAAAACAGTGCTTAATCACCTTTGTTCAATATCCCACTTCAAATTCCAGTCAATTCAAATTCAAGTGAAGTGTGAAGTTGCACAAAAGTTGCTGGGAAAATGTTCATCATTTGCCAAAACTTCCATAACAATTATTTGTTAAGGAACACAACATCAATTTTGTGCAAAGATGAGCATTAGCAATTATAACAGCACCAATTCAGCATTTTTAATACTATCCTATTTATGAAAAATATCAAATGAATTATTCTGGTCTCCAAAATATTTATGGCACTGTCTATAATCACCAGGGATTTAATGGGACTCCTCCCAAATTTTTCCTAAGTGAAATAGTTGACCAAATAATTCCCTTTCTCTCTCTGTTAATAAATAAAAGCTAAAACAGGAGAGAAAAACTGTTTACAGTAAAAGAAAAGGGGAAAGCCCCCCCCCCCCCTCAACTGGGCCGATTTTGCCCAGTTGGCCACTACTCAGTTAGCCACCTTCATACCCAGTTGCTCCTATTATTACAAGATGTACTCTCTGTTGTTTCGAGAATCCTTTATTCCTTCTGCTTTGCGGCTTCTTTTTGCACTACGGATGATTCACTGAACCCGTTTATCCCCAGTTGTTCATGTGTTTCACAAATTATTTGGAATACTATTCGATCTACCGATAATCCTTAGTAGCCTATTGCTCCTGTTCTTCCTTATCGTCTTAAATTATGGTTAATTCCATATGTCTAACAATATTCTTTAAAATTCTTTGTGATTGTCATTCTGTTCCTATGGATTCAACGTGTGAGCGAATACTCGCAATCATCAATTAATCCTTGGAAATTTCCTTTCCGGCTCCGACATCGCTCCGGATATGAGCTGGTTCTTTCCCAATCAAGGTTTGGTCGGGTATACCTCTAAGTCTATTCAACTTACTCATCTTTTGATCAGAGCCTCTGCTTCTGATCCTTCGTCTTGAAATCATAATTCCTTTGTACCCAAGCATCGAATCATTCAGACGTTTCTATAAGCCAATGCCTTTGCATCCCCTTCTTCATCTGATTGATTACCGATAATCACATCAACTCTGTTGTGAATCGCCAGATCCATTGCTGGGTTGTTATCCGACTATGTCCTTCACATCAAAATTCTTGTGGGTTTTTCCCTAATACATAATATCTTCGGTAAATTGTATCATCTGCTTTGACTTTGATACTTTGCTTTCGAACTCGTATCTTTTGTTTGGTTGATGGTTGTATAGATTCGTAAAAATGCCCTGATAGGTTGAACTTATGCCTTACATAATCCGTATGAACCCGAGAGTTCTCACGAGTCTTACTCTTCTGGTACTTCGCCAGATAAATCTTCTGCACTACAATTTGTTCGAAAACGAGGAGTGAATGAAAGGTTATGCATTGAAGAAGTGGGAGTCGATCTTGAACCTTTGTGTTCATGCCCATGGGCCCAATGTAGAACTTATCGTGGAAGCTGCTCGTAAAAATAATTACCCCTTGTTATAGGTTCATCTTGTATCGGTGATTTGATCATTCATAACCGTGGTTCCGACCATAGTTTCTTCTTAATTCCATTTCCCGGACAAGTTAAAATACTTGTCTCCTGCAAGTCATTTCACCTGTCCAACCTCTAATTTGATCTACCTTCAAGTATTGCCTCATGTTATCTTGAGAATAACAAAGAACTGTGTTCCTTCCTATGAGTCTTCTTCTAGTATTGCTACTCACCGATTTCAAATTTCCCTCTAGTTCCGAGTTGTTAGTCACTCGAGAACACCGATAAGTGAATCGCTTCTAAACTCCGATTCAATAACTCTAAGTAATTTTCATTGCTTACGAGTTTAATAATCCTTCAAGTCATTCCTAGCCTGACCGGCAATATCATTATCATGCTGAATTTTAACTGTGCTACCTGGTCCTTCTTCCTGGAGCACAATTTTTGACGATGAGCTAAGCCTACGTCGATTTTCCTCATCATATCGTTTCGCCTTGAACAACAAGCATGATTCGAGTTGGTGTCGAATCCTTGGTTCTCGTAGCCTTTCACTTCATTCTTCCTTTTCTGCTCGATGGCATCTTCATAGAGTCTCTCGAAAAAATCTGTCATGATCACCGTCAACACTTTGTCTTCTTCAGAGATGACAATTGAATTCATGGTGAGAAATACCATCCGTGACCTTCGATGATTTGAGTTATCATTGACAACCCCCCTTGTCTTCTTTCCAACACATGTTTGATCACGCCTTGGTTAAACCTTGGACTCCTTTCTATTCCTGTAATTGTTCCTTGTGTATTTCTTGTGATCTTCAACTCCAACCCCTACTTGTAACACCATGTTAATACTACCTCGAAGCATGACTGAGGTATTCCGAATATCAACAGGAACATTGGAAGCACACTGTCGAATGTTTCTCGATCTATTATCCAAACACCGTTGTATGGGTAATATCATGATTCTTCCCTCGCCCCCTTTATCTAAATGCTTTTGAACTTGCTGTCATATAATGTATATCCTGCTCCGCTTCCCCTTGGGAAGGATATACTCCCAATTCTTGTGTGTAAACACATTTTCCTTTCCAGTGTTCTGATTAATCTAATGATCGCCCTTTCCTTTCCATTGGTTTGTTTAAACCTACTTGTGATCTATATGATCTAAGCAGTATTAGTTACCTGCTTATGAAAACACCTCGGTGTACATTTTGTCGGTAAGACCTTGTTATTATTGCTGTTGACATTCTGGTAACCACCTATGGGCGAGAACTTTGCCTATTGGTCCGCCTCGTTCAACGAGAAGGAAAATGGTTCTCTTCGTCCCTCGCCCTTGGTACTGACGTTGTTGGCAACATAACTGACAGTCTATCATCTGACATGCCTTGCTATCGGTCCCCTTTCTACTTTTAACCCACATGGTGGGCCCATAACCCACAGTTCCACAGGATCGAAACCTGACTCTCTTGTATACCCCCTGTTTCTAAAAGTTTTTCCTCACGCTTGGTTTCGTATGTAATTCACGAGTCACCTTCCTAGAGATCACCAATTATGGTATCAGCCAAAATACTTATTCACATCGCTCTGAAACTCTTCCACACTCTGTTTCAGGCAACGAACGATTGCCTACCCGATTGAAGCTTTTTATTGCACCTTCTTACCTTGCTCTCGATGACTTTCTTGAATTGCAACTCGAGAGATGCCTCTTTGCCAATTTCACTGAGATAGTCCCCAGATAACTATCTTGTGTTAAGCTCTGTCTTTTCCGAGTCTTTCCCCCTTACTCCACCCCTTAAATCTCGGGACGAGATTTCTTGTAGGGAGGAGATTTGTAACACCCCCAGTGTCATTCTACAATAACCCTCTCTGATTAAGCTAATCATTTTTCCGAAACAGTGCTTAATCACCTTTGTTCAATATCCCACTTCAAATTCCAGTCAATTCAAATTCAAGTGAAGTGTGAAGTTGCTGGGAAAATGTTCATCATTTGCCAAAACTTCCATAACAATTATTTGTGAAGGAACACAACATCAATTTTGTGCAAAGATGAGCATTAGCAATTATAACAGCACCAATTCAGCATTTTTAAATGCTATCCTATTTATGAAAAATATCAAATGAATTATTCTGGTCTCCAAAATATTTATGGCACTGTCTATAATCACCAGGGATTTAATGGGACTCCTCCCAAATTTTTCCTAAGTGAAATAGTTGACCAAATAATTCCCTTTCTCTCTCTGTTAATAAATAAAAGCTAAAACATAAAAGAAAAACTGTTTACAGTAAAAGAAAAAAAGGAAAAGCCCCACCCCCCCCTTCAATTGCGCCGATTGGCCCAGCTGGCCACCGCCCCCCCCCCTTGGGCCTCAGCCCACCCGGCTGACCCAGGCCGACCAGCTACCCTCCCGCGTCGTCTTCACTGTGCGGGCGACCGAGCGCCCGTGCCCGCGATCGCCGCCCGACCGGCTCGCCGCCCCACGCCGCGGCAGCGCAGGGGATAAGGACGAGCCCTCCCCCCTCGACCTCGTCCTC
>LR880971.1:783170702-783181583 GCA_904067115.1 Aegilops sharonensis | reverse complement strand
GGCGAGGGGATAAGGCTTGCGCCTCCCCGACGCCTCGGCCCCCTCGCCTCCCACTCGCCCACTTGCCACTCCCCTCTCCCTTGTCGCTCGCTCTCCCCTCTGTTCTCCACCTCACCGAACGCAGCCGCCTCCGCACCACTCCGGTCACGCGGCCACCGGCGTCCCCGCGCCTCCTCTTGGTGACTAGAAGCTCCGCTGACGACCGGTACTCCCTCTCCGACCACGAGCTCGAGCTCGGTGCCACCTCACCGACCGGATCGACGCCGCCTTCCCCGTTCGGTCGCCGCCGTCTTCCTCCACTCTGGGCACCTCTGCGCTCCTAAGCTGTCGCAGGCTTTTCGTAGCCGCTCGGTGAGCTCCTCCCTCCCTCTATTCTTCTCCTCGCACCGCGTGGTTCTCCCTAGCTAGCTCGTCGCCGTTGCCGTGAGCTCGCCGCCACAGATCACCTCACCGTCGTGGCCACTGTGGCCCGAGCTCGCGCCCGAGCTCGTAGTCGGGATCCTGGAGCTCGTAGGAGCACAACGCCGCTCCCTGCATCGCCTAACTTGCCCTGCGTCATCGTAGACACCAACGGCCGAAATCCGGCGTCCGCTCCGCCGCTAGCCATCGCCGTCTCCGGCCGTTTCCGACCAAACTGCCGCGACAGATCGATGCGCGGGCGAGAGCCCGTTCGAAAGAACCTAACCGCGTGCCAAATGGTGCCACCTAGCGCGTTTCCGACGACTCCGGCGACGCGCCGCCGCGGTTTTGGTCGCCGGAGCTCTCTCCAGCGCCGGCCGCCGACGTGGCACACCTGGGGCCACCCCCCGGGTCACTACCAGTGGGGCCCCTGGTCCCCTGTTGACCAGTTGACCTGGTCAACTATGCTGACTGGGCAGGCCCCAGCCCCTGACGTGCGGGTTCCACCGCTTAATCCTCAACTAAAACATTTTAATAAATAAACTAATTAGTTTAGTTAATTAGACACTCACAGGTGGGTCCCCCGTGTCAGTTTTGACCAGTCAACCGGACTGTTGACTGCTGACGTCACTCCTACATCATGCTGACGTCATTTTATCTTTTCAGTTATTTTAAGTAATTCCAGAATATGTTTAAAACTTAGAAAATTCATATAAAATAATCTGTAACTCAGATGAAAATGTTTTCTATATGAAAGTTGCTCAGAAAAATCCAACGAATCCGAATACACAGTCCGTTCATCTGTCACATGCCCCTAGCATGCTGAACATGGAACATTCCCCCTCCGGTCATCTGTTTGATACAGGTCAGGAACCGGGAATTCATTCCCGGTTGAATTCCCCTTCGCCTTTATCGTGTAGCCATGCGTTAGGTCGCACCCGGCGCAGCCTATTGCCATGTTACGCTTGTGATGCTATGTTGCTTTATATTTACCGTTTCTTCTCCCTCTTCTCCCCAGTAAACCCCGAGACCGATGCTGCCCCTGTGATCGACTACGTCGACGACGACCCCTCGTTGCCAGAGCAACCAGGCAAGCCCCACCTTTGATCATCCTGATATCGCCCATTCCATTCTCTCATGCTTGCATTAGATTTTGCTACTGTTATTGATTGCTCCTATTCTGATGCATAGCCTGCTTTTGTAACCTGCTGTTGTACCTTACCTGCTTATCCTAAACTGCTTAGTATAGGTTGCTTAGAGATCCATCAGTGACCCCCACTTTGTCCTTGTTGCCCCTGCTTCATCATTGAAGACCCGATCAACGGGATCGAAGACCAGGCCCCGGCACCGCACATCACTTTCCCCTTAGTTGCTCGACACTACTGGGTTACTATCGAGTGCCGAGGGTGAGACCTCTTCAGCACTTCCGATGTTAACCTGTAGTGTAGCTATTTGGTCGTGGTCATCGAGGGTGATTTCCTCCTTAACCACTTCCGATACGGCTCTGTCGTGCAACCCCTCAAGTGTGAACCTCGAGGGTGGATCCTCTTACGTTCACCTTGATGATTGGACACACGGATACTTGGACTTTACCACTGTTACTTGGAAAGACGGGTCGACCCTGAGGGGTACCCGCGAGCTTAATTGCGAGTGATGTGGAGTCGGGTTGGCCTGGAGGGTGCCCGCGAGATAAATACGAGGCGTGGCCGGGCATTCCTAGCCCTTGCCGCAAGTCCTCGAGATGGGGCAACGGGGTCACATCTTCCGTGAGTCTCTGCTTGTTACCGCGCGTTCCTAATCCACTACGATTTGGATATTTGATCCGAGGGGCCTCTGGCCTGATAGCAGTAACCATCACGTGGGCATAGTATGGGCGTTCTGCGTCGTATGCATCAGCCGAAGCTTTATAGACGTCAACGACTGAGCGGCGTGCGCCGGGTTGGACTGCGTAAGCGCCTGCCTTGTTGAAGGAGGTAGCTAGGTCTGCTCACCGGCCGCCCTCGCAACGCGCAGGAGTTCCCGGGGAGATGGCCCATGACCCCTGGGGGCATAGGTTTAGTCCGGCGTGCTGGCCTCTCTATTAAGCCTAGGTCGGGTTGCGGCATATTGTTTGGCCGAGGCCGGGCATGACCCAGGAAAGTGTGTCCGGCCGGAGTTAATCGAGCGTGGTGGGTAAGTTAGTGCACCCCTGCAGGGAAGAAAACAACTATCGATAGCCTGTCCTACGGTAACGGACACTTGGAGTTGTATCCCGATCGATACAACTAGAACTAGATACTTGTGATGAGAATTGGATGGTGATGAGAACTGGATTGTGATGATAACTGGATAGTATGGCTCTGGGATTGCTTTCTCGCAGGGAGTCGAGAAAGGATCTCTGGCCGAGGTTGATAACACTTCTACTACTTTACTTTATGCTACTCTACTCCCTCCTGTTTGCTGCAAGATGGTGGTTTCCAGAAGATGCTAGTCTTCGATAGGACTAGGCCTTCTCTCTATTCTGGCATTTCTGCAGCCCAGTCCACATATACAACCTTCCTTTGATAATGTTGCATATGTAGTGTAGATCCTTGCTTGCGAGTACTTTGGATGAGTACTCACGGTTGCTTTGCTCCCTCTTTTTCCCTCTTTCCATTCTTCTCGGATGCTGCAACCAGATGGTGGAGCCCAGGAGCCAGACGACACCTTTGACGACTGCTACTACCCCGAGGGCACCTGCTACCACGTGACGGAGACAGTCGATGACCAGGAGTAGTTAGGAGGCTCCCAGGCAGGAGGCCTTGCCTTTTCGAGTGCATCTGAACGCAAAAAAAGTCGAAGTTGTACTAAGTTGTTTTAAATATTGAATAGCCGGTGTAAAGATGAGTTTTCATCCGAAACCATCATACTTCAAAAGAGATTATCCAGTTTGTACACGAAGTGCATCCATTTTTTGCCTTAGCCCTCTCTACTTTTTTGCACATGCTATGTGGCTGAAATGATGATACCTTGCCAAGTTTTAACCTTTTCAGAGTTCATTTCTTAGTGATTTTCAATTTCACGGTGATTTAGCTCTGAAAACAAATCAGTAAATGCATCGAAAATAGCAAATTATTTCAGAAAGGGTTGAAAGTTGATGACATGGATTTGAATTGTGCATCTGAAAGCAAAAAAAGTCCGGAGTTGTTATAAGTTATTAAAATATTGACTAGCCGGTGTAACAGATGAGTTTTTGTCCGAAACCCTAATATTTCGAAAGAGATTGTCCAGTTTGTACACGAAGTGCATACAGTTCATGCCTTAGCCCTCTCTACTTTTTGCACATGCTATGCGGGCGAAATGATGATACCTTGCCAAGTTTGAACCTTTTCAGAGTTCATTTTGTAGTGCTTTTCAGTTTCACGGTGATTTAGCTCTGAAAACAAATCAGTAAATGCATCGGAAATAGCAAATTATGTCAGAAAGGGTTGAAAGTTGATGACGTGGATTTGAATTGTGCATCTAAACGCAAAAAAGGTCCGGAGTTGTTATAAGTTATTAAAATATTGAATGGCCGGTGTAACAGATGAGTTTTCGTCTGAAACCCTGATACTTCGAAATAGATTGTCCAGTTTGTACACGAAGTGCATCCAGTTTTTGTCGTAGTCCACTCTACTTTTTTGCACATGTTATGCGGGTGAAATGATGATACCTTGCCATGTTTCAACCTTTTCAGAGTTCATTTTGTAGTGCTTTTCAATTTCACGGTGATTTAGCTCTGAAAACAAATCGGTAAATGCATCGAGAATATCAAGTTATGTCAGAAAGGGTTGAAAGTTGATGACGTGGATTTGAATTCACATTAGGCCGTTTTTCTACTAGTGGTATGTTGTGATTCCCTTAATGGTGTCATGTGAACGTTGACTCCATGGCACTTCACCATATTTGAGTCTAAGAAAATGCATTGTGAAGTAGTTATTAGATTATTGCTTGCGAGAGTGACAGAATCTTAAATCCTATTTTATGCGCTACTTTGTAATGGACCAATTTGGATCCAAAAGTTTAACGCTATGGTTAGATTTTATCTTTATACTTTTCTCGTAGTTGTGAATGCTTGCGAGGGGGTTAGTCATAAGTAGGAAGTTTGTTCAAATAAGAACAACACCTGAGCACCGGTCCACCCCACATATCAAATTATCAAAATAGCGAACATGAATTAAACCAACATGATGAAAGTAGCATGGTGAAATCCTGTGTACCCTCAAGAACACTTTGCTTATTATAAGAGACCGTTTTGGCCTGTCATTTGCCACAAAAGGATTGGGCTACCTTGATGCACTTTATTTACAGTTACCGTTACTTGCTCGTTACAAATTATCTTGCCATCAAACTCATTGTTACCTACTATTTCAGTGCTTGTAGAAATTACCTTGCTGAAAATCACTTGTCATTTCCTTCTGCTCCTTGTCGGGTTCGATAGTCTTACTTATTGAAAGGACTACGATTGACCCCCTATACTTGTGGGTCATCATAGTGACATTCCTAAATATGGCAGACTAATGTAGGAGTGGGGGCAGTCTAATTCAATTAATTCAGTATAGCTCAAATATTGTGCCAGTTTTCCTATATTCACTTAATTTAGGAAATTGATTGTATAACTTCAAATTGGCAGTATAACTCAGTTAATTCATTATATCTTTAAATTCTCAGCTGATACAAATTGATAGTAAAACTCCATGTGTGTTCACTGAATGCATTGATCATTGAATTTGTATACTAATTTTCCTTCACTGACAAGGATCACTTTTTAGAAAAGAGGCCACACTACTAGGGAAATGGCTACTAGTAGCATTGGTTTTTTGTTAGTAGTAGCGCGGGTACCCGCGCTACTACCATCACGCTACAGCTAAAAGTTAGTAGTAGCGGGGGTCACCACGCGCTACTACTAACCAAAGTTAGTAGTAGCGAGGGTGCTACCCATGCTACTACTATCCTAAATACTAGTAGCACACATTCTTTTCCCCACGCTACTACTATCTAAGTAGGAATTAAAAAAATAAAAGTTAGATGCAGTACTCATGATGTAAATCAGAGACATGTCCAATGCAAAATAAACTCAGCTCACAGAAACATCTAAACACTTGCAGCGCTCATGGATGCAACATTGAACATCTCAACTACAACATCCCATTTAAAATGAGACGCACACATCCTTCCATAGCGTTCCACCACCAACCTAAACAGACCACTTCTCTAGATGTATCTACCGAGCCTCGGAGTTCAGACGCCGATGGACCTCCCCCCGGATGGTGGTGTCGAGGTCCACCACCTCGACGACCTCCGGCGTCGCGATCACTTGGACGATCATCTGTGCGCAGCGGTTGCAATCAGCTCCGGTGTCGAGATTTCTCAAATGACATTTGTTTCACCAACAATGATTAATGACGAGGCATGTAAGAATTACCTAAGAAGCATCAGCATACCCTCTGATCCTTGGAAGAACTTGAAGGCCAAGGTACTAAGCTTTCTCCCCACTGACTAGCACAAGTGCAGCAGCACTGTCGCTGTACATTAAAAGATAAGAATGACACTATAGTTACACTCGAAGTAAACATTGCTTTGAATAATTTATATTAACAATGGAGAAAGCCTAAAAATGAAGCTAAAAATAATCTAGCTTCAGTACACTATTAAGATGACACATTTACTATAGAAGACATACAACATAGTTTGGCTGCATAGTGCATACAGAAGGTAGTTTGATCGTGTAAAAATAAAGCTACAATCCTACACTAAGAAGTGGCCATAATTCTGAATGAAACTGTTTAGTTTAGAAGTATTCAACAAAGATACTTCAATCACAGAGCTCAGTATCTACTAGCTTAAATTCAAATGCTTACTCAAGATTGTGATATCATACAGGACTCTGGCTACACATTAACTACTCTGCAAGGTTTCCATCTAAGAAACTATCCACACAGATACTAAACGACTAGTCAGAATACGTAAACAGCAAATCTTATACTAGAAGAGTTGTCGGCAGTTAAAAAGCTGTTCTTCTTAAACTAGTAGGAACCTTCTCGTTGCAGCATATTTGGGGGCATTGGACATGTTCCCCATGCCTGGTGGCGGGGAGGAGAGGGAGCTGAATGACTGTCTGTTTAAAAAATGGGTAATAGCACAGAAAAGAGAAATTGGCCTCAAGTGGATGAAAATGACAGAAAAAAGTTTCAGTGGTATTTAAGCGAAACAACATAGTTTAGTGCTACAGAGCTTGGCAATGAACAAACAACTCTTCATATAATTAAAGCTTAACTAAGATGAGTCAATATTCATTTTCTTTCCGTGTATCCAAAATAAAAAAGACGAGTCTCTAAAGAAGAACAATGGCTGCACACAAGGGCAAAAACTGTACTTGTTTGCAAGTGGCCAATGGGCAAGATGAGGTTTCCTTCAACGAGAGAAGTAACCTGGAGTGGATCAAGGTCCATGCCAAGTAGCATACGACTCCATCACTGCACACTTCCTAGGACAAGAAGCAAAAAAACTTCTACCAAGATGCCATCAAACTCTGAAGATCTGAAATCTTGAGCGTCAGACATGGGATTTGCAGCAGATCAGGTGCCAAACTTGCCTTGCGAAAGGGCACAGGCTGCAGAGGAGCATCGCTGATTCGAGAACTTGGTCGCACCGCACACAGAGATTATCATGGGTCTTGCTGGAATTGGATATTTCAATGTGCAGCTAATCATCTATTCAGTTCAATTCTTGAGTAGCTCTCTGCTCATTGCACATTCTTTTAGCTACTGCTGCTGTACAGTGGGAAATTTCAGATGCAGGCCAAATAAATTTAGCGTCAAATATAGAATGGTTTTAGAATGTTTGTTACTCCCTTTTCATGGACCCAAAAGATAAGCTGTTTAGTATCAGGTTCCACAGGCTCTAGATATATTTTTTGTAGGATGCCTGTACAAATAATCAATGGGTAATCCTACATGTTTTCTAATAATTATTTATGTATGTATTGACAAATTTGGAAAATGAAGTTTGCATATAGAAATATAGGTTGTTTGATTATATTATCAAGTGAAACTTCATTATTTTTACTTCCCTACAGGTTATATTTCTGTTCGTGCATTTGGTAACACCTTCAGAACCTACAAATTAAATACGGATTTGCTTTTTGTTCTTTTAACACCTAAAAAATCACAAACATATTTGTCTTGATTATTGTCATATAGCAGCCCATATGTTGGGTTATTTCATAATAGATTTTGCAGTGTTGTCGTGCAATCAGGCTTTGCAAGCTCTTTTGGTGGCTTACCTTTTCAATGTCAAAACAAGGAGAATAAAAGTGTAATCCATGGCCAGTTGTAATCTGCGACATCTTTTCCAAGTTAAATGGTTTGTTTGGTTGCATCTACTACTCTGCAGCTTCTGTTTTGACTTTTTAAATACTCATTTAATTTGTGTTCAATTTCCATACTGTGTGTTATGCCCGTAGTTGGTGTTCTTCCCATTGTTTAGATCACTATGTCATTTGCCTTTACAGGTGTATCATTCTTAGCCATTTCATCTTTGACAAGGTTCAGTCGTCAGTATTAAAAAGAATTCCAACAACATTAGTGCGTGACAATTTTCGATACATTGATTCATGGCCCTTTTAGAAATACTTGATATTCTGCAAGAGTTGTTGGATTACAAAAAAAAGTGTAATATGACAAATTTTCTGTTTTTCCTATTGATCGAATTGCCACTTATTCTCATGTAAAAGTAATATTACTAAGAGGAATCCAGTCATTTTCTACTTGGATACGAAGTTTACTCTATAATTCATATTCTTACATACAACAGATGCCCGTCAATAATTTTCACTATCATTTTTTTCTATTGTTAGCCTATGCAGCTGCACGGGTTGACGACAAGTTCCTACAAAATCAAGATTGATATGGAACCAACAAGTATTACTAGATATAAAGCTTTATATAGAACCAACAACTGTTCTTTTAAAAGAATCCAGAAAATGGAATTTGAATTACTATTTTTAATGCTGAGTGTGTGTTTACCTTAGCTCGAGAGGAGTAGCAGCTAAATTGAGAACCATGACAGTAAAAACATGCAACGAGCTACTAACATCGCCATAGCAAGTCCATCAATAATAACAGTCATTCCTGCAATCATGAAGGGTCAGGTTACATCAAGTTGATTTGAGCAATATTATGAAAAAGACTAGCGCCATCAGACTGCACGTCACAAGCAAACAATAGCAAGCCAGCAAGCATCCAGATCCAGTATCTTAGTGGAATAAATCTTAAGATTAAAAGTGAAGAGGTTGAAGAATGAGGAGAGGCTGCTGGGTTATCTGCGGCTGTGAGGAGAGACTGCTGCTTTTCGTGCTGGAGGGGATAGTCGCCGGTCGAATCCAGGTGTCGCCGCCGGCGGTGGCGGCGAGTCCAGGCGGCAATACTACAATGGCTCAACACCTCAATGCCTGAAGCTCTTTCGGTGCTTTCAAAGGTGGACTCAAAGACATGTGTGAACCCCTGATGCATGTTCTCAATGCTCACATCGGTTACCCCGCATACCAAAGGAAGAACAAAAAATTGACGTATAAGATTTGCAAAAATAAAAACAAGCTGAAATTCATGAATGTCCCATGAGTGATGCCTCGTTCTCAAGGTTGGTACGGTCTTTCTGGACAAAGGGTTACTTTTGAGGGCATGGTGTAAACTGTCTGATACGAGTTGTTGTACACTGGTTCTATTAGCTGATAGCACATTTGAGGGCATGGATTCAAGTAGTACTAGTTTTTCTATTAGCTGAAGCAGCTTCACTTGGTAGTTTGACTACACTGGTTCTCCTGTTGGATCATAGAAAAATAGCTCATCAACTACTTGAATCCATCATTTTAAAGCAATCACATGGCTTACAAGCCAGCGGCCGCATAGGGAAGGATCACAGCCCAGGCAGGCAATTTGTCGAGCACCTACCGGGCGGAACCTGAGCAGTTGTAACAATGGCTAACCAAAGGGGCGGCAGAGGCGGGAAGGTGCAAGAATCAACAAGGGGGTTGGTTCATCACGCCGCCGCCACTCTGCTCCGCTGCAACCATCGTCGCTCCCGGCTTGTTTTGTGCTGTTCAGAGTTGTACTAATTAACGTGGAATTAAGCTAATGAGACATACAATGAAGCTATGGGAGAGAGTCATTGAGCATCGCTTAAGAAGAATGACAAGCGTGACCAAAAATCTGTTTGGTTTCATGCCTGGGAGGTCGACCATGGAAGCCATTTTCTTGGTACGACAACTTATGGAGAGATATAGGGAGAAAACGAAGGACTTGCATATGGTGTTCATTGACTTGGAGAAGGCCTATGATAAGATATCGTGGAATGTCATGTGGTGGGCCTTGGAGAAAGACAAAGTCCCAGCAAAGTACATTACCCTCATCAAGGACATGTACGATAATGTTGTGACAAGTGTTCGAACAAGTGATGTCGACACTGCTGACTTCCCGATTAAGATAGGACTACATCAGGGGTCAGCTTTGAGCCCTTATCTTTTTGCATAGGTGATGGATGAGGTCACAAGGGATATACAAGGAGATATCCCATGGTGTATGCTCTTTGCGGATGATGTGGTGGTAGTTGAAGATAGTCGGATAGGGGTAAATAGGAAGTTAGAGTTATTGAGACAAACCTTGGAATCGAAAGGGTTTAGGCTTAGTAGAACTAAAAGCGAGTACATGATGTGCGGTTTCAGTACTACTAGGTGTGAGGAGGAGGAGTTTAGCCTTGATGGCCAGGTGGTACCTCAGAAGGACACCTTTCAGTATTTGGGGTCAATGCTGCAGGAGGATGGGGGTATTGATGAAGATGTGTACCATCGAATCAAAGCCGGATGGATGAAGTGGCGCCAAGCTTCTGGCATTCTCTGTGACACGAGAGTGCCACAAAAGCTAAAAGTCAAGTTCTACAGGACGGCGGTTCGACCCACATTGCTGTATGGCGCTGAGTGTTGGCCGACTAAAAGGCGACATGTTGAACAGTTAGGTGTGGCGGAGATGCGTATGTTGACATGTTGAAGGATCGAGTCCGGAATGATGATATACGAGATAGAGTTGGGGTAGCACCAATTGAAGAGAAGCATGTCCAACATGGTCTGAGATGGTTTGGGCATATTCAGCGCAGGCCTCCAGAAGCTCCAGAGCATAGCGGACGGCTAAAGCGTGCAGAGAATGTCAAGAGAGGGCGGGGTAGACCGAATTTGACATGGGAGGAGTCCGTTAAGAGAGACCTGAAGGATTGGAGTATCACCAAAGAGCTAGCTATGGACAGGGGTGCGTGGAAGCTTGCTATCCATGTGCCAGAGCCGTGAGTTGGTAGCGAGATCTTATGGGTTTCACCTCTAGCCTACCCCAACTTGTTTGGGACTAAAGGCTTTGTTGTTGTTGTTGTTGTTGTTGTTGTTGTTGTTGTTGTTGTTGTTGTTGTTGTTGTTGTTGTTGTTGTTGTTGTTGTTGTTTT
>LR880971.1:783158757-783169918 GCA_904067115.1 Aegilops sharonensis | reverse complement strand
GTAGACAACCCCATGATAAAGAATTTCCTAGTAAGGATGAAATTATTGGTCTTGCTTCTATTGTCGTGCCTCCTTATGATCCTTTAGAACAATATTTGCTAGACCATGAAAATGATATGTTTATGAATGAAAGACAGGAGATAGATGAAGTATTCTTTAATCAGGGACCTATTCTGAAACACAATTTGCATGTTGAAGTCCTTGGGGATCCTCCTCCACCTAAGGGTGATCCCGTGTTTGAGCTTAAACAATTACCTGATACTCCGAAATATACTTATCTTAATGAAAAGAAGATATATCCTATTATTATTAGTGCTAACCTTTCAGAGCATGAAGAAAATAAATTATTGAAAACTCTGAAGAAGCACCGTGCCGCTATTAGATATAGTCTTGATGATCTTAATGGCATTAGTCCCACTCTATGTCAACACAAAATTAAATTGGAGAAAGATGATAAACTAGTTGTTAATTATCAACGAAGGTTGAATCCTAAGTTGAAAGAAGTGGTAAGAAATGAAATACTAAAGCTTCTGGAGGCAGGTAAAATTTATCCTATTGCTGATAGTCAATGGGTAAGTCCTGTTCATTGTGTCCCTAAGAAGGGAGGTATTACTGTTGTTCCTAATGATAAGAATGAATTGATTCCTCAAAGAATTGTTACCTGTTATAGAATGGTAATTGATTTCTGCAAATTAAATAAAGCTACTAGGAAAGATCATTACCCTCTACCTTTTATCGACCAAATGCTAGAAAGATTATCCAAACATACTAATTTCTGCTTTCCAGATGGTTATTCTGGTTTCTCTCAAATACCTGTGTCAAAAGAGGATCAAGAGAAAACCACTTTTACTTGCCCTTTCGGTACCTTTGCTTATAGACGTATGCCTTTTGGTTTATGCAATACAACTGCTATCTTTCAAAGATATATGGCTGCTATATTCTCTGACTTTTGTGAAAAGATTGTTGAGGTTTTCATGGATGATTTCTCTATTTAAGGAACTTCTTTTGATGATTGCTTAAGCAACATTGATCGGGTTTTGTAGAGACGTGAAGAAACTAATCTTGTATTGAATTGGGAGAAGAGCCACTTTATGGTTAATGAAGGTATTGTCTTGGGGCATAAAATTTCCGAAAGAGGTATTGAAGTTGATAAAGCTAAAGTAGATGCTATTAAAAGACGCCGTGTCCTAAATATATCAAAGGTATAAGAAGTTTTCTTGGTCCTGCTGGTTTCTATAGGAGGCTTATTAAAGACTTCTCTAAAATTTCTAGGCCTCTCACTAATCTCTTGCAAAAAGATGTTCCTTTTGTTTTTGATGATGATTGTGTAGAAGCATTTGAAATACATAAGAAAGCCTTGATTTCTGCTCCTATGGTTCAGCCACCTGATTGGAACTTACCGTTTGAAATTATGTGTGATGCTAGTGATTATGCTGTTGGTAATGTTCTAGGACAAAGAGTTGATAAGAAATTAAATGTTATTCAGTATGCTAGAAAAACTCTAGATAGTGCCCAGAAAAATTATGCTACTACTGAAAAGGAGTTTTTAGCAGTTGTATTTGCTTGTGATAAGTTCAGACCTTACATTGTAGATTCTAAAGTAACTGTTCACATCGATCATGCTGCTATTAAATATCTTATGGAAAATAAAGATGCTAAACCTAGACTTATTAGATGGGTTCTCTTGCTACAAGAATTTGATTTGCATATTATTGATAGGAAGGGAGCTAAGAACCCCGTTGCAGACAACCTGTCTAGGTTAGAAAATGTTCTTGATGACCCACTACCTATTGATGATAACTTTCCTGATGAACAATTGAATGTCATAAATGCTTCTCGTAGTACTCCATCCTATGTTGACTATGCAAATTATATTTTTGCTAAATTTATACCACGTACTTTCACATATCAGCAAAAGAAAAAGTTTTTATATGATTTAAGGCATTACTTTTGGGATGATTCACACCTTTATAAAGAAGGAGTAGATGGTGTTATTAGATGTTGTGTACCTGAGCATGAACAGGAACGGATCCTACGCAAGTGCCACACCAAGTCTTACGGAGGGCACCACGCTAGAGATAGAACTGTACATAAGGTATTCCAGTCCGGTTTCTATTGGCCCACTCTCTTTAAGGATGCCCGTAAGTTTGTCTTGTCTTGTGATGAATGCCAGAGAATTGGTAATATTAGTAGACGTTAGGAAATGCGTACGAACTATTCACTTGTTATTGAACCATTTGATGTTTGGGGCTTTGATTATATGGGAACTTTTCCTTCCTCTAATGGGTATACACATATTTTAGTTGTTGTTGATTACGTTACTAAGTGGGTAGAAGCTATTCCAACTAGTAGTGTTCATCATAACACTTCTATTAAAATGCTTATAGAAGTTATTTTTCCGAGGTTTGAAGTCCCTAGATATTTGATGACTGATGGTGGTTCACATTTTATTCATGGTGCTTTCCGTAAAATGCTTGCTAAGTATGATGTTAACCATAGANATCAGCAAAAGAAAAAGTTTTTATATGATTTAAGGCATTACTTTTGGGATGATTCACACCTTTATAAAGAAGGAGTAGATGGTGTTATTAGATGTTGTGTACCTGAGCATGAACAGGAACGGATCCTACGCAAGTGCCACACCAAGTCTTACGGAGGGCACCACGCTAGAGATAGAACTGTACATAAGGTATTCCAGTCCGGTTTCTATTGGCCCACTCTCTTTAAGGATGCCCGTAAGTTTGTCTTGTCTTGTGATGAATGCCAGAGAATTGGTAATATTAGTAGACGTTAGGAAATGCGTACGAACTATTCACTTGTTATTGAACCATTTGATGTTTGGGGCTTTGATTATATGGGAACTTTTCCTTCCTCTAATGGGTATACACATATTTTAGTTGTTGTTGATTACGTTACTAAGTGGGTAGAAGCTATTCCAACTAGTAGTGTGATATGTCTCCAACGTATCTATAAGTTTTGATTGTTCCATGCTGTTATATCATCAATCTTGGATGTTTTATAATCATTTTATATCATTTTTTACATCACAAGAAATCAATACCAAACGGAGTACAAATGCAACGAAACTTCACGGAGATTTTTTATGGACCAGAAGACACCCAATGGGCCATAGCAGCGCCTGGGGGTGCTTCGAGGGGAGCACAACCCACCAGGGCATGCCAGGAGGACCAAGCTCGCCCTGGTGGGTTGTGCCCAACTCGGGTGCCCCCCGGACCGCCTCTTTGCTCTATAAATACCCCAATATTCCGGAAACCCTAGGGGAGTTGACGAAAATCAATTCCAGCCGCTGCAGAGTCCAGAACCACCAGATCCAATCTAGACACCATCACGGAGGGGTTCACCACTTCCATTGGTGCCTCTTTGATGAGGCATGAGTAGTTCTTTGTAGACCTTCGAGTCCGTAGCTAGTAGCTAGATGGCTTCCTCTCTCCTGTTTGATTCTCAATACAATGGTCTCTTGGAGATCCATATGATGTAACTCTTTTTGCGGTGTGTTTGTTGGGATCGGATGAACTTTGAGTTTATGATCGGATCTATCTTTTTATATCCATGAAAGTTATTTGAGTTTCTTTGATCTCTTATATGGATGATTGCTTATAGCCTCGTATTTCTTCTCCGATATTTGGTTTTTGTTTGGCCAACCTGATCTATTTATCTTGCAATGGGAAGAGGTGCTTTGTAGTGGGTTCGATCTTACGGTGCTTGACCCCAGTGAAAGAAGGGGAACCGACACATATGTATCGTTGCTACTAAGGATAAAATGATGGGGTCTATTTCTACATAAATAAATCTTGTCTACATCATGTCATCATTCTTATTGCATTACTCCGTTTCTCCATGAACTTAATACAGTAGATGCATGTTGGATAGCGGTCAATGTGTGGAGTAATAGTAGTAGATGCAGGCAGGAGTCGATCTACTAATCTTGGACGTGATGCCTTTATAATGATCATTGCCTGGATATCGTCATGATTATGTGAAGTTCTATAAATTGCCCAACAGTAATTTGTTTACCCACCGTTTGCTATTTTTCTTGAGAGAAGCCACTAGTGAAACCTACGGCCCCCTGGTCTCATTCTCATATTATTTTCCTTTGCGATCTACTTTTCCTTTGATTTTATTTTCAGATCTACTAAACCAAAAATACAAAAATACCTTGCTGCATTTTATTCTTATTTATTTTATTTGGCATTCAATCTATCAATCTACTACAATTTATTCACGTCCGTTTGCCTATCTTGAGGCGCCGCTACCCGAAAGGGATTGACAACCCCTTTTACACGTCGGGCTGCGAGTATTTGTTATTTGTGTGCATGTGCTGTTTACGTTGTGTTGCTTGGTTCTCCTATTGGTTCAATAACCTTGGTCCCATAACTGAGGGAAATACCTACCGCTGATGTGCTGCATCATCCCAGCTTCAAGCCGCATCATAGTGCTGATCATAACACTTCTATTAAGGTGCTTAAAGAAGTTATTTTTCCGACGTTTGGAGTCCCTAGATATTTAATGACTGATGGTGATTCACATTTCTTTCATGGTGCTTTCTGTAAAATGCTTGCTAAGTATGATGTTAACCATAGAATTGCATCTTCATATCATCCTCAGTCTAGTGGTCAAGTAGAATTGACTAATAGAGAGATTAAATTAATTTTATGAAAGACAGTTAATAGATCTAGAAAGAATTGGTCTAAGAAACTTGATGATGCTTTGTGGGATTATAGAACTGCTTATAAGAATCCTATGGGTATGTCTCCGCATAAAATGGTTTATGGAAAAAGCATGTCATTTCACTAGTAGAAAAAGGGCCTATTGTCCCGGTTCATAAGGGCCTTCAGTCCCGGTTCTGGAACCGGGACTAAAGGGTCGGTACTAAAGCCTCCCCCTTTAGTCCCGGTTCTTACACGAACCGGGACTAAAGGCTCTCCACGTGGCCGCTGCCTGGAGGTCCACCTTTAGTCCCGGTTGGTAACACCAACCGGTACTAAAGGAAATTTTATGATTTTTTTTTAAAAAAAAATTTGAATTTTTTTTATTTTCAAATTTCTTAATTATTTTAACCTCGCATCTCTAATCACCCCTCACCCCTCATCACTGCTCAATTTAACCTCTAATTAGCCCTCATCATCTAACTTCCCGGATGGTCACCCATCCTCTCACTACTCCAACCTGAGCACGCTTAACTTCCGGGTTCTATTCTCCCTCGTTTCCAAGTTTGCACTTGTTGTTTTCCTGACAATAGTAAGATGTCAATCCTATTAACCTCAGGAATTTAGCTTGAGCATGAAGTCACACATTTCACTGTTTGAGTTTGAAACTATTGTTCTAAAAAATAACACTAATATTTAGTAACAGTAATATTTCTTGAATAATTAGTTTGACCATTGTTTGACCATGGTTTGACCATAGTTTGACCAGATTTGACCAAAATTCAAACAAATTGAAATAATTATTTAGGAACACTAATACTTCTTGAATAATAGTTTGACCAGATTTAACAAAAATTAAAAAAAACTGAATTTTTTTGAATTTTTTGCCTCCAGATCTTAAAAGCCCCGTAACTTTTTTCTGTTAGGTTTTTGAGGATTTTGAAAATGTTTAACGGCGTTCCCCCCGTTAAATTCGGATGTAACTTTTTGAGTAGATGATTTTTCATATAAAAAACTTTTTCGTTCGAGTTAGTATGCAAAAGTTATGCCCATTTTTACAAATTCCAGAGAGATTTTGCAAATAAAGTCGAAATTCACATTTGCAAATTTTCGCAACAACTAGACCACATATCACATGGGAAACTTATTTTATTTTATTTTATTTTTTGACATTTCCATCATTTTCTTTTATTTTTTAAAAACTGAAAAGACGATCCACGTGGGGGAGGGGGGTAGAGTTTGAAAATTGGATCTTTAGTACCGGTTCGTGGCACGAACCGGGACTAAAGGTCTCAACCCCATTAGTACCGGTTCGTGTCTCAAACCGGGACTAAAGGTCTAATCTTTAGTCCCGGTTTGAGGCACGAACCGGGACTAAAGGGCATCGCACCCTTTAGTCCCGGTTCGTGTCTTAAACCGGGACTAAAGGGCTCAGGTGAACCGGGACTAATGCCTTAGCCGCACGAACCGGGACCAATGCTCACATTAGTCCCGGTTCGTGATTGAACCGGGACTAATGTGAATATTGGCCCGGACCAAAGCCCTGTTTTCCACTAGTGTTTACCTCTTGAACTAGAACATAAGTCATATTGGGCTATTAAAGAGCTCAATTATGATTTCAAACTTGCTGGTGAGAAGAGGTTATTTGACATTAGCTCACTTGGTGAATGGAGAACCCAAGCCTATGAGAATGCCAAGTTGTTTAAAGAAAAAGTTAAAAGATGGCGTGATAGAAGGATACAAAAGTGTGAGTTTAATGTAGGTGATCATGTTTTGCTATATAACTCTCGTTTAAGATTTTTTGCAGGATTTCTCTCTAAATGGGAAGGCCCTTACATTATCGAGGAGGTCTATTGTTCCAGTGCCATAAAGATCAACAACGCCGAAGGCACAAATACGAAGGTGGTAAACAGCCAAAGAATCAAACATTATATCTCAGTTACTCAAATAAATGTTGAGACCAATATAATTGATACCGTAACACCGGAGGAGTATATAAGGGACACTTTCCAGAATGTTTCAGACTCCGAAAAGGAATAGATATGTGGTACGGTAAGTAAACCGACTCCAAAACGTTTCCGATGACAAATTTTCTCTGTTTTGGAATATTTAAAAAATTAGGAAAATTAAAAGTAGGCCGAAAGAGACACGAGGCGCCCACAAGGGTGGAGGGCGCACCCTACCCCTGGGCGCGCCCCCCGACCTTGTGGCCACCTCGTGTGCCCTCTGGACTCTGTTTTCTTGCACGGTACTTCTTATGGTCGGTAAAAAATAATTATATAATCTCCCGAAGGTTTTGACCACTGTACCATGCAAATATCTCATGTTCTTGTTTTGAGCTGTTTTTTTGACAGATCTAGATGACCATGACGTCTCCAAGCGCCCCCAAGGACAAGTTTTTCAAGAAGGTCATTAACCCCTACCTTGCGGAGGTGTTTCAACACCCTCGATCCATTGAGATGCGTGAGGGAATGCTGCACATCCGCGATGTTGAGGGGCCTAAGAAGACCGGAAGCATGGAGACAAGACTCGAAGCAATGGAGCAGCAAGTTTTCAAGTGCCAAGGGATGGTGGAGCGTGGACGATCAATGCCAATCATATGGTTTCGCAGAGATCACCAATGATCACAAGCTGGATGCCAAGAACATTGGGGAGGCCATCTTCAAGCTTCATGAGAAAATCGAGCACCTCCAAGCCCAAATCTACGACCTGCAAAACCAAAACTGTGAGTATGAATACAAATTTAAGAGGATGAGTTTGGCTGCAGATTTGAGGATCCTGAAGAATCGTTTATCTTTCTATGATGGTGAGCCTATGCCTTGGAAGATGGATGACAAGCCTACTTCATCAAAAACTTCATCATCACCACCCCCCAAGAAGGAGATCTAGACACATGAGTATGGGCACTCCGCTTGGCAACTGCCAAGCTTGGGGGAGTGCCATGGTATCGTATCACCATCACACCTTTATCTTTATCATTTTTCTTAGTTCGATCCTTTTGGTTACATTTTGATCTAGTAGAATAAAGTTTTTAGTATGATCTAGCTTTGAGTTTTGCTTTGATCTCTGTCTATGTAATCGAGTCCGTGAGATATATAATACAGAGTAGTTTTGAGTTAAGGGCTTTGCTTTCTTGCTATGATTTTGAGGGAATTAAATCTTTACCTAATAATAAAGGATGGAAGCTTTTATAGTTCTCCATACGATATCCTTTTGTATCCGTTGATTTTGTGTTAAATATATAGATTGACGGCTGAGATTTAAAAAAGATCTACACACGTGTAAAGAAAAAAAATCCACATAATCTACATATCGCCATGACAACGACCAACAGGTGGACAACGACGGCGTGTGATCGTATACGAGTGATGCGGGACCTCGCCAATGTTGGCGACGACCACCAGGCGGACTGTGACAGCCATGTGATCGTCTATGGCGGCGATGCGAGCGCGGCCAGTAGGTGGTCGCCGTTGTTGGCGAAGACCACTAGGCGGACATCGACGGCCGTGTGATCATGTACGACGACTACGTGAGCGTGGCCAGCAGGTGCTCGCCCATGGTGACGACAACCACCAGGCGGATGGTGACAGCTATGTGATCATGTACGACGGCTACGCGAGCGCGGTCAGTAGGCCCTGGCCGAGGTTAATGACGACCATCAGGCTTCCAGCTCTTAACGATTTGGTCATGCACCCGAGGAAGACACAATCAGCATGGTTAGTTGCTGCCGCCATGGTTGGCAAGCCTCGTGTGGCCACGGTTGTTTTGTGCTGGGTCGTCAACGCCATGCACATGGCCGGCAAACCTGATCTCCTTCTTCCTCTATCCAGAAACATCCTCTTTGGTCCAATCATTCTTGCACTCGTCGCCTCTTCCGACAGAAATTCTCGATCAATCACATGTCTGGGTCATCCTACTGGTTTTTAGGTCGCCCCGTCGTCGGTATGGTGGTCTAGAAGGAGAATCAAAATCAGGGTGCAGAAGTTCGACTCGGTATGTACATCCAGTAGCACGATTGGAGGCTGGAGGTTCATGATCCTCCCCTGTCTTTCTCCCGTCGTCCTCTTTTCTCGGGTCGCTTCTTCAATCATGTGTTAGTCTGTTGCTCCCGATGTTGGTGCCATCTTGATTCCTTACTCACAAGAGGCCAGTTGAGGGTGCTGGTAGAGGCCTCTTGATTCGATTAAGATTAGTGGAGGGGTGCATGAGGTGGCTGCGTTCGGCAGGTGAGTACTATGTAGACGAGGATGTGCAGGAAGTTATATAGGCAGCAGCGATGTGTGCTTGGTAGGTTAGGCGATTGAGAGCAGTGATCTTGGAGTAAGCAACAATGGCACCTGTGCCAGTATCGATGGCGATGGAGCAGACAACATCTGACGCCGCAAACCTACCCACAAGGATTAGCTCAAGATGCCTTCAGGCCACCATGGGCGATGGCTACGGTTAGAAGGCATAGACACATTTTTAGCCGATCAAGTATCAGGTTTGTCTGTCTAATTAATAGACATCCAGATGCATACAAACGATCCCCAGCAAACTAGGCATCCGTAGTACTTTAAAAGGGCAGGGAAACCGCAAATAGATTGTAGAAGAAGAACGTGCAGTGGGAAAACAAAAAAGGAAAAATATCTCCTTGGCGAGTTGTGGCCGGCAGCTCAAAAGCTTCTTTGGTCGACTTGTACATGCCGGTGGCATACTGCCTCAAAATAAGCAAGTTTGATGTAGTGTGCACTTTAGATTTGGATAGTTCATACTTTAAGGCAATGTGTCATAACTCATAACTACATACGTCAATAAAATCTAGAGGTTTGTTCTCACATATGTCAATAATTTCCATGCTTTGTCGACAAATGCTGACAATGCCCGCCAAGTTGCGCCTGTGCATGCACTGAGCTAACTTATTTAGCCCGTCAAGTTAGGGTTTCCGCTCCGAGCATTTTTAACATGGTCCTCTTATCTCCCTTTTTCACATGAGAGGTAAGAGTATATAATAAATCTAAACCGTTGATCTCATTGAGTAGTGGTCTGATTAACACTTACCTTCTTGCCTCACATGTAAAAAGGAGAGGTAAGAGGGAGCATTTTAAAATTAGGCGCTTTGAGACATCGCAGTTGCGTGCAGGATCTGTACTCACTGCTCTTCCTGGCGAGTGTCCTTATGCCGATATCCAGTGAGGTAAGTATCCCCCTCAACGTCCCGTCAGCACTACGTTCACAATTATATCGACTACCTTAACCCGCGCCACAGTGTTGCCCTTGCCATCCCGCCCTCAACCTCTCTAGGAGGTGCATATAATCAAATCATGCGACTTCTTATTTCCTGTCCGGGACATCAAATATTTTCCATAAAAGTATCAGCTATCCTAGCTGCTTTTAACACCTTCACCAATTGGCACCCATCGCGCAACCGACAACCCTACGAGGGGAGGTAGGGGGAATCTGAGGAAGCGACCGGAAGTAGACGATAATCGATGGATAATGGGAGGATGGAGATGGATGTCTGATACGACAGTGTAGCCGCCATCAACCGGTCCTTCAATGACCTCTCCATCGATGGTGAATTAATCCCTTCTTCTACATTGACATTTTTTACATGGTGTGGCATTCATGGGTACACTAGCATTATAGGTATTGCCATGTTTTTGGTAGATTGATTTAAAGGATGGAATTTTATTACCCCGTTGCAACGCACGGGTTCTTTTGCTAGTAAAAAGAAAGAAATTAAAAGCTCATATATTGATCTTATGGAGAGTAATGACGTCACATATAAAGAGTATGATGAATAAAAATTGTTGAGAGTTGACAAACATAGTTTTGGTCATTGTTGCAATTAATAGGAAGTAATAAAGAAAGAGAGGCTTCACATATAAATATACTATCATGGACATCTTTTGTATGTGAGCATTCATTAAAATATGACATGCTAAAAAGTTGATGTTGGACAAGGAAGACAACATAATAGGTTATGTTTTCTTATATCCGAATAAAAATTATATTGTCATGGATCATCCAACATGTTGAGCTTGCCTTTCACTCTCATGCTTGCCACATTCTTTGCATCAAGTAGAGATACTACGTGTGCTTCCACACATCCCTAAACCCAGTTTTGCCATGAGAGTCCACCATAGCTACCTATGGATTGAGTAAGATCCTTCAAGTCAGTTGTCATCGCTGCAAGCAATAAAAATTGCTCTCTAAATATGTATGATCTATTAGTGTGAAGAAAATAAGCCTTATACGAACTTGTGATATGGAAGAAATAAAAGCGACGGACTGCATAATAAAGGTCCTTATCACAAGCGGCAATATAAAGTGACGTTCTTTTGCATTAAGATTTTGTGCATCCAACCATAAAAGCGCATGACAACCTCTGCTTCCCTCAGCGAAGGGCCTATTTTTTACTTTTATCATCTACCCTTATACTAGAGTCATGGTGATCATCGCCTTTCCTTTTATACCTTTTCCTTTGGCAAGCACGATATGTTGGAGAGATC
>LR880971.1:783126896-783158179 GCA_904067115.1 Aegilops sharonensis | reverse complement strand
TAAATGATAGTTGAGTATGTGGACTTGCTGAAAAGCTCTTTAATTGACTCTTTCCGATGTTATGATAAATTGCAATTGCTTCAATGACTGAGATCATAGTTTGTTAGTTTTCAATAGAGTTTCTGATTCATACTTTACCTTGTGAACGAATTGTTACTTTAGCATAAGAAATTATATGGCATTATATGTTGTTGTGCTAAAGATAATCATGAGCCCTCATGTCCATATTTTATTTTATCGACACCTCTATCTCTAAACATGTGGACATATTTATCTATATCGGCTTTCGCTTGAGGACAAGAGACGTCTAAGCTTGGGGGAGTTGATTGATACGTCTCTGTCGTATCTATAATTTTTGATTGTTTCATGCCAATATTATACAACTTTCACATATTTTTGGCCACTTTTTATATGATTTATTGGACTAACCTATTGATCCAGTGCCTAGTGCCAGTTCCTGTTTTTTTGCATATTTTTTGTATCGTAGAAAATCCATATCAAACAAAGTCCAAATGCAATAAGATTTTACGAAGAATTATTTTGGAATATATGTGATTTTTGGGAGTTGGAATCACCGCAAACGGAGTCCCACATAGCCCACAAGACACCAGGGCGTGACCCTGGAGCCAGGCGCGTGGTGGTGGGTTGTGCTCACCTCGTACGTCGGTTGGAGCTCTACTTTGGGTGCAAGGAAACTTATATCCGAAAAAAATCGTGTTAAAATTTAAGCGCAATCGGAGTTACGGATCCCGGGAATATAAGAAACGGTTTTCGGCCAGATCTGGGGAACGCGAAACAGAAGAGAACTGAGAGGGAGATCCGATCTTGGAGGGGCTCCCGCCCCTCCGCCACCATGGAGGCCATGGACCAGAGGGGGACTCTTCTCCCATCTAGGAGGAGGCCAAGGAAGAAGAAGAAGGAGGGGGCTCTCTCCCCCTCTCTCCCGGTGGCGCCGGAGTGCCGCCGGGGCTAGGATCGTGATGACGATCTACATCAACAATCTTGCTACCATCAACACCAAATCTCTCCCCCTCTATGCAGCGGTGTAACACCCCTTCTCCCCGCCATAATCTCTACGTAAACATGGTGCTCAACTCAATATATTATTTTCCAATGATCTATGGTTATCCTATGATGTTTGAGTAGATCCCTTTTGTCTAATGGGTTAATCATGATCTTGGTTGGTATGATTGTATATTTTATTTATGGTGCTGTCCTACGGTGCCCTCCATTCTCGTGCAAACGTGAGGGGCCCCTGTTGTAGGGTGTTGCAATATGTTCATTGTTCGCTTATGGTGGGTTGGGAGAGTGACAGAAGCTTAAACCCGAGTAAGTGGGGTATGACGTATGCATGGGAGTAAGAGGACTTACTACTTAATGCTATGGTTGGGTTTCACGACCTTAATGATCTTTAGTAGTTGCGGTTGCTTGCTAGGGGTCCAATCATAAGTGCATATGATCCAAGTAGAGAAAGTATCTTAGCTCATGCCTCTCTCTCATATAAAATTACAAGAATGATCACCGGTACTTGTTATCGATTGCCTAGGGACAAGTAACTTTCTTGTGGACACAAACCCTTTTTCTAAACACCTAACTTTTATTATCTTGCAAAGTACTTGTAGTTTTATTCTTGCAAAGTAGTTCTAGCATCACACATACAAAATAGTTTTATACTTGTTCTAGGTAAAGTAAACGTCAAGTGTGCGTAGAGTTGTGTCGGTGGTCGATAGAACTTGAGGGAATATTTGTTCTACCTTTAGCTCCTCGTTGGGTCGACACTCTTATTTATCGAAGAAGGCTACAAACGATCCTCTGTACTTATGGGTTATTATTGATACGTCCATTTTGCATCAAGATTTTATATTGATATTTATTGCATTATGGGCTGTTATTACACGTTATGTCACAATACTTATGCCTTTTCTCTCTTATTTTATAAGGTTTACATGAAGAGGGAGAATGCCGCTGTTGGAATTCTGGACTTGAAAAGGAGCAAATATTAGAGACGCCCTGAAACATCACGGAGCATGTTTTTAGAATATATAAAAAATATTGGGCCAAGAATCCAGAGGGTGGCCACCAGCCAGCCACAAGGGTGGAGGGCGCGCCCCCCGACCTTGTGGGCCCCTAGCAAGCCTCCAGTGCTCATCTTTGGCTATATGGTGTCTTTTACCCTAGAAAAAAAAAATAAGGGAGGAGCTTTTGGGACGAAGCGCCGCCGTCTCGAGGCAGAACCTGAGCAGGACCAATCTAGGGCTCCGGCGGAGCTGTTCTGCTGGGAAGCATCCCTCTGGGAGGGGGAAATCATCGCCATCGTCATGACCATCGACCCTCTCATCGAGAGGGGGTCAATCTCCATGAACATCTTCACCGGCACCATCTCCTCTCAAACCCTAGTTCATCTCTTGTATTCAATCTTGGTCCAAATACCTCAGATTGGTACCCGTGGGTTGCTAGTAGTGTTGATTACTCCTTGTAGTTGATGCTAGTTGGTTTATTCGGTGGAAGATCATATGTTCAGATCCTTAATGATAATTAGTACTCCTCTGATCTTGATTATGAATATGCTTTGTGAGTAGTTACATTTTTTCCTGAGGACATGCGAGAAGTCTTGTTATAAGTAATCATGTGAATTTGGTATTCGTTCGATATTTTGATGAGATGTATGTTGTCCTTCCTTTAGCGGTGTTATGTGAACGCCAACTACATGACAATTCCCCATTATTTGGGCCTAGGGGAAGGCATTGGGAAGTAATAAGTAGATGATGGGTTGCTAGAGTGACAAAAGCTTGAACCCTACTTTATGCGTTGCTTCGTAAGGGGCTGATTTGGATCCATATGTTTCATGCTATGGTTAGGTTTACCTTAATTCTTCTCTCGTAGTTTAGGATTCTTGCGAGAGGGTTTAACCATAAGTGGTAGGCTTGTCCAAGGAAGGGCAGCACCCAAGCTCCGGTCTGTAACACTCCAAAAATATTCTTTTGGTTTCTTCAAAAAATTTGTTGGATTTGAAGAAGGTCTTCAAAACCCTTCCAAAAATCTCTCTCAAAAGCTTTTCCCCTTTAGCAAATATTTTATTTTTGCATCTCCTTCAACTCTGGAGTTTGGTTTCTAAATTTTTCTTCTGATTGCCCTCTTCTCAAAATTTCATGAAAAATCTTTGGAGTTTATTTTCTTTCAAAAAGAAACTCTAGGAGTTTTTCATCCTCTCCCATATTTGAAACCATTCATGATTTGGCCATGCACCACATGGTAAAATCTTCCTAAAAACTTTTCCTTCCACTTTGGGCAATCCAAACATTCTGTCTCAACAAGTTCAACCCTCTTCTGAATTTTTATTTCATTTAATTCTTCCCCAAATCTTTTCTGTCCATTATTTTGAGCCTAGGTAATTTGCAAAGCAAGTACCTAAATGCATTTGAGTTTTGACCTCAAACCAACTCCCTTGGATAGTCCTTGGTACCCACAACCTAGAGCAATCAAGATCCACTCCTCTTCTGTTCAAAGATTTCAAATTTCAGTCTCTGCAAGTTTGGACCAGATTTGTCAAATTTGGTGAAATTCATATCTACACTTATCCAAAAATTCCACAAATATCCAGGCAACCTCTAGATGCAATGAGAGGCCCCTCCACCAAAAACCAGCTCAAGGAAAAATTCCTACATGCCTAAATCATTCTGCCGAACACCTTACGTGCACTGTTTCTGCTCATCTTCAGTTAAATTCAGAGTTTAGTGTCGATCTCCGTCAGAGTTTCAGTCACATGCCCACAGTGCACTTGGCACGTTGCACGCGGCCTAGCTTGCTTGTCCGGAGCCTCACACGTGTGCTTGGCGCGTTCCTGGCGTCGGTGGCACCCTGGCCCGCCTGCGCCGGCGTGTCTTGCGGTGGCCGAACCACCGTAGCGGCCGACAGGGAGCAGAACGGCGGCATAACGCCGTTCGGCGCCGCCCAAACCCCCTGGTGGCTCCGCGTGGCCATTTCCTTGCCAGCGCACGCATGCAGCACCGTCGCCGTGTCCTGGCACGCGCAGAGCGCGTTCTCTGCCACCGACGGGCCATGCGGCCGTAACCTCGCCCACCTTGCTGAGTTGGACATGGGGATAGCACCAGTTCGTTGTCTAGTCGGTGCTCAAACTCCTAAGCCGACCGTGCAGCCACAGCGCCGCCGTAATCACCTCGCCGGAGAACCCCGCTCTCGGCAACCGCCTCGGGCCGGCTATATATAGCACCCAAGAGCTTGCTCTCACCCCCGCACACCTCCACTACCTCTCCAGACCTCGCCAAGCCCCTGGAAGGGCCTCGAGGGACTCTTCTTCCCCGACTCCGGCCACCTCGTTCCGCCTCGGCCACCACCTCGATCCACTCCGGTGAGGTCGTCTCCGGCGCCCTAACCTCGTCAGCAACCCTCTCAAGCAACTAAGAGTCTAACCCCCACTCCAATTTGGTCTTCACAGCTCTCTCCGACGAGGTCCACGACCACCCGAATCGCCGTCCGCCGGAGCAAGCGTCGCCGTCGACGTGGTACTCGCCGGCGACCACCACCACCACCCACAGACGCGGGATGGTGGCCTGAACACGGAGGTACCCTCCGATCTCCTTGCCTCGCCGTGGATCGCCGCCGGCGACCACCGCGGCTCTCGGGCGCCGACGAGCCCCGTTGCTCTCGTTTGAAATTTCAAACCTGACGGGTGGGACCCGCACGTCAGCCTGTCCCCTGTTTGTTTTTTGAATCGTTTTCTGAAAGCGTACTTTGGCAAATACGCTTCCACTCTGAACCGTTTTTCTGGACTTTTCTGCAAAGCCCCCTGGAAGTTTTCTGTTTCATTACAGATGGGTCCTTGGACCAAAACCCTTATAACTTTTTAACAGAAAGGAATTTTTGATTGATTCTTTTTCTGTCCTCTTCATATTTTTGTCTAGTTTTCTATAATATTTATTTGAAAAATATTTGGATTAACTTTCTGTGACCCACGGTATTTACGTCAGCGCGTGTATTTTGTGTACCGTAGATACCGAAGAAGGTGACGGAACCGCGAACTTCGCCGAGCTAGACCCTGACTACTCCGAACCAGGCAAGCAAAGTTTGAACTTTTGATATGATGAGTGTCTGGGCATGTTTGCATTATTTTGTATCATGGCACGTTCATGAGCATTTCGATGATAGTTTATCTCATTAGAGTTGAGGCTAATGAGCTCGGTAAATTCCATGAGTTGTTGGAAGGTTGTTGCATGGCCATGAGTTGGCATGAGCATGGGTAAGATGGCAGTGTTGTAACATGCCAGGCTTATGCCATATCGTTGACCCGGTGTCAACATAAATCAGTCAGATTCCCGTCCGTCCTCCCTTTCGTACTACCACCTGTTTCCCGCAAGGGATACGGCTTAGTAAGTGGCAAACCACTTCCTGTTACACACCAAATCGAGAGGCCGGGATGAAGGTTCCATGGCCCTGGATTAAAGCCTTTCATCCGGTCAGGGGGCATGGGTGTTTCCGGTTGGGACCGAGAGGAGGGCACCCCTTAGAGCGCGCGTAAATAAATTTGATCCCATGCTATTCGAGACTGTGATCTCCCCGTCTCAAAGTTTTCTTAAACGCTGTCTAGGGTGATTCCTGGCAACGCGAGGTATGATGGGTGTGTACTAGCTAGTTGTGTTTCTTCCGAAATACCGTAAACGGAACTAGTTCTTCGTGACTACGGAAATCCGTTGGCCGTGGAAAATTTTGGTACGAACTCTGCAGATTCAAAATTCTTGAATTCATCTTATTCATATCCAAGTACCGTGTTCATCTCATCTTGTCAAGTGTCAGTCTCAGTGACAGAAACTCCTGAGAACCATTTGAATATTAAATGTTTATTTTCCTATGAATGGACTAACCCGCTTATTGTCTTGTGATGAATATTTTCCGTGAGCACTATATCTTGTCAGTTATGAATAATGTATTATAAGCCCTTTCTGCGATGTCGCTCAGACGTCCGACTGCGGCATTGTTGTCATTTATTTTTATTATAAGCCCTTTCTGCGATGTCGCTCAGACGTCCGACTGCGGCATTGCTGTTATTTATTATTATTATATGCCCTTTCTGTGATGTCGCTCAGACGTCTGACTGCGGCATTGCTGTTATTTATTATTATTATAAGCCCTATCTGTGATGTCGCTCAGACGTCCGACTGCGGCATTGCTGTTATATATTATTATTATAAGCCCTTTCTGTGATGTCGCTCAGACGTCCGACTGCGGCATTGTTATTTAATTTCATTATAAGCCCTTTTTGTGACGTCGCTCAGACATCCGACTGCGGCACACATGTATTTTTATTTCAATATAAGCCCTTTATGAGGTGTCGCTTAGACACCCGACTGTGGCACGTTTTACTTATTTATTCACCCTTCGAGGCGTCGCTTCAGACACCCGATCAGTTTTGAGTTTATCTTCTTTGGGTTCTCGAGCGGACTACCGCCGATTCCCTTTTTATTTATTTTGCTATACTGATTTAATTAAGCATTGTTAAAATTAATCATGACGCATTCATGCATTCATTTGTTATATCTTTTGTCCGAACTGTCTTGCGAGTACTTTCATAGTACTCACCTGGCTTGTTGATTTGGCCAGATGCTGACGAAGCCGATCTCATGGATGAAGAGTTCGATAGCGAGTCCGACGCCTAGAGGAATCCCAGTCGGTCTCGTGCGACCCCTGGATTAGTCATTGTGATATATCCTCTTCCGCTACCCAAATAAATTCATCGAGCCTCACCTCGACGCTCGATGAGCCGCCAGTGCAGTAGACTTATTAACCACTCCGTTGTGTTATTCCACCAACCACTCATATTTCGAGTCAGTAGTATTTCCACCCCACACCTTTGTGTCATATCCGCCATCATGTATAATTATTGGCGTGTTTGTAATAATTGGTTGGGCATCCTCAGTCCGACCCTGTAATTTTGTAATGCTACTGGCTTATTGTATCAAAATTTTGTCTACCGGTATGGAGGATCTTCCTCATATTGGTCTTCATAGGTCGGTTGTTCAATAAATATTTTTATTGAAAAACCGGTCATGACAAGCTTGGTACCAGAGCCAGGCTGACTATAGGAAACCACCAGGTGCAATCGCTAATCGGTTATTAGCATAATAGAGCTATTTATTATTTTCACAAATGTAGTCAATTTTTGACAGTCTGCATAAATTTATGATTTGACTACTCAGGATTTTTGCCTACTTTTGTAGATGGCTGGCAACGACTGCGAGTCGTAGATGTTCGCCAACATGCCCGATGGGTTCGTCAAGCTTCTCTCCTTCATCGTCCAAGTCGCGATGGGGCCAGATGTGCGCCCAGTCTTCTCTCTCTCAGCACAAGGTCAACGACCGTCTAACCATGCACCAAGCCGCGGTGGAATTCAAGAGAGGACGAGTTGAGCGTTACCGGTTCGTGGGGAGAGCCATGCCCACAGAGAAGCATGCACTGCAGATGGCAGCCCGTGAGGCGATAGCTCGTCTCAGGGATATCCTTCCTTCGATGAAGACTTGTCGTTACCGCTACCTGCCATGTCACGTGCCATACACCTGCCACTACGCGTTCTCTTGCCCCAGAGGAGAACGGGACAAAGTTTTTGAGATGCTCATCGAGTATCTCTGGGCTTTGGAGGCAGCCTTCGACAACCTAGTGGACGACTTTGTAGCTGCCCGCATGGACTCAGTCCATGGCTGTGCCGCCAACAGGAGGGAGCTCCTGTGCGCCGCACCGCCACTGACTTTCGTCTCGTCATCAGCATCGTTTGCTCCTACTGCTCGCACCGCTACTCGTCGCCTGCCTACCACGGAGGAGTTCAACCATGTCATTGCGCCTACTCCAGTTCGTTCTGCACCACCCCTCGTGCCCCGCTCAGATTCGAGTTGTCCCACACAGGGCACCTGCTCCACCAACTCAGCGCAGCGCCTCACGTCTGGTGCCTATCTCCAAAGAGGAGGTTGAGTCCCTAGCCTCTCTACGCCTCACCCTTGGCAGGCCAAGGGAAATCCTTACCATCTCCGACTAAGTACGCTTAGCCGCCATGCGATGTACCAACTTGTTCGATATGTTTATATGTAAATAGGCTGTGAGAAGTAGCTTGTTTGCGCATCATGTAGGATCTGGAGGAGTGCACTAGACTAAATAACATGTCAGGATTTATGTACGCATATCCTGAGTGATGTATTGTATAATTACTGCTTGCGTCTAAGATATGAAATGAACAGTCCTTCTCCGTACGCAAACGTATTTTTTCTCTTGAAAAATCTTGGAGCATTTGCAACTTTTTGCATCTTCTTGAATTTATTGATTTTTGCGGCTCAATTTCTTTTCTTATGAGTGTTTCAAAATATATCCCCAGAGTAAACTATGTCTCGTCCTTGGACACGCTCCATGCCAACTCCGACAGAGGAAAATTATGGCACACCCCCAGGCAACAATTTCACACAGGGGCAGACAAGTCAACAGGACAGTGAAACGGCACTTTCCCAAATGTGCCGTCTTTATGAACAATGTCAGCAGCAACATCAGGAAATACTGAACCAAGTCATCAATATGGGAAATCACCGTGGACAGTATCAGCAGCAATCAAAATTATCTGAGCTACAGAAGACACGTCCCCAAACATTCTCTCACACTGACAAACCGCTTGAAGCCGAGGACTGGCTTCGAGACATGCAGAGAAAGTTAATTATTGCCCAGTGTTCAGATCTTGAGAAAGTGCTTTATGCTCCGCACTATCTCACTGGAGCAGCCGCATCGTGGTGGGAAAATTTCCTACACATGCACCCGAACGAAAATAATATAACATGGGAGGAATTTAAGGAAGGTTTTCGTGGGGCACATATTCCTAAGAGTCTTATGAAGATCAAAAAGAGAGAATTTGATGACCTCAAGCAAAGAACAATGACAGTGTCAGAATACAACAGTCAGTTTACCCTACTGTCTCGCTACGCCAACGAGGAGCGTATGTCAGAAAACAAAAAGATGGAGAAATTCCTAGACGGTCTGACACCCGCGCTTAAATGCCAATTGGTCGTAGACACATTTCCAGATTTTAAGACGCTGGTGGATAAGGCCATTACCTTGGAAAATGAGAGACGCATCTTAGAAGATTTCCGCAAGCGGAAGAGGGACCAGACTAAACATGCCCGCAATCACTGCAGCAAGACAGATGTTCAGAAAAACTGGACACCCAAACCCACGACAAACGTCTCACGCCCAATCAAGAATTTTCATGCAAGGGACAAGGAGTTCACATATCGCCCAGGCGTTACCTGTTACGCTTGTGGAGAAGAAGGGCACTATGCCAAGCAGTGCCCCAAGCCAAGGAACTCGACCCCAAAGCCGAACAACGGAAGCAATAATTTGGCACCAAAGCGCAACAATTTCAACCCAAATAACAACCACAGGAAGGGTCATCTGAACCACGTGACCAAATAGGAAGCACAAAATGCCCCAGATATCGTACTCGGTACGTTTCCTGTCAACACAATACCTGCCATTGTTTTGTTTGATTCTGGAGCTTCTCACTCATTCATTTCGAAAAGTTTTGCTTTGCAGAATAATTTTTCGATGCTTCCCTTGGGAAAATCTATGATCGTCAAGTCCACTGGAATTAACCAAGTTACCCAGAATTATTGCCAGGGTGTGGTTATCGAGTTTGAAGGGTTGAAGTTTCACGCAAATCTTATCGTGTTGGAAAATAAAGGACTGGATGTCATCTTAGGGATGGATTGGTTAACCACCAACAAAGGTTTTATTGACTGCTTCAACAGGACCGTAATTCTCACCCATCACCACGGGAAGACCATAAAGGTTTCAGCCAAGGAAAGAAAAATATCCCGGCAACCGAGATTGAATAAGGTGGATATTTCTGAATTGAGCAAGGTTCCAGTAGTGTGTGAATTTCCAGATGTGTTTCCCGAAGAGCTACCAGGCATGCCACCAGATCGAGAGATAGAATTCAACATTGAGCTAGCACCCGGAACCGCTCCCATATACAAGAAACCGTACAGAATGGCACCATCCGAATTGGTAGAACTGAAGAAGCAAATAAAGGAATTGTTGGAAAAAGGGTACATACGAGCCAGTTCCTCACCTTGGGGTTCACCAATTTTGTTTGCCAAAAAGAAGGATGGAACACTGAGGTTGTGCATAGACTATCGAGCTCTAAACATGGTCACAATCAAGAACAAATATCCGATGCCACGAATAAATGATTTATTCGATCAACTCGCTCAGGCCAATGTGTTCTCAAAGATTGATTTGAGGTCGGGATACCACCAACTGAAAGTGTGAACCGAAGATATTCCCAAGACAGCTTTCACCTCCAGATACGGATTGTATGAGTTCACCGTAATGCCATTCGGACTAACAAACTCCCCCGCATATTTTGTTCACCTCATGAACAAAGTATTCATGAAGTTTATGGATAAGTTTGTTGTGGTATTTATCGATGATATTCTGATATACTCCAAAACACCAGAAGAGCACGCTGAACTTCTCCGAATTGTACTAGAAGAACTCAGGAAACATCAATTGTACGCTAAATTCAGCAAGTGTGAATTTTGGCGAAGGCAAGTAGGTTTTCTGGGCCACGTACTGACCCAAGAAGGTATCGCCGTAGACCCGGAAAAAGTCAAGGCCGTACTTGGCTGGAAGCCACCAGCCAGCGTGACGGATGTACGAAGTTTCTTGGGAATGGCAGGATACTACCGGAGATTTATTGAAGGGTTCTCCACCATAGCAAAGCCAATGACGCAACTACTCAAGAAAGACAGGAAGTTTGAATGGACGGAAGCTTGCGAGAAAAGTTTCCAAGAACTGAAAAGGAAACTGACGGCAGCACCAGTACTAATTGTGCCAGATATACACAAAAATTTTGAGGTATTTTGTGACGCATCTCGAAAAGGCCTCGGGTGCGTATTGATGCAAGAAGGCAAGGTTGTCGCATATGTTTCCAGACAACTTGCAAGCATGAGGAAAATTATCCTACTCATGACCTGGAATTAGCAGCAGTCATTCATGCACTCAAGGAATGGAGACACTTCTTACTTGGTAATCATTGTGAAATATACACGGACCACAAAAGCCTCAAGTATATTTTCACACAACCAGAACTGAATTTACGGCAGCGACGCTGGTTGGAATTAGTAAAGGATTATGATGTTGGAATCCACTACCACCCAGGCAAGGAAAATGTTGTAGCAGATGCTCTGAGTCGGAACCCCAGTCCGGATAACGACAGCATGCCAAACTTAAGACCTGAATTCCAGCAGGAATTCGCAAGGCTCAATCTGATGGTGATCACCGAAGGCAGTGTGTCGAACTTAGAATTACAGCCTACCCTGATAGAGAAGGTTAAAGAGGCTCAACATGGACACCCCAGCATTGAAGGCATAAAACGGAAGATGAAGTTGGGCAAGGCCTCAGAATTCGTTGTTGATGAGCAAGGAATATTGTGGTACGGGAATAGGCTTTGCATACCAAATATCCATGACCTTAAACAGCAAATCCTGGCTGAAGGCCACACCGCTCCATATTCAATCCATCCTGGAGGAACAAAAATGTACAAAGATCTTCAGGAAACATTTTGGTGGCATGGTATAAAAAGAGACATAGCCACGTTTATCGCATATTGTGACTCTTGTCAACGCATCAAGGCCGAGCACCAGGAACCGGCCGGGCTGTTGCAACCAAATAAGACCCCGAGTGGAAATGGGACGAGATTGGAATGGATTTTATTGTTGGACTACCTCGGTCACGACACGGACATGATGCCATATGGGTCATCACTGATAGACTGACTAAAGTAGCACACTTCATCCCCGTGAAGACAACCCACACCACCCAGAAGCTTGCTAGGCTCTACCTTTCTCGTATCGTTTGTTCACATGGAGTCCCAAAGAAAATAATCTCGGACAGAGGCACTCAATTCGTCTCCCGATTTTGGGATCACTTACAACAAGCTCTGGGAACTCAGCTGGCATTCAGTACCGCATACCATCCCCAGACAGATGGGCAAACTGAGCAAGTAAACCAGATTCTAGAAGATATGCTGAGAGCAGGTGTCCTCACCTATGGGACCAGTTGGGAGGAGAGCTTACCATACGCAGAATTCGCATATAACAACAGCTATCAGTCCAGCCTGCAAATGGCACCATTTGAAGCTCTGTACGGGCGAAGATGTCATACCCCGCTAAATTGGTCGGAAACCGGAGACAGCCATATCTTCGGCCCAGACCTGCTCAAAGAGGCTGAAGATAAGGTCAAGGTGATTAAGGACCGACTCAAGACAGCCCAAATCCGACAAAAGAGTTATTACAATCAGAAGCATCGTGGAGTCAATTTTGAACCCGGTGAATTTGTGTACCTACGAGTATCCCCTATGAGAGTCCTGGACCGATTCAAGATTAAAGGGAAGCTAGCACCAAGATTCATCGGACCATTCTGCATAGTAGCACGAAGAGGCACGGTGGCCTACCAGCTAGACTTACCAGAAGAATTATCTGACATCCACGACGTATTTCACGTCTCCCAATTGAGAAAGTGCGTAAGCAACCCGGAGAAACAAGTACCCCATAAAAACATTGACGTGCAGCCAGACCTTACATATTGGGAGCATCCGATAAAAATCTTGGAAGAGTCGGAAAGGTGAACCCGACAGAAAACCATCAAGTTCTTGAAAGTTCAGTGGAGCAACCACACCGAAAGTGAAGCCACTTGGGAAAGAGAGGATTTCCTTCGGGCAGAGCACCCACAATTATTTGAGGATCAGCTGGAATCCCGGGGACGAGATTTTTCCTAAGGGGGTAGGTGTTGTGACACTCCAAAAATATTCTTTTGGTTTCTTCAAAAAATTTGTTGGATTTGAAGAAGGTCTTCAAAACCCTTCCAAAAATCTCTCTCAAAAGCTTTTCCCCATTAGCAAATATTTTATTTTTGCATCTCCTTCAACTCTGGAGTTTGGTTTCTAAATTTTTCTTCTGATTGCCCTCTTCTCAAAATTTCAAGAAAAATCTTTGGAGTTTATTTTCTTTCAAAAAGAATGTCTAGGAGTTTTTCATCCTCTCCCATATTTGAAACCATTCATGATTTGGCCATGCACCACATGGTAAAATCTTCCTAAAAACTTTTCCTTCCACTTTGGGCAATCCAAACATTCTGTCTCAACAAGTTCAACCCTCTTCTGAATTTTTATTTCATTTAATTCTTCCCCAAATATTTTCTGTCCATTATTTTGAGCCTAGGTAATTTGCAAAGCAAGTACCTAAATGCATTTGAGTTTTTACCTCAAACCAACTCCCTTGGATAGTCCTTGGTACCCACAACCTAGAGCAATCAAGATCAACTCCTCTTCTGTTCAAAGATTTCAAATTTCAGTCTCTGCAAGTTTGGACCAGATTTGTCAAATTTGGTGTAATTCATATATACACTTCTCCAAAAATTCCACAAATATTCAGGCAACCCCTAGATGCAATGAGAGGCCCCTCCACCAAAAACCAGCTCAAGGAAAAATCCCTACATGCCTAAATCATTCTGCCGAACACCTTACGTGCACTGTTTCTGCTCATCTTCAGTTAAATTCAGAGTTTAGTGTCGATCTCCATCAGAGTTTCAGTCACATGCCCACAGTGCACTTGGCACGTTGCTCACGGCCTAGCTTGCTTGTCCGGAGCCTCACACGCGTGCTTGGCGCGTTCTTGGCGTCGGTGGCACCCTGGCCCGCCTGCGCCGGCGTGTCTTGCGGTGGCCGAACCACCGTAGCGGCCGACAGGGAGCAGAACGGCGGCATAACGCCGTTCGGCGCCGCCCAAACCCTCTGGTGGCTCCGCATGGCCATTTCCTTGCCAGCGCACGCATGCAGCACCATCGCCGTGTCCTGGCACGCGCAGAGCGCGTTCTCTGCCGCCGACGGGCCGTGCGGCCGTTCCGTCAAGGACAGGCCATAACCTCGCCCGCCTTGCTGAGTTGGACACGGGGATGCCACCAGTTCGTTGTCTAGTCGGTGCTCAAACTCCTAAGCCGACCGTGCAGCCACAGTGCCGCCATAATCACCTCGCCGGAGAACCCCATTCTCGGCAACCGCCTCGGGCCGGCTATATATAGTACCACCGAGCTTGCTCTCGTCCCCGCACACCTCCACTACCTCTCCAGACCTCGCCAAGCCCCTGGAAGGGCCTCGAGGGGCTCTTCTTCCCCGACTCCGGCCACCTCGTTCCGCCTCGGCCTCCACCTCGATCCACTCCGGTGAGGTCGTCTCCGGCGCCCTAACCTCGTCAGCAACCCTCTCAAGCAACTAAGAGTCTAACCCCCACTCCAATTTGGTCTTCACAGCTCTCTCCGACGAGGTCCACGACCACCCGAATCGCCGTCCGCCGGAGCAAGCATCGCCGTCGACGTGGTACTCGTCGGCGACCACCACCACCACCCACAGACGCGGGATGGCGCCCTGAACACGGAGGTACCCTCTGATCTCCTTGCCTCGCCGTGGATCGCCGCCGGTGACCACCGCGGCTCTCGGGCGCCGACGAGCCCCGTTGCTCTCGTTTGAAATTTCAAACCTGACGGGTGGGACCCGCCCGTCAGCCTCTCCCCTGTTTTTTTTTCGAATCGTTTTCTGAAAGCATACTTTGGCAAATACGCTTCCACTCTGAACCGTTTTTCTGGACTTTTCTGCAAAGCCCCCTGGAAGTTTTCTGTTTCATTACAGATGGGTCCTTGGACCAAAACCCTTATAACTTTTTAACAGAAAGGAATTTTTGATTGATTCTTTTTCTGTCCTCTTCAGATTTTTGTATAGTTTTTTATCATATTTAATTGAAAAATATTTGGATTAAATTTCTGTGACCCACGATATTTACGTTAGCGCGTGTATTTTGTGTACCGTAGACAGTGGCCCAGAATTGGCGGCTCTCACCACTCATGGGTCCTTGGTACACAACATATTCGAGTGGCTCTTCTAACGCATTGGCACGGCGGGTGAGGTTTGCGAGTATGGTCACAAAACCTCCAAGGTTGGTTGCTGTGGTCTCGTTGTGCACGACGGGACCAGGCATTGTGGCTCGGTTTGGGGTAGCGGCTGTGCTGTGTTGGGTTGGGGCTAGCGTGCCCTTTTTATAGAAAAAGGGGACGGAGTCTTCCTTCGCACGCTTGCGAATAAGACACCTTGGATGCTGGTCACTGGCGTGAAATCGACGGGCTAGGTTGATCGGTTGGGCACCGACTGCCAAAAGTGTCAGGGTCATTGTGTGGCTATCTTGCACGAGAAGCTTGGCTGGGGTTCGGTTATGGTCTGGTGGGTTGGTTTGCCTAAGTTTATTGACCTGACTAAGATAGGATTAGCCAATGGTCAGCCTGGCTCTGATACCAAGTCTGTGGCGACCGTTTTTCCGGGTATTAAATTCCAGAAAATGGCCGTCGTGCTCACTAGCCCCAGGATTACTGTTAGCCGATGAGGCACCAACTTGATACAGGAATTCCAAGCAAAATACAAAATATTAGGTACAAGACCATCTGGTCTGTGAGTACAACAAATGGTTTCTAGTGGTTGACGGCGGAAGCGGTTTGTGGATCATCAGCGTCTATGGGATTCCATTTCGCACGAGAACAGCCGACCAGGTTAATTCCTATCTTCGCGAGGCTGTTATCACCATTGCATAGGTCCCGGGGCTGTCATCGCGACGCTCCTCTCCAAGCAAGGAATCTGGCCAAGACAATAGCCAGGGACAAGCCAGTGAGTACTTTGAATGTACTTGCAAACATTATGAACACAGGTATAATATAAGTGACAAACACGCACTGAAATGCTCTAGCATCACATCGCGAGTCATAAAGAAAAATCTCTGATGCATGCAAGCAAATTATATAGATGTAACGACGAATATGAAATGACGGAGCAGGAATAGAATGTACCATTCGGATGTCTGAAGCGACGTCTCGAATTGATAATTGGTGGTAAATAACAAGCATGCCACAGTCGGGCCTCTGAGCGACGCCACATAAAGGGCTTTAAAAATAAATGCCACAGTCGGGCGTCTTAGCGACACCACATAAAGGGCTTTAAAATAAATGCCACAGTCGGGCGTCTTAGCGACACCACATAAAGGGCTTTAAAATAAATGCCACAGTCGGGCGTCTTAGCGACACCACATAAAGGGCTTTAAAATAAATGCCACAATCGGGCGTCTTAGCGACACCACATAAAGGGCTTTAAAATAAATGCCACAGTCGGGCGTCTTAGCGACACCACATAAAGGGCTTTAAAATAAATGCCACAGTCGGGCGTCTTAGCGACACCACATAAAGGGCTTTAAAATAAATGCCACAGTCGGGCGTCTTAGCGACACCACATAAAGGGCTTTAAAATAAATGCCACAGTCGGGCGGCTTAGCGACACCACATAAAGGGCTTTAAAATCAATGCCACAGTCGGGCGGCTTAGCGACACCACATAAAGGGCTTTAAAATCAATGCCACAGTCGGGCGGCTTAGCGACACCACATAAAGGGCTTTAAAATCAATGCCACAGTCGGGCGGCTTAGCGACACCACATAAAGGGCTTTAAAATCAATGCCACAGTCGGGCGGCTTAGCGACACCACATAAAGGGCTTTAAAATCAATGCCACAGTCGGGCGGCTTAGCGACACCACATAAAGGGCTTTAAAATCAATGCCACAGTCGGGCGGCTTAGCGACACCACATAAAGGGCTTTAAAATAAATGCCACAGTCGGGCGTCTTAGCGACACCACATAAAGGGATTTAAAATAAATGCCACAGTCGGGCGTCTTAGCGACACCACATAAAGGGCTTTAAAATAAATGCCACAGTCGGGCGTCTTAGCGACACCACATAAAGGGCTTTAAAATAAATGCCACAGTCAGGCGTCTTAGCGACACCACATAAAGGGCTTTAAAATCAATGCAGCGAATATCCAGGAGGTAGAACTATCCAAGGGTACTCAATAATTCAAATAATATAACGGGTTGGTCCATAACAGAAATAATGATCATGGGGTTAGCCCATAGCATAAATAAGAATCATACTCATCATAAGTCACAAGTCACGATTCGTGTTCGGGTTTAACATTTTCTCCTCCGAAGACCGACACTAAGACCGACACCTGACCCGTCCTAGACTGAAATCCTTAACCCAGGACACTTCTATTCAAATAGGTTTAAACTCTGCAGAGGGTGTACTCTTCACCCACGAGTAACAGATTCCTTTAGTCCATCGGGACTAATTCCGTCTACGGCCTTTTTGTTGAAAACACACCTAACTTGCACACACCAGCTTAACTTACCGATGCCTGGAATCACCCATGACACTTGTTAAGCAAAACTCTAAGTGGGGAGGCTACAACCTCGCGTAAGATGGGATCAAATTTATATTGCACGCTCTAAGGGGTGGCCTCCCCTCTCAGTCTCAACCGGAAACACCCATGCCCCCTGACCAGGTGGCATGCCTACCGGCTTCAACCAATATCTTCCAACATGGCCTCTCTGTACGGTGTGTGCTAGAAAGGGGTTGACGACGGACTGAACTGTACCCTACTTGTTGTAGGGACACGTGGTAGTACGAAACAAGTATGGGGGTTACTGGAACAAGACTCGATCTATGGTCGACTCAAGAGGTTTATAATTTCCCTGCATGATATATATTACAAATATATATCAACCAACAGAATCAACATTCATTATACATTACCGTGCCATACCGGACATAACTGCCTCGACGGAGACCGGCGACAAACTCATGCCTACCCAAGGCAGAGGTTTTCCCGGATTCCTCCTGGTATGCATGCAAGGCATATGAGGATGATCACCAACACAAGTGTGTTCATTCCCAACAGCATGGAAATCACTAATATGCATCCATGCAAATGATCATATCACATGAAATAACAAGTATTCCAAGATGAGGTGGTGTTATAACGTGTCAACGAACACACCAAAATACTATGCCGGGTTCAGAATGCTTGCCTTCAGGTTGTGTAGAGGTAGGGCGCATCCTAAAAACTTTTGAAAGTTTTCTTCTCTCCAAAAGTCCTATTTTCAAAAATATTCAAACGACACGTACTTTAAAAACAGCACAAAAAAGTTGTCTGAAATTTTTTCAAATAAATCTTAAAATAAAGTAGGTCAAATTTGAGAGAGGTAGGAAAAAGAATTCAATTCATTTGGAGCTGTCATTAAAAAGTTATAGGTAGTCAAAGCTGTGGTCAAAATCTGTTTAAAAAAATAAAACAGAATAAAAAGAAAACGATCCGAACTGACCACGTCGAAGGCGTATTCTAAAAATACGCTTCCACTTATGCCTGCGTGGATCGGTACTGGGTCACTCACAGTGGACCCGCCTGGCCCACTGGTCAGGTTTGACTAGTCCACGCGCGCGTCGTCTCCTCCGGCCGAAACAGAGGCGGAGCTCCGGCGAGGCTTGCCGGCGAATGACGGCACCGTTCGGAAAACGGAGGCCATCTGCGGGCTCAGGGGTTCAAGACGGTCACTCCGGTGGTTGATATGGTCTCTGGGGTGGACGGAGCTGCCGGCGGTGAGCTTCACGGCGGACGGCGGTCCTCGGGCAAAGTGAATTTCTGCCCGCGGCGAGTCCCGATCAAGACTGAATAGGGGGATGGACTCATGAGAGGGAGGGGGAGTTCCTGGTGAAGAGAGTGGAGTGGGGGAGGCCCTGGTGGTGCCGGAATGGCCGAGGCAGTAGCGGCGGCTACGGTTGCCAGAGATGGAAAAGAAGGCCTCCCCGGGTCGATTGGCTGCCACGGGAGAGCTAGGGGAGCATGCTGAGGCTGCTTAGCCAACGGAACGCGCTCGAGGTCGGTTTGCGACGGCCGGGGATAAGCTCGTCGGCGAACCGCCTCCCTGTAGCGGCAGGGCGCCGTGGCGACGACGAGAGCTAGAGGACACGCAAGAGGATGAGGCTGAGCTGTTCCTGGGGCAGGTGACGAGCGGGAGAGGCTTGGGCGGCACCGACCTGGTAGAGGCGCGCTGCGGACGCCGGCGTGCCGCCAAGGGTCTGACGACGGTGCTGCACGGCACCAGAGCTGCTTGGCACGATGCGGTGAGAGGGAGTGTGCGTGGCGCGACTCTGTGGCGTGGGAAAACAAGGGGCGCGACGTGTCGGCTCGGGCGCGACACGTGCAAAACGCGTGTTCTGCTCGCGCCCAGAGCACGCACGGGACGTGCTCGGCGAAATGCCATGGCGTGCTAGAGGTCTCGGGTGAGGCTGGCAATCAGCAGACCTAGGTTAGGAGAAGCTAGAAGTCTATTGGACATGGGGGTTATGCCAGGGAAGCAAGATCATTGTGTAAACTAAAACTCATGTCAAAACTGGTCATGCCCACAGGGTGTTTGACAGAATGCCAAAGGCACTTAGGTATTTCTTGGAGTGGCCAAAACTTCCAGAGTGGGGTCTCTTTAGATGAAAGAGAGGGTGGTAAGGTTAGTTTGTCCAAAGCACAAACTTGCTAGTGCAAGTTTTGCAAAACTCCAATTCTGGGCAGAAAGAACAGGGCATGGTTGCATGTACTAGAATTGCTCCAATGAGTCCGAACTCCTGGACTTAAGGGTTTGGCAAGGAGAACTACAAGTAGGAAAAGGGATCATGGATCATGGAGCAACTAAAAAGGTGGTTGCTGTATAAAACCTCAAGTTGGACCAGAATGGAAAAGAGGATGGTTCACTCAAATTTTCCAAAGAACAACATTAGGTTATTGCATAAAGCTGAATACTATGATCCTACTGATATCCCATAATTTTGGTAGAAGTTTTAAAGAAATATTTGAATAGGTTGTAGTGTAAAAATGCTCTCTGGACCAGATTTGAAAATATGGTGTAGAGCTCAAAATATTCAATGGGCAGAAGATATTTTTGCACAAAAGTGGTTCAAATACTCCATATGACATCTCTAAATTTTGGTGGGATTTTTGAATGAATTTATAAAAGGGTTGTAGTACAAATGGGACCATAAAACTATGGGAAACCATTTTTCAAGAAAATAAAGATCAGGAAGAATATTATATAATTAATTCTTCTGATAACAGAAGAGATTTTTCTTGAGAGGGTAAACAAGTCCAATATCATAAGTGAAAGGTTTTCACCTTAGGGAACAACTCCAAGATAACCAAGAAAAGAATGGTTCTGAAATCAAGAAAACCAAGAAAAAGGAAAGTTAAATCTCCTGGCAAGATTTTAATTAACAAAACAAGGTTAAATTTTTTTGGGGTGTCACACTTATTTGGCCCCCTTTTTTATTTAGGCTTCTTTGGCCTTTCCCTTTTTTTTTTCTTTTTTTTCTTTTTTTTATGGGGCAATGTTCTATAATGGTGATCATCACACTTTTATTTACTTAGAACTCGATATTACAACTTGATACTGGAACAAAGATATGACTCTATATGAATGCTTCCGGCGGTGTACCGGGATGTGCAATGATCTAGCATAACAATGACATCAAAAAAGGACAAGCCATGAAAACATCATTCTAGCTATCTTACGATCATGCAAAGCAATATGACAATGAATGCTCAAGTCATGTATATGATGATGATGAAAGTTGCATGGCAATATATCTCGGAATGGCTATGGAAATGCCATGATAGGTAGGTATGGTGGCTGTTTTGAGGAAGATGTAAGGAGGTTAGAGCGTATCATATCACGGGGTTTGGATGCACCGGCGAACTTTGCACCAACTCTCGAGGTGAGAAAGGGAAATGCACGGTACCGAAGAGGCTAGAAATGATGGAAAGGTAAAAGTGCGTATAATCCATGGACTCACATTAGTCATAAAGAACTCATATACTTATTGCAAAAGTTTATTAGCCCTCGAAGAAAAGTACTACTACGTATGCCCGTAGGGGGATTGCCAAGCAACGGATGCACTAGAGCTATAAATGTATGAAAGCTCAACAAAAGAAACTAAGTGGGTGTGCATCCAACTCGCTTGCTCACGAAGACCTAAGGAATTTTGAGGAAGCCCATCATTGGAATATGCAAGCCAAGTTCTATAATGAAAAATTCGCACTAGTATATGAAAGTGACAACATAGGAGACTCTCTATCATGAAGATCATGGTGCTACTTTGAAGCACAAGTGTGGTAAAAAGGATAGTAGCATTGTCCCTTCTCTCTTTTTCTCTCATTTTTTTCTTGTTTTCTTTTTTTTTCTTTGGCCTTTCTTTTTTTTGGCCTTTCTCTTTTTTTTCCTTTTTTTGTAAAGTCTGAAGTCTCATCGAGACTTGTGGGGGAATCATAGTCTCCATCATCCTTTGCTCACTGGAACAATGCTCTAATAATGATGATCATCACACTTTTATTTACTTACAACTCAAGATTACAACTCAATACTAGAACAAGATATGACTCTATATGAATGCCTCCAGCGGTGTACCGGGATATGCAATGAATCAAGAGTGACATCTATGAAAATTATGAAGGTGGCCTTGCCACAAATACGATGTTAACTACATGATCATGCAAAGAGCAATATAACAATAATGATGCGTGTCATTTAAACAGAACGACGAAAAGTTGCATGGCAATATATCTCGGAATGGGTATGGAAATGCCATAATAGGTAGGTATGGTGGCTGTTTTGAGGAAGGTATATGGTGGGTGTATGGTACCGGCGAAAGTTGCGCGGCACAAGAAAGGCTAGCAATGGTGGAAGGGTGAGAGTGCGTATAATCTATGGACTCAACATTAGTCGAAAGAACTCATATACTTATTGCAAAAATCGACAAGTCATCAAAAACAAAGTATTACGCGCATGCTCCTAGGGGGATAAATTGGTAGGAAAAAACCATCGCTTGTCCCCAACCGCCACTCATAAGGAAGACAATCAATAAATAAAATTGTGCTCCAACTTCATCACAAAGCGGTTAACCATACGTGCATGCTACGGGAATCACAAACTTCAACACAAGCATTCTTTAAATTCATAATCACCCAACTAGCATGACTTTAATATCACTACCTCCATATCTCAAAACAATTATCAATTATCAAATTGATAATAGCATCCAATTCACTTTCTATGATAGTTTTTATTATACCCAACTTGGATGCCTACCATTCTAGGACCAATTTTATAACCATAGCAAATACCATGCTGTTCTAAGAGACTCTCTCTAAATATTATAAGTGAAGAATGAGAGACTAGCAATTTCTACAAAATTAAGCCACCCCCGTGCTCTAAAAGATATAAGTGAAGCACTAGAGAAAAACTATCTAGCTCAAAAGATATAAGGGAAGCACATAGAGTATTCTAATAAATTCCAATCAAGTGGGCTTCTCCCAAAAGGTGTTTACAGCAAAGATGACTGTGGTAACTAAAAAGCAAAGACTAATATCATACAAGACGCTCCAAGCAAAACACATATCATGTGGCGAATAAAAATATAGCTCCAAGTAGAGTTACCAATGAACAAAGACGAAAGAGGGGATGCCTTCCCGGGGCATCCCCAAGCTTAGGCTTTTGGCTATTCTTGAATATCTTGGGGTGCCATGGGCATCCCCAAGCTTAGGATTTTTCCACTCCTTATTCCATTGTCCATCAAATCTTTACCCAAAACTTGAAAACTTCACAACACAAAACTCAACAGGAAATCTCATAAGCTCCGTTAGCGAAAGAAAGGAAAACCACCACATAATGTACTGTAATGAACTCATTATTTATTTATATTGGTGTTAAACCTACTGTATTCCAAGTTCTCTATGGTTCAGACCACTTAATACTAGCCATAGATGCATCAAAATATGCAAACAACAAACGAAAAACAGAATCTGTCAAAAACAGAACAGTCTGTAGAAATCTGTAACCCTCGAATACTTCCGGAAAAGTAAAAATCCTACCAAAATAGGAAGTCATGGGAAATTTGCCAATTGATCTAAAGAAAAAAGAATCAACGCAAAATCACATTTCTGTGATTTAACAAAACAAATTTTGTGCGCGCAAAGTTTCTGTTTTTCAGCAGAATCAAATTAACTATCACCGTAGGTTATCCTATAGGTTCTTCTTGGCACAAACACTAATTAAAACATAAAAACACATCTAAACAGAATGTAGATGCAAAATTTATTACTAAACATAAAAAAACAAAAATAAATTAAAATTGGGTTGCCTCCCAACTAGCGCTATCGTTTAACGCCCCTAGCTAGGCATAAAAGCGAGGATAGATCTAAGTAGTGCCATCTTTGGCACTCAATTCATAAGTAGCTTGCATGATAGATTCATAAGCTAATTTAACTTTCTTTCTTGGAAAGTGCTCCATGCCTTTCCTTCATGGAAATTGGAATCTAATATTCCCTTCCTTCATATCAATAATCGCACCAATCGTTCTAAGGAAAGGTCTACCAAGAATAATAGGGCAAGAAGGATTGCAATCTATATCAAGAACGATAAAATCTACGGGCACCAAATTTCTATTTGCAACAATGGGAACATCATTGATCCATCCCATTGGCTTTTTAATGGTTGAATCCGCAAGGTGCAAATTTAAAAAGCAGTCATCAAGATCATGGAAACCTAGAATATCACATAAAGTTTTCGGAATCGTGGAAACACTAGAACCCAAATCACATAAAGCATAACACTCATGATCTTTAATTTTAATCTTTATAGTAGGTTCCCACTCATCATTAAGTTTTCTAGGTATAGAAACTTCCAAATTAAATTTTTCATCAAAAGATTGCATCTAGGCATCAACAATATGTTTGGTAAAAGCTTTATTTTGACTATAAGCATGAGGAGAATTCACAATGTATTGCAACAAGGAAATACAACCTTCTAAAGAACAATTATCATAATCAAATTCCTTGAAATCCAAGATAGTGGGTTCAATGCTATTTAAAGTCTTGACCTCTCCAATCCCACTTATACCAAATTTAGCATCAAGATCTAAAAATTCTGAATCATTGGGACACCTTTTAACTAAAGTTGACTCATCTCTAGTCCCATTATTATTAAGATTCATATTGCAAAAAAAGATCTAATAGGGGACACATCAATAACTTTGAGATCTTCATCATTATTTTCGTGGAAACTAGAAGAACACCCCTTTACAAAGCAATCTTTCTTAGCACGCAATCTAGCGGTTCTTTCTTTGCACTCATCAATGGAAATTCTCATATCTTTGAGAGACTCATTAATATAATGATTAGGAGGAGTAGATCTAAGTATTTGAGAATCAACATCAAGCAAAAGTCTATCAACGTTCCTAGCCGAATCATCAACTTTAAGCAATTTCTCTTCAAGCAAGGCATTAACATTCTTTTTTGAGATCATAAATTCTTTCACACTATTCTCAAAATCAGAGGGCATCTTATTAAAATTACCATAAGAATTATTGTAGGAATTTCCATAATTATTAGAGGAATTACTAGGGAACGGTCTAGGATTAAAGTTTCCTCTATGCGCATTGTTTCCAAAACTATTCCTACCAACAAAATTCACATCCATAGATTCATTATTATTCTCAATCAAAGTAGACAATGGCATATAATTGGGACCAATAGGAGCACTCCTAGAAGCAAACAATTTCATAAGTTCATCCATCTTTCCACTCAAAACATTAATTTCTTCTATAGCATGCACTTTTTTACTAGTAGATCTTTCGGTGTGCCATTGAGAATAATTAGCCATAATATTATCAAGGAGTTTAGTAGCTTCTCCTAAGGTGATTTCCATAAACGTGCCTCCCGCGGCCAAATATAAAAGATTTCTAGAAGCAAAGTTCAATCCCGCATAAAAATTTTGTATGATCATCCATAAATTCAAACCATGAGTAGGGCAATTTTGAATCATCAATTTCATTCTTTCCCAAGATTGGGCAACATGCTTGAGGGAGTCCTAGACTAGGGGGTGTCCGGATAGCCGAACTATCATCTTTGGTTGGACTCCTAGACTATGAAGATGCAAGATTGAAGACTTCGTCCCGTGTCCGGATGGGACTTTCCTTGGCGTGGAAGGAAAGCTTGGGGATACGGATATGTAGATCTCCTACCATTGTAACCGACTCTGTGTAACCCCAACCCTATTCGGTGTCTATATAAACCGAAGGGTTTTACTCCGTAGGACGAACAACAATCATACCATAGGCTAGCTTCTAGGGTTTAGCCTCTCTGATCTCGTGGTAGATCTACTCTTGTACTACCCATATCATCAATATTAATCAAGCAGGAGTAGGGTATTACCTCCATCGAGAGGGCCCGAACCTGGGTAAAAACATCGTGTCCCTTGTCTCCTGTTACCATCCGCCTAGACGCACAGTTCGGGACCCCCTACCCGAGATCCGTCGGTTTTGACACCGACATTGGTGCTTTCATTGAGAGTTCCTCTGTGTCGTCACCTATAGGCCCGATGGCTCCTTCGATCATCAACAACGATGCGGTCCAGGGTGAGACCTTTCTCCCTAGACATATCTGCGTATTCGGCGGCTTTGCACTGCGGGCCAATTCGCTTGGCCATCTGGAGCAGATCGAAAGCTACGCCCCTGGCCGTCAGGTCAGATTTGGAAGTTTAAACTACACGGCCGACATCCGCGGAGACTTGATCTTCGACGGATTCAAGCCGCAGCCGAGCGCGCCGTACTGTCTCGATGGGTACGATCTAGCTCTGCCGCCGAACAGTGCCCTGGAGGCCGCACCAGTGCCCGCTCCAACCCTTAATCCGGAGCCGGTTTCGCCGATCGAGGACGGTTGGTTGGACACCGCCTCGGGGGCTGAAATCTCTACGGCGATTGAGCCGAACACCATCCCTGTCCTTTACAAAGCTCGTGACTCCCAGGTGCCGGACTCCTTTACGGACTCCGAACCTCCCGCGCCTCTGCCAGTCGAATCCGACTGGGCGCCGGTTATGGAGTTCACCGCCACGGACATCTTTCAGCACTCGCCCTTTGGTGATATCCTGAATTCATTAAAGTCTCTCTCTTTGTCAGGGGAGCCCTGGCCGAACTATAGTCAGGAAGGTTGGGATTCGGACGACGAAGAAATTCAACGCCCACCCACCACCCACTTTGTAGCCACTGTCGATGATTTAACCGACATGCTCGACTTCGACTCCGAAGACATCGATGGTATGGACGACGATGATGGAGACGACCAAGAACCAGCTCCTACAGGGCACTGGAAGGCCACCTCGTCATACGACATATACATGGTGGACATCCCAAAAGATGGGAATGGCGATGGAACGGCAGAGGATGACCCCTCCAAGAAACAACCCAAGCGCCGACATCAGCGGCGCCGCTCTAAAACCCGCCACAGTAAAAACGGCGATTCCGGCAGGGGAGACAATAATACCCCAGACAGTGCCGAAGATGACCCCCTCCAGCAGGACTCAGCGCAGGAGGAGGGAGAAGCAAGTCCGCATGACAGTGCGGCAGAAAGAGAGGTAGAGGACGATAATTATGCGCCCCCTCCGAAGACGAGGCAAGCCTCGACGACGACGAATTCGTCGTGCCAGAAGACCCCGTCGAACAAGAGCGTTTTAAACGCAGGCTCATGGCCACGACAAGCAGCCTCAAGAAAAAGCAGCAACAGCTTTGAGCTGACAAAGACCTGCTAGCTGACAGATGGACTGAAGTCCTTGCAGCCGAAGAGTATGAACTCGAACGCCCCTCCAAAAGCTACCCCAAACGCAGGCCGTTGCCTCGATCAGAGGAGGAAGCACCCACGTCACCAGCGCACGACATGGAAGACCGGCCACCCCGTGGTCATGACAGAGAAGCCTCTCGGCCCTCCGCTCATGCCACGCCCCGACGCCGCTCAAAAAGTACCAAGGCACGGGAAAATGCGCCGGACTTGCGAGATATATTGGAGGATAAGGAAAAGCATACAAGATCGATCTACAGATCGCGTGGGCGCCAAACGACTCGGGATGATTACCATCACGCCGGATACAGCAAACCCGGTCGGGCCAAACACAGTAGACAAATCTCATATGAGCTACGTCGTGATATAGCCCAATATAGAGGCCCCGCACACCCACTATGCTTCACAGATGAAGTAATGGATCATAAAATCCCTGAGGGCTTCAAACCCGTAAACATCGAATCATATGATGGTACCACAGATCCTGCGGTCTGGATCGAGGACTATCTCCTCCATATCCACATGGCCCGCGGTGATGATCTACATGCCATCAAATACCTCCCACTCAAGCTTAAAGGACCAGCTCGGCATTGGCTCAACAGCTTGCCAGCAGAGTCAATCGGTTGTTGGCTGGACCTGGTAGCCGCATTCCTTGATAACTTCCAGGGCACATATGTGCGACTACCAGACGCCGATGACCTTAGCCATATAATTCAGCAGCCAGAAGAATCGGCCAGACAATTCTGGACGCGGTTCCTAACAAAGAAAAATCAGATCGTCGACTGTCCGGATGCGGAGGCGCTAGGAGCCTTCAAACACAACATCCGCGACGAGTGGCTAGCCCGGCACCTAAGACAGGAAAAGCCGAAATCCATGGCATCCCTCACAACACTCATGACCCACTTTTGCACGGGAGAGGACAGCTGGCTAGCTCGAAGCAACAACTTGGCCAAACACCCTGGTAGTTCGGATACCAAGGACAGCAATGGCAGGTCGCGTCGCAACAAGCATAAACGCCGCATTAACGGTGATAATGCTGAAGATACGACAGTAAATGCCGGATTCAGAGGCTCTAAACCCGGTCAGCGGAAGAAGCCATTCAAAAGAAACACCCAGGGCCAGTCCAACTTGGACCGAATACTCGATCGCTTGTGCCAGATACATGGCACCCCCGAAAAACCAGCCAACCACACCAACAAGGATTGTTGGGTGTTCAAGCAAGCAGGCAAGCTAAGCGCCGAAAACAACGACAAGGGGCTGCATAGCGATGACGAGGAAGAGCCCCGGCCGCCGAACAATAGAGGACAGAAGGGCTTTCCCACACAAGTGCGGACGGTGAACATGATATACGCAACCCACATACCCAAAAGGGAGCGGAAGCGTGCGCTAAGGGACGTATATGCCATGGAGCCAGTCGCCCCGAAGTTCAACCCATGGTCTTCCTGCCCGATCACCTTCGATCGAAGGGACCACCCCACTAGCATCCGTCACGGTGGTTTCGCCGCATTGGTTCTTGACCCAATTATTGACGGATTTCACCTCACCAGAGTCCTGATGGATGGCGGTAGCAGCCTGAACCTGCTTTATCAGGATACAGTGCGCAAAATGGGCATAGACCCCTCAAGGATTAAACCTACAAAGACGACCTTTAAAGGCATCATACCAGGTGTAGAGGCCAATTGTACAGGCTCAGTTACACTCGAAGTGGTCTTCGGATCCCCGGATAACTTCCGAAGCGAAGAGTTAATCTTCGACATAGTCCCGTTCCGCAGCGGCTATCACGCACTGGTCGGACGAACCGCATTCGCAAAATTCAATGCGGTGCCGCACTACGCATACCTCAAGCTTAAGATGCCAGGCCCTCGAGCAGTAATCACGGTCAATGGAAACACCGAACGCTCTCTCCGAACGGAGGAGCACACGGCAGCCCTCGCGGCGGAGGTGCAAAGCAGCCTCTCACAGAAATTCTCAAGTCCGGCTATTAAACGTCCGGCCACTGTCAAGCGCGCCCGGAGTGACCTACAACAAGACCGCCTAGCACGATCAGAGCACGCGTAGCAATCTGGCCCCAACCCCAGCCCTCGCGAAACTGTGAAGCCAGTACTATGCGTACATAACTACGCTCTGGAGATACCATGGGCATAGGGGACGGGCCACGACCACGGCACACCCAGAATGCGTCTAGACCGCACTAGGGGCTCCCATTTGTGTCATTCCTTTTTTTTCTTTTCTTTTTCTTCCTTTTACTTTCAGGACTCTGTTCTCCAGAAGCACTGTCCGGCATTCGCGCCGAATACACGATGCAACAGCCAGGGAAGCAGAAAACTGCGTCGAGTGTCCAGGTGGTCTCTATTACGAGCAGTATACCTGTTTTACATACCACACCGCAAACTTACCCCTGGAAGGGGGACATGTCAAAAGTCCCGTACCTTGCTTATTGCACAATTTGTATCGTTCTTCTTTTATTTGCAGTTTCTTTTTGATAACCAATATATAGCTCCTGCCTATTATTGCACTCCTTTCTTTATCTATATATATGTTCATTTCATGACATGTTGCAACCGTACACTTTGGTACGGCCAATACACCAGGGGCTTAAGTGCATCGGGGGCGGCCCGGAGTAAGGCTGTTCTGCACTTCTGCCGCAAGGGCGGCCGTATGCTCCTCCGTTCGGAGAGAGCGTTCGATGTTTCCATTGACCGTGATTATGCCTCGAGGGCCTGGCATCTTGAGCTTGAGGTATGCGTAGTGCAGCACCGCATTGAATTTTGCGAATTTTGTTCGTCCGAGCAGTGTGTGATAGCCGCTGCGGAACGGGACTATGTCGAAGATTTACTCTTCGCTTCGGAAGTTATCCGGGGATCCGAAGACCACTTCGAGTGTAACTGAGCCTGTACAATTGGCCTCTACACCTGGTATGACGCCTTTAAAGGTCGTTTTTGTGGGTTTAATCCTTGAGGGGTCTATGCCCATTTTGCGCACTGTATCCTGATAAAGCAGGTTCAGGCTGCTACCGCCGTCCAACAGGACTCTGGTGAGGTGAAATCCGTCGATAATTGGGTCAAGAACCAATGCGGCCAAACCGCCGTGACGGATGCTAGCACTAGTAGAAAAAGGGTCAAACGTGAAGCAAATTAGTGCCGGTTTGTATTAGAGCCGGCACAAATGTATACATTAGTGCCGGTTCCAACGGCTAGCCGGGCCGCTCTCATTAGTACCGGTTCGTGGCTAACATTTAGCTCCGGTTCGTGCCACGAACCGGTACTAATGAGAGTGGTGGCAGGATGTTGTCAGACTGTGGCCCCTCCAGGCCCTTTAGCACTGGTTCGTGCCACGAACCGGTACTATAGGTCCTCCTGCATATAAACCCTTCGTCCAACTCGCTCTGTTCTTCCCCCTTTCCCCTCTCCTCACCTCTCTGTTCTTCCTCTTCTCCCCTCGAGCTCATCACACATTTTGCCCAAAATTTGTCAAGATTTGAAGGCCCCCATCCATTCAAGTGATCACAAAGGTTAGCAACTTTGTCCTTTCATCTCTCATTGCTAGATTAGCTCTTGCAATGCTTTATATAGTTATTAATTTGTGAGTTTAGTAATTTGGGAGGAAATATATATATGTGCTAGTATTTGATTTATATGCAATTTGAGGTCAAAATAACACTTAGTTTGCATATGTAGGTGTGGTTTACTTAGTGCCTTCTAAATCTCTGTCGTAACCATCGTCGATCGCCCGCACCGTCCCGTCGCCGGCACCACCTTGTGGTGAGCCTCTTGTTCATGAAATTTTATACAAAAAATTGATGTTTGTGTGATTTGGATATATAGTTACTCGTATAATAATTATCTTACTCGTACGTTGTTTGTTATACATAGTGCCATGGTTTTGATATCCGTCCCCGTCGGCCCTCGTCCTTGTTATGATTCGGATGTGGTATATTCTCTTTTAAAACTATTTGTTGCATTTCGTGTTTATGACAAATTATGCCCATCAAGTGGACATAGATATTTTTATCTAGGAGGTATGTGAACCGGAAATTCCAACCGACCCTATTGTCGAGAGGTTAAATTTAGTTGAAAGAGAAAACGAGTACTTGAAAGAAAAATTGAATAGAATTGAGGGGGAGAAGATGGAATTGGAGTTGCATGTTGCCGATGTCGTCGATGATCACAAGATCAAGATGGAGAAAATGCGCTTGAAGATTAGAAAGATTAGAAAATATGCCATCGATAGTGAGGCTTGGTATCATTATGCTGTTGGATCAATTGTTACCTTAGTTGCGATCTTGATCGCATTTGTTGTTGCATTTAAATGCTTTAGCTAGAGAGTTATTTGTTTGTTGCATTTAAGTGTTGTATGAACTTTATGTATGAACTTGTATTAATTTGGTCTATTCGGTGTTGTGTAATGAAGATGAGCCGGCAATGGATGTACGATGACCGATGCTCTCCCCAGTTCGTTGAGGCCGTGCATACTTTTCTGCTTGCGGCTGAGGCAAACAAGCGGTCGGATGGTTTTATGCCTTGTCCATGTGCTGGCTGTAAGAATGGTCGCAATTGCTCTACGTCAAGAACCATTCACGTCCACCTGTTTGAGTCTGGTTTCATGCCCCACTATAATGTTTGGACCAAGCACGGAGAAAGAGGGGTTATGATGGAAGACAATGAA
>LR880971.1:783098411-783114424 GCA_904067115.1 Aegilops sharonensis | reverse complement strand
AAAACAAAAACCCACAAACATTTAGTACCGGTTGGTGTTACCAACCGGTACTAAAGGGCTCCCGGCCCCCAGAGCTGCCTCGTGCCACGTGGTTGGCCTTTAGCACCGGTTCATGCTGAACCGGTACTAAGGGGGCGGGCCTTTAGTGACTACACTTTAGTGCCGGTTGTGGAACCGGCACTAAAGGGCCTTACGAACCGTTGCTATTGCCCGGTTCTACACTAGTGTAGTGGGGTGGTCCCTTCGATCGAAGGTGATCGGGCAGGCAGACCATGGGTTGAACTTCGGGGCGACTAGCTCCATCGCGTATACGTCCCTTAGCGCACGCTTCCGCTCCCTTTTGGGTATGTGGGTTGCGTAGTTCACCGTCCGCACTTGTGTGGGAAAGCCCTTCTGTCCTCTATTGTTCGGCGGCTGGGGCTCTTCCTCGTCATCTCTATGCAGCCCCTTGTCGTTGTCTTCGGCGATTAGCTTGCCTTCTTGCTTGAACACCCAACAATCGCTGTTGGTGTGGTTGGCTGGTTTTTCGGGGGTGCCATGTATCTGGCACAAACGATCGAGTATTCGGTCCAAGTTGGACGGTCCCTGGGTATTTCTTTTGAATGGCTTCTTCCGCTGACCGGGTTTAGAGCCTCTGAATCCGGCATTTACTGCCGTATCTTCAGCATTATCACCGTTAATGCGGCGTTTATGCTTGTTGCGACACGACCTGCCATTGCTGTCCTTGGTATCCGAACTATCAGGTGTTTGGCCAAGTTGTTGCTTTGAGCTAGCCAGCTATCCTCTCCCGCGCAAAAGCGGGTCATGAGTGTGGTAAGGGCTGCCATGGATTTCGGCTTTTCTTGTCCTAGGTGCCGGGCTAGCCACTCGTCGCAGATGTTGTGTTTGAAGGCTGCTAGCGCCTTTGCATCCGGACAGTCGACAATCTGATTTTTTTTGTTAGGAACCGCGTCCAGAATTGTTTGGCCGATTCTTCTGGCTGCTGAATTATATGGCTAAGGTCATCGGCTTCTGGTGGTCGCACATATGTGCCCTGGAAGTTATCAAGGAATGCGGCTTCCAGGTCCTCCCAACAACTAATTGACTCTGCTGGCAAGCTGTTGAGCCAATGTCGAGCTGGTCCTTTAAGCTTAAGTGGGAGGTATTTGATGGCATGTAGATCATCACCGTGGGCCATGTGGATATGGAGGAGATATTCCTCGATCCAGACCACGGGATCTGTGTTTCCATCGTATGATTCGATGTTTATGGGTTTGAAACCCCCAGGGATTTGATGATCCATTACTTCATCTGTGAAGCATAGTGGGTGTGCGGCGCCGCTGTATTGGGCTATATCACGACGTAGCTCATATGAGCTTGTGTTCGGCCCGGCCGGGTTTGCTGTATCCGGCGTGACGGTAATCATCCCGTGTCGTGGGGCGCCCACGCGATCCGTAGATCGATCTTGTATGTTTTGCCTTATCCTCCAATTTATCTCGCAAGTCCAGCGCGTTTTCCCTTGCCTTGGAACTTTTTGAGCGGCGTCGGGGCGTGGCTTGAGCGGAGGGCCGAGAGGCTTCTCTATCGCGGCCACGGGGTGGCCGGTCTGCCATGTCGTGCGCTGGTGACTTGGGTGCTTCCTCCTCTAATCGAGGCAACAGCCTGCGTTTGGGGTAGCTTTTGGAGGGGCGTTCGAGTTCATACTCTTCGGCTGCAAGGACTTCAGTCCATCTGTCAGCTAGTAGGTCTTGGTCAGCTCTAAGCTGTTTCTGCTTTTTCTTTAGGCTGCTTGCCGTGGCCACAAGCCTGCGTTTGAAACGCTCCTGTTCAGCGGGATCCTCGGGCACGACAAATTCTTCGTCGTCGAGGCTTGCCTCGTCTTCGGAGGGAGGAGCATAATTATCGTCCTCTACCTCTCTTTCTGCGGCACTGTCATGTGGATTTGCTTCTCCCTCCTCCTGCGCTGAGTCCTGCTGGAGGGGGTTGTCTTCGGCACTATCCGGAGTGTTATTATCTCCCGTGCCGGAATCACCGTTTTTGCTGTGGCGGGATTTAGAGCGGCGCCGCTGGCGTCGGCGCTTGGGCTGTTTCTTGGAGGGGTCATCCTCCGCTGTTCCATCGCCGTTCCCATCTTTTGGGATGTCCACCATGTATATGTCGTATGACGAGGTGGCCTTCCAGTGCCCTGTAGGCGCTGGGTCTTGGTCGTCTCCAGCATCGTTGTCCATACCGTCGATGTCTTCGGAGTCGTAGTCGAGCATGTCGGTTAAATCATCGACAGTGTCTACAAAGTGGGTGGTGGGTGGGCGTTGAATTTCTTCATCGTCCGCATCCCAACCTTCCTGACCGTAGTCCGGCCAGGGCTCTCCAGATAAAGAGAGAGCCTTAGTGAACTCAGGATGTCGCCAAAGGACGAGTGCTGAAAGATGTCCGCGTCAGTGAACTCCATGACCGGCGCCCAATCGGATTCGATAGGCAGGGGCGCGGAGGGTTCCGAGTGCGGAGAGGAGTCCGGCACCTTGGAGTCACGGTCTTCGCAAAGGACAGGGATGGAGTTCGGCTCTATCGCCGCTGAGATCGTAGCCCCCGAGGCGGTGTCCAACCACTTGTCCTCGATCGGGGAATCCGGCTCCGGATTAAGGGTCGGAGCGGGCACTGGTGCGGCCTCCAGGGCACTGTTCGGCGGCAGTGCTAGATCGTACCCATCGAGACAGTGCGGCACGCTCGGCTTTGGCTCGAATCCGTCGAAGATCAAGTCTCCGCGGACATCGGCCGTATAGTTCAAAATTCCAAATCTGACCTGATGGCCAGGGGCGTAGCTTTCGATCTGCTCCAGATGGCCAAGCGAATTGGCCCGTAGTGCAAAGCCGCCGAATACGAAGATCTGTCCGGGGAGAAAAGTCTCACCCTGGACTGCGTCGTTGTTGATGATCGAAGGAGCCATCGGGCCTATCGGTGACGACACAGAGGAACTCTCAATGAAAGCACCAATGTCGGTGTCAAAACCGGTGGATCTCGGGTAGGGGGTCCCGAACTGTGCGTCTAGGCGGATGGTAAGAGGAGACAAGGGACACGATGTTTTTACCCAGGTTCGGGCCCTCTCGACGGAGGTAATACCCTACTCCTTCTTGATTAATATTGATGATATGGGTAGTACAAGAGTGGATCTACCACGAGATCAGAGAGGCTAAACCCTAGAAGCTAGCCTATGGTATGATTGTTGTTGTGTCCTACTGACTAAAACCCTTCGGTTTATATAGACACCGAATAGGGTTAGGGTTACACAGAGTCGGTTACAATGGTAGGAGATCTACATATCCGTATCGCCAAGCTTGCCCTCCACGCCAAGGAAAGTCCCATCCGGACACGGGACGAAGTCTTCAATCTTGTATCTTCATAGTCTAGGAGTCCGGCCGAAGATAGTTCGGCTATCCGGACACCCCCTAGTCCAGGACTCCCTCAAGCACGTTCAATGCAGAGGGAGCGCTTGATGACTTCAATCCATGGACAGGCGTCCACCAGCCGCCGCACTAGACCGAAGTAGCTCCCAGGCATGGCTTCAGTTGGCCACAGCCGAACTATGAGGCCCTTCATGGCATGTTCGGCGACCTTGTGGAGCTCGACTAGCTGCTTCAGCTCGTCACTCAGGGGCACCGGATGATCGGCCTCAGCATACTGAGACCAGAACACCTTCTCCGTCGAGCTTCCCTCCTCGGCTCGGTAGAAAGCGGCAGCATCAGACACACTGCGGGGCAGATCTGCGAACGCTCCTGGAGAGCTCCCGATTCGGGTAAGTAATAGATAATTCCCTTTCACATGCTTGCTTTGCATAAAGAATGCCTTACCCGCCGCTATCTTCTTTAATGATTCAATTTCCTGGAGGGCCTTTTGGGCTTCGGCCTTAGCGGCTTTGGCACTCTCAAGAGCCGAGACGAGCTCGGACTCTCGAGTCTTCGAGTCACGCTCCAAACTCTCGTGTTTTTCCACGAGAGCCTGGAGCTCGTGCCGCACCTCTGCCACCCGCGCCTCCTGCTTCTCTCGCTTGGTGCGCTCCGCGGCCGCTTTGCTTTCGGCCTTGGACACCGTTTCCTTTAGGGTCGCCACCTCGTTTGTGGCCCCTAAAATTCCCACATTATTCCTGTCTTTTTTTGCAACCAAATCCTTTCTGTAAGTTATTACTTCAATAAGGTATTACTTACCTTTCTTGTCCTCGAGCTGCTTCTTGGCAAGGACGAGCTCGTCCTCGGACCGCTCGAGGTTTTGCTTCAATGCATTAGCCTCCGCAGTCAGTGCGGCAGAGGTCAGCAGCGCAGCCTGCATTCCCATATTGACATATTTATGTTAGACTCCTGCGTATATCTTTTTCGATCCTCAGTCCGGCTTTTCTTTCCGAACACCGAACTAAGCATCAGGGGCTACTGTCTATGCGGTAATATTTTTACATATTCTAAACTTACCTCAAAGCCTGTTAGAAGGCTGGTACAGGCTTCAGTCAGCCTGCTCTTAGCGGACTGAACTTTCTGGATCACCGCACTCATGATAGTGCGGTGCTCCACGTACGTAGATGGAGGCGCTGTTAAGCGCCTCCAACAAGCTATCCGGTGCCTCCGGTTGGACGGAGGTCACCGGTGTCGCAGTCTTGCCCTTCTTACGAAGGGGCCACCTGCCGGTCTTCGGAACCACTGCTGGTTCCGATACGGAGTCCGGCACAGGGCCGGACTTAGAGCCCTCTGGGGTTTTGCCCCCTTTGCGCCCGGAGTCTGGGAGGTCGCCTTGCGGTGCCTCCAGGACCACCTCCTCCGGGTTGGGCCCCTTTTGGGACTCCACCGCGGTGTCATCTGCGTCACAAGGAGAGGAGGCGGTCGGAAGTGAAGTGCTATTCACATCCGATGTATCCAGGGAGCCGCTCGACGAAGCGGCAAGCTCGTCCTTGGGCGGGCTACATGGTTATATTCGGCGTTAGAAGACACTATGCGACAGATGAAAATCCATGAGTTATTCTGGAATCCAGACACTTACGATCTCGCCAGGGGCTTGGCCCTTGTTGGCCACTCCTCCTCGTCGTCTTCGTCGTTGGTGGAGAAGTCCGGAGGGGGGGGGGTCCTTCCCTTCTTGGACCCTACGGCCTCCCCAGTTGGGGCGGCCTTCCTTTTCTTCTCTCCCCCCGCTGGGGGAGAGGCTTCTTTTTCCTCCTCCTCTTCCTCAGAGGAGGATTCCGCCTCAGGGTTGTCGGGCGATGAGTCCGACAGCCCCTGGCGCCGGGAGCTCCTTCGAGTTCCCGTGGCCTTCTTCTTGGCCTTCTTCTCCGGCACCACGTGAGGTGCCGGAGCCAGCAGCCCCGTCAATCGGGCGTCCGCTGGGTCTTCTGGCAAAGGTGCCGGACAGTCGATCTGTCCGGACGTCTTCAGCCAGTCCTGTCAAAGGTTAGGGAGTTTTAGACCCCACATAGAGTCAATCTATGAAAAACAAGAGTCCCATAAAGGGTAAAATAACTTACCTCGCTGGCTTGATGCTGCGAGCTGAATCCGCGATCTTCAGTAGCGGATGCGGGAGCTTCGGCGCCCTTGAACAGCACCTTCCAGGCATCTTCGTACGTAGTGTCGAAGAGCCGGCTCAAGGTTTGGTGCTGTGCCGGATCAAACTCCCACAAATTGAAGGCCCGTTGTTGGCATGGGAGAATACGGCGGATGAGCATCACCTGGATTACGTTGACAAGCCTGAGATTCTTGTCCACCAGGTTTTGGACGCAAGTTTGGAGTCCGGACAGCTCATCTGAATCCTCCCACGTCTGGCCCGTCTCTTTCCATGATGTGAGCCGTGTGGGGAAGCAAAATCGGAATTCGGGGGCCGCCGCCCATTGAGAGTCGCGCGGCTCGGTGATGTAGAACCACCCCGATTGCCATCCCTTTATGGTCTCCACAAAAGAGCCCTCGAGCCCTAGGACTTTGGCCATCTTGCCAACCATGGCGCCTCCGCACTCTGCTTGGCGGCCGCCCACTACCTTCGGCCTGACATTAAAGATCTTCAGCCATAAGCCGAAGTGGGGCTGGATGCAGAGGAAGGCCTCGCACACGACGATAAACGCCGAGATGTTGAGGATGAAATTCGGGGCCAGATCATGGAAATCTAGGCCGTAGTAGAACATGAGGCCCCGGACAAATGGGTGAAGTGGAAACCCTAGTCCGCGGAGGAAGTGGGGGAGGAACACCACCCTCTCATGGGGCCTGGGGGTGGGGATGAGCTGCCCTTCGTCGGGCAGCCGATGCGCGATGTCGCTGGACAAGTATCCGGCCTTCCGCGGCTTTTTGATGTGCCCCTCCGTGACTGAGGAGGCCATCCACCTGCCTCCCGCTCCGGACATAGTTGGAGAAGGTTGAGGTGGGGTGTGCGGACTTGGGCGCTGGAGCTCGAGTGCGCGGAAATGGATGAGCAAAGGAGGAAGAAGGCGTAGGTGAAAAGGTGGATCCTTATCCCCTTATATGGACGGACGAAGCTATGCTTCCCCCACCAGGCTGGTAAAACTCGCTTATCTCCCAAGCGCCGTAATCAATGGCGCGGTTGGGTTACCCACGTCCGTATTGATGAGAATCCCGGAATAAGGGGGGCACGATCCATGCTTTGATAAGACGTGCCAAGGAAACTGCCTCGCTAAACGCGCTGAGGAGGGACAGTAAAAAACGATTCGAATAAAGGCTTGGTCGTGGTGTGATATCACGCCGCGTAATACGTCAGCAGATCTGTGCAAAAATTATTCTCTCTACGGTGGTATGTGGAACTTGTTTTGCAGAGCCGGACACTATCATGGTGTTCAAAACCTTCTATGAAATATTCGGAGGAGGAACCCGCCTTGCAATGCCGAAGACAATATGCGCGCCGGACTCGTCGTCATTGAAGCCTGGTTCAGGGGCTACTGAGGGAGTCCTGGACTAGGGGGTGTCCGGATAGCCGAACTATCATCTTTGGCCGGACTCCTAGACTATGAAGATGCAAGATTGAAGACTTCGTCCCGTGTCCGGATGGGACTTTCCTTGGCGTGGAAGGAAAGCTTGGCGATGCGGATATGTAGATCTCCTACCATTGTAACCGACTCTGTGTAACCCTAACCCTATTCGGTGTCTATATAAACCGAAGGGTTTTAGTCCGTAGGACGAACAAGAATCATACCATGGGCTAGCTTCTAGGGTTTAGCCTCTCTGATCTCATGGTAGATCTACTCTTGTACTACTCATATCATCAATATTAATCAACCAGGAGTAGGGTATTACCTCCATCGAGAGGGCCCGAACCTCGGTAAAAACATCGTGTCCCTTGTCTCCTGTTACCATCCGCCTAGACACACAGTTCAGGACCCCCTACCCGAGATCCGCCGGTTTTGACACCGACAATGCTCATGATCAAGTTTTTGTAAAATTCATAATATCGTTCCTAAGAGAGTGATCTTAGCGGGAGGAAAATATTTAGAGATAAAAGCATCTTTGCACTTATTCCATGAATCAACACTATTCTTAGGCAAAGACGAAAACCAAACTTTAGCACGATCTCTAAATGAAAACAGAAATAGCTTCAATTTAACAATATCATTATCCGTATCTTTCTTCTTTTGCATCTCACACAAATCAATAAAGGTTTTTAGATGGGTAGCGGCATCTTCACTAGGAAGGACGGAGAATTGACCTTTCATAACAATATTCAGCAAAGCAGCATTGATTTCACAAGACTCAACATCATTAATAGGAGCAATCAGAGTACTAAGGAAATCATTATTATTGGTATTGGAGAAATCACACAATTTGGTATTATCTTGCGCCATGGCGACAAGTAATCCAACACACAAGCAAACAAAAAAGGGCAAGCGAAAAAGAGAGACGAGAAGATTGGGAAAGAGAGGGCGAATAAAACGGCAAGGGTGAAGTGGGGGAGAGGAAAACGAGAGGCAATTGGCAAATAATGTAAATGTGAGGGATAAATCACATAATTTGGTATTATCTTGCGCCATGACTTGAGAGAAGACCTGCCCGGCAACGGCGCCAGAAATCCTTCTTGGTACGTCTTGAGCTTGCGTTGGTTTTCCTTGAAGAAAAAAGGGTGATGCAACAATAGTAGTGTAAGTATTTCCCTCAGTTTTTGAGAACCAAGGTATCAATCCAGTAGGAGGCTCCTCAAAAGTCCGACGCACCTACACAAAATAAATAAAGAAGTTGCAACCAACGCAATAAAGGGGTTGTCAATCCCTTCTCGGCCACTTGCGAAAGTGAGATCTTATAGAGATAGTATGATAAGATAAATATACTTTTGGTATTTTATAATATAGATTGGAAAAGTAAAGATGCAAATAAAAGTAGATTGAAAGCTTATATGATAAGAGATAGACCCGGGGCCATAGGTTTCACTAGTGGCTTCTCTCAAGATAGCATAAGTACTACGGTGGGTGAACAAATTACTGTCGAGCAATTGATAGAAAAGCGAATGATTATGAGATTATCTAGGGATGATCATGTATATAGGCATCACGTCCGTGACAAGTAGACCGACTCCTGCCTGCATCTACTACTATTACTCCACACATCGACCGCTATCCAGCATGCATCTAGAGTATTAAGTTCATAAAGAACAAAGTAACGCATTAAGAAACATGACATGATGTAGAGGTTTAAACTTATGCAATATGATATAAACCCCATATTTTTATCCTCGATTGCAACAATACAATACGTGCCTTGCTGCCCCTACTATCACTGGGAAAGGACACCGCAAGATTGAACCCAAAGCTAAGCACTTCTCCCATTGCAAGAAAGATCAATCTAGTAGGCCAAACCAAACTGGTAATTCGCAGAGACTTGCAAAGATAACTTAATCCATAAAAGAATTCAGAGGAGATTCAAATATTTCTCATAGATAAACTTGATCATAAACCCACAATTCATCGGATCTCGACAAACACACAGCAAAAAGAGTTACATCGAATAGATCTCCAAGAAGATCGAGGAGAACATGGTATCGAGATCCAAAAAGCGAGAAGAAGCCATCTAGCTAATAACTATGGACCCGAAGGTATGTGGTAAACTACTCAAAACTCATCGGAGGGGCTATGGTGTTGATCTAGAAGCCCTCCGTGGTCGATTCCCCCTCCGACGGAGCGCCGGCAAAGGCTCCAAGATGGGATCTCACGGATACAGAAGGTTGCGGCGGTGGAATTAGGTTTTCGTTGGCTCCCCTGATGTTTTCGGGGTACGTGGGTATATATAGGAGGAATAAGTAGGTCGGTGGCCCCACGAGGGGCCCACGAGATAGGGGGAGCGCCCTGTAGGGGTGGGGGCGCCCTCCACCCTCGTGGCCGCCTCGACTGCTTCTTGACTTGCACTCCAAGTCCTCTGGATCACGTTCGTTACAAAAATCATGCTCCCGAAGGTTTCATTCCGTTTGGACTCCGTTTGATATTCCTTTTCTTCGAAACATTTAAATAGGTAAAAAACATCAATACGGGCTGGGCCTCCGGTTAGTAGGTTAGTCCCAAAAATGATATAAATGTGTAAAGTAAAGCCCATAAACATCAAAACGTGTAATATAATAGCATGGAACAATCAACAATTATAGATACGTTGGAGACGTATCAGTGTTGCAGGATGCAAGGGTATGGTACCCCATGCCTCAGAAGCTCTTAAGCGCGCTCTTGGTGGCCTCGCGTAAACTACGACACTACTTTCAAGGTCACCCCATCAAGGTTGTCTCGTCCTACCCATTTGAAAGGGTACTCAGGAGCCCCAACTCCGCTGGAAGGGTCGCCGAATGGAACATCGAGCTGCAAGCATTTCAGTTGGAGTTCAGCACAACATGGTCGTCAAGGGAGCCGCACTTGCTGATTTTGTGGCGGAATGGACAGAGGTGCCAGGGCTCAAGGCAGGTGAGGATCGGTCACTTTCCCCAGGAAGTGAGGCACCAAATGGCTGGGTCATGTACTTCGATGGAGCATTCTCGCGGTAGGGCGCGGGGGCTGGTGCAGTGTTTATATCCCTCACTCAGGACAAGCTCTACTACGCGGTGCGGCTCTATTTCCAGCAGGGCCGGTGAGAAGGTTTCCAACAACATAGCAGAATATGAGGGTCTCATAGCAGGCCTAAAAGCTGTTGCAGCACTAGGGGTGAATCGCCTCATCATCAAGGGCGATCCACAACTCCTCGTCAACTTCTCCAACAAGGTGTATGACCCGAGGGACAAGAACATGGAAGCAAATCTGGCGAAAGTACGCAAGATGGAAAAGCAGTTTTGGGGGCTGGAGTTGCAGCATGTGCCCCACGGTACCAACCAAGAGGCTGATGACACCAGCAAGAGGGCGTCCAGGCGGCTGCCTCAGGAGCCTGGCGTTTTCGAGGAATGACTCTTCAAGCCATCTGTGGCACTGTCACTTTCAAGCACAACACAGCCACCTGCCACAGGAGCCCCGGCCTATGGCCCGACCTCGGGAGCACGCCTTCTCTTGGCGCTGGAGCCTCAGGAGGGATGCTGGACCATGGAATTCAAGGACTACCTGATGCAAGGGACACTGCCGGAGAAAGATGAGGATGTGGAGCGCGTGGCCAGGCAGGCCATGACCTACTGCATCCAAGACGGTGAGTTATACCGGAGGCGACCAAATGATGTTTCACTACGCTTCATCTCCTGGGAACAGGGGAAGGAGCTTCTGGCCGACATACACGTGGAGATTGCGGACACCATTCGTCATTACGGACCTTGTCGGCAAGGCATTTCACGGCGGGTTCTACTGGCCTACGGCTCTCAACAACGCGACCGAGCTATTGAAGTCCTGCGAAGCCTGCCAATTCCACGCCAAGAAGATCCACCAGCCAGCTCAGGGCCTGCAGACCATCCTGCTCTCGTGGCCGTTCGCGGTCTGGGGGCTGGATATCTTGGCCCATTTCCTCAAGCGCCTCGGGGCTATCGCTACCTCTACGTCGCCATCGACAAGTTCACCAAGTGGGCAGAGGTGGAAGCCGTCCGCACCATCCCAGCCAGTTCTACAGTCAAGTTCATCAAGGGCCTCGTGAGACAGTTTGGGGTCCCTAACCGCATCATCACCGACAACGGTTCGCAGTTCACCAGCAATCTCTTTAGAACGTATTGTGCTAACCTTGGAACCCAGATATGCTACGCTTCAGTGGCGCACCCTCGGATTAACGGCCAGGCCGAGCGCGCCAACGCGAGCTCCTGAGGGGCCTCAAGACCAGGACCTTCAAGAAGAACCTGGAGGCCTGCGGCAGGGGCTGGTACGACGAGCTCTAGTCCGTGTTGTGGTCCATCCGCACTACCGCCACCAAGACAACTGGCGAGACCCCGTTCTTCCTTGTCTACGCATCAGAAGTGGTTCTCCCTCACATGGTCAGACGTAGCTCCACGCGGGTCCTAGAGTTTGATGAGGCGCAGCAGGACGCCATGCGGGGGATGGACCTCGTGCTGGGGGAGGAACACCGCCGTGAAGCTACGCTGCGGGCAGCAAGATACCAGCAGGAGCTGCGGCGGTATCACTATCGCAACATCCGCCCCCGGACTCTCGAGGTAGGTGACCTCGTACTCAGGCAGTTGCTTGATACGTCTCCGTCGTATCTACTTTTCCAAACACTTTTGCCCCTTGTTTTGGACTCTAACTTGTATGAGTTGAATGGAACTAACCCGGACTGACGCTGTTTTTCAGCAGAATTGCCATGGTGTTGTTTTATGTGCAGAAAACAAAAGTTCTCGGAATGACCTAAAACTCCACGGAATGTCTTAGAATAAATAATAAAAAAATCATCGCCAAAGATGAAGACCAGGGGGCCCACACCCTATCCACGAGGGTGGGGGCGCGCCCCTCCCCTCTGGGCGCGCCGCCCTACCTCGTGGTCCCCCTAGTGGCCCTCCGACGCCAACTCCAACTCCATATATTGGCTTTCGGGGAGAAAAAAATCAGAGAGAAAGTTTCATCGCGTTTTACGATACGGAGCCACCGCCAAGACCTAATCTCTCTCGGGTGGGCTGATCTGGAGTCCGTTCGGGGCTCCGGAGAGGGGGATTCGTCGCTCTCGTCATCATCAACCATCCTCCATCACCAATTTCATGATGCTCACCACCGTGCGTGAGTAATTGCATCGTAGGCTTGCTGGACGGTGATGGGTTGGATGAGATTTATCATGTAATCGAGTTAGTTTTGTTAGGGTTTGATCCCTAGTATCCACTATGTTCTGAGATTGATGTTGCTATGACTTTGCTATGCTTAATGCTTGTCACTAGGGCCCGAGTGCCATGATTTCAGATCTGAACCTATTATATTTTCATGAATATATGTGTGTTCTTGATCCTATCTTGCAAGTCTATAGTCACCTATTATGTGTTATGATCCGACAACCCCGAAGTGACAATAATCGGGATACTTCTCGGTGATGACCGTAGTTTGAGGAGTTCATGTATTCACTATGTGTTAATGCTTTGTTCCGGTTCTCTATTAAAAGGAGTCCTTAATATCCCTTAGTTTCCAATGGGACCCCGCTGCCACGGGAGGGTAGGACAAAAGATGTCATGCAAGTTCTTTTCCATAAGCACTTATGTGTGACGCCCGGATAGTTATGCTACAGTAACCCTCCGCTAATGATGTCACATCACCACGATTACTGTTGTTAATCTTGCGATGATACAAATCCCGTTCTAATTTCAAATTTAAAATCAAGTCAAACAATTAAAGTTTTGAAAAGTCAAAACTAAAATTTTCTTGATGTGACAAATAAATCATGGATAATATTGGTGGAGAAACAACATCTTTATAAAATGATTAAATACCCTAAAGTGATTAAAACAACAACAAAAACAATTAATTATACTCCTATTATATTTTACAAAATACTAAACTATTTTAGCTAGGTGCCAAAGTTGTTGTGGCAGTGGTATAATTAATGTTACTATGTTAGGTGCCAATCGAATATTTTACAAAACTAAAACAATTTGGGAAATAAAATTAAAACAGAAAAGAAATAAATAAAAGAAAGGAAAACATTAAAGAAAAGAACAAAGATAAAAGAATTCCCTCAGCCCAACTGTGCCATGGCCCAGCCATGCCGGCCCACCTATTTAACCTATATGGCCCCAGCAGACCGAAACCCTAGCCCGATCCCTCAGACTTCCCCTGATCCCCCTCACTCCTTTCCCGATCTGGATCGAGCCCATCCTCCTGGCGCGCCCGCGAACGAAGGCCGCCACCAGCAGGCGTGACCTCTGCCCTCGCGCCGCCGCTGGCCGGCGCCAGCCTTCCCCGTCCGGCCTGGCCAAGCTGTGGCCATGCCCCGGCGAGCGCGCTCGCGCCCGCAGGCCTTCTCCTGCCCCGCCGGTCATCGCCGTCGACCCGTCGCCCCGGTGCCTCCCCGGTCGTGTCGAGCTCTCCGTCGACCTCCTCCCTGTGAGCCTCGTCCGTTCCCCGCCATTCCCTTCAAATCCCTTGTCGTAGCCGCCACTCCCGAGCTCCGTCCGTTCGTGCACGCCCCTGCCTGTGTGTGTGCTGGCCTTGTCTGCCACTACCGCGCCCAGCCGCCCGCTCGCGCCCCGTCTCCCCGTCGTCGACGTTCCCCACCCGTCGACCTCGTTTGCTGCTCCCGCGTCGCCCGCTGGTACTGCCGCCGACCTCCGCCGGCCACTGCCGCGCGCGAGCGCTCGCGCCTCCCCTGCGGCCTCGTTCTGTTGCACCCTCGGGCGAGCACCCGTTCAGGTGCACCTGCGCCCGCCCCGTTTCGCTAGAGCCTGACACGCTAGGCTCCCAGGGGCCTATGACAAAGGCCCCCACCCCAGAACGTTTTTGTTAAAAAGAGAATTTAAAATAATAATAAATAAATAAATAAAAATAAATATTAATTAATTAATTAAGTAACTAATTAACTTAATTAATCCTGTTTAGATTAACCTAATCACTAGCTAAACTAATTAAACATGTTTAGTTAGTCTTGGACTATGGCAGTGGGACCCGCCTGTCAGTTTAACTAAGTCAACTGACTGGTTGACTGATTACATCACCCTGACATCATGCTGACGTCATAATTGCATTTTCTAATTAAATTAATTCTGTTAATTCTAAAGATGAATTAAATCTTTAAAAATTAATATAAAATAAACCCTAGCTCGTATGAAAATACTTTGTACATGGAAGTTGCTCATAACGACGAGACGAATCTGGATACGCAGTCCATTCACCCGCCACACATCCCTAGCATAGCAAACCTGCAACATTTCACCTCCTGTTCATCTGTCCGAAAACGCGAAACACTGGGAATACTTTCCCGGATGTTTCCCCCTTCGCTCGTACCACCTCCTACCGCGTTAGGGCACACCTAGCACCGCGCATTGTCATGTCTTCCATCGTCATGCTTATGTTTGCTTTTGTATTTATTGTTTCTTCCGCCCTCTTCTCTCGCTAGTCACCGTGACCGACGCCGCTGCTACCGAGTACGACTACGGTGTTGACGACCCCTCTCTCTTGCCAGAGCAACCAGGCAAGCCCCCCCCCCCCTGATCACCAAATATCGCCTATTCTTCTCTATACTGCTTGCATCAGAGTAGTGTAGCATGTTACTGCTTTTAGTTAATCCTATACTGCTGCATAGCCTGTCCTTGCTACTACTGTTGTTACCTTTACCTCCTATCCTACTGCTTAGTATAGGATGCTAGTGTTCCATCAGTGGCCCTACATTCTTGTCCGTCTGTCATGCTATACTACTGGGCTGTGATCACTTTGGGAGGTGATCACGGGCATATACTATATACTTTACACGATTACGTTACCTGTGATATTGTTCGGAGATGGGGGCTGAAAGGACAGGTGGCTCCATCCCGGTAGAGGTGGGCCTGGGTTCCCGACGGCCCCCGACTGTTACTTTGTGGCGGAGCGACAGGGCAGGTTGAGACCACCTAGGAGAGAGGTGGCCTGGCCCTGTTCGGCGTTCGCGGATACTGTAACGCCCTTGATGCGGCTATATCTCCCACGTGTCGAAGCACGACTTAGAGGCATAACCGCATTGAAAGCAATGTCGCAAGTGAGGTAATCTTCACACAACCCATGTAATACATAAGGGAAAGAGATACATAGTTCGCTTACAGTCGCCACTTCACACAATACATAAATAAACATCCATCATTCAGATTACACTCAAGGTCCGACTACGGAACCAAAATAAAAGAAGATACCCCAAATGCTACACAGATCCCCGATCGTCCCAACTGGGCTCCACTACTGATCATCAGGAAAAGACACATAGTAACGACCACGTTCCTCATCGAACTCCCACTTGAGCTCGGTTGCGTCACCTGCACTGGCATCGTCGGCACCTGCAACTGTTTTGGTAGAATCTGTGAGTCACGGGGACTCAGCAATCTCACACCTGCGAGATCAAGACTATTTAAGCTTATAGGAAGGACAGAGTAGTGAGGTGGAGCTGCAGCAAGCGACTAGCATATATGGTGGCTACATTCGCAAAAGAGAGCGAGAAGAGAAGCAAGGCACGGACGTGAAGCTAGTAGCGATCAAAAAGTGATCCTGAACTACTTACGTCAAACATTACTCCAACACCGTGTTCACTTCCCGGACTCCGCCGAGAAGAGACCATCACGGTTACACACACGGTTGATGTGTATTTTAATTAAGGTCAACTTCGGGTTTTCTACAACCGGACATTAACAAATGCCCATCTGCCTCATAACCGCGGGCACGGCTTTCGAAAGATAATACCCTGCAGGGGTGTCCTAACTTAGCCCATTATAAGCTCTCACGGTCAACGAAGGATATTCCTTCTACCAGGAAGACCCGATCAATCTCGGAATCCCGAACTACAAGACATTTCGACAGCAATAAAACAAGACCAGCAAAGCCGCCCGATTGTGTCGACAAATCCCGATAGGAGCTGCACATATCTCGTTCTCAGGGCACATCCGGATGAGACTAGCTACGAGTAAAACCAAGCCTCGAGTTTCCCCGTGGTGGCCCCGCAGGCAGCTCAGTTCGGGCCAGCACTCGAAGGAGCACTGGTCCG
>LR880971.1:783082146-783094248 GCA_904067115.1 Aegilops sharonensis | reverse complement strand
GCGGCCGGCCGGGGCGGCGACGGGGCCGGCCGGCGCTGGGGCGGCGCGGCGGAGAGATCCGGGCGGCCAGAGGCTGGCGCGGCCCGGCGGCGGCGGCGGGAGGCGACCGCGGCGGCGGGGCAGCGAGGCGGCGGAGGGGCGCGGGCCGCGGGGGCGCGGCGGCCGGGCCGGGAGGGCCGGCGCTGGGCCCCGCGGGCCTGGCGCGGCAGCGGCGAACTGGGGACCCGGGTGCCCACGTGGCAGTCCCATGTTGGCCGGGCGGCGGCGGGCGTACACGTCCGTCGGCGCGGTATTTTTTTGTCCGGGCGCGAGGTAGGGGAAGGCTAGGGTTGTACCGCGATTTGGAATGGGGGGGTGCTTAAATAGGCATAGAGGGAGCTAGGAGAGTCCAAATGAGGTGTAGTTTTCGCCCACACGATCGTGATCGAACGATGAAGAGCATGGAAGTGACTTAGATGGGTTATTGGACTATTTTGAAAGGGTGTTGGGCTGCAACTTAAAAGAAGCATTTGCGAGAGTGCGGTTAACCGTTGGAGTACCAAACGAGCTCCAAATGACCCGAAACTTGACGGGTGGTCTACCGGTGGTATACCAAGGCCACTTGACAAACCTCGGTCCATTCCGAGAAAGTTTAGTACCCGCTCACGGAAAGATGTAAAAGGGGACGCCGGGGGACATAGGAGTGCCGGATTGCAAAACGGACAACGGGAAAAATGCTCGGAATCATGAGACGAACACGTATGCAAATGCGATGCACATGATGACATGATATGAAAAGCATGACATGGAAAAAATGCAAAATGAAGAAAAAACCCAACCATGGAGGGAATATCATATCACAATGCCGAAAATGGCAAGAGTTGGAGTTACAAATATGGAAAGTTACATCCGGGGTGTTACAGATACTTAACACGCTTAACGAGATCTTGGTATTTGATCTGAGTCTGGCCATTTGGTCTATACGCACTAACCAACTACGTGGGGAAGATATGGGCACTCGACGTCGTGGTATCAGCCGAAGCCTTCGTGATGTCAGCGACTGAGCGGCGCGCGCCGGATTGGAACGTAAGCTTGCTCTTGTATTAAGGGGGCTAGTTCTGCTTCCGGCCGCGTTCGCAACGGGCAGGTGTGCTAAGGGCGATGGGCCCAGACACCTGTGCGCTTAGGTTTAGACCGGCGTGTTGACCTCTCTGTTGGCCTAGGTGGGGTTGCGACGTGTTGATCTTCCGCGGCCGGGCATGGCCCGGGAAAGTGTGTCCGGCCAAATGGGATCAAGCGTGTTGGGTTATGTGGTGCACCCCTGCAGGGAAGTTAATCTATTCAAATAGTCGTGATCTTCGGTAACAGGACGACTTGGAGTTGTACCTTGACCTTATGACAACTAGAACCGGATACATAATAAAACACACCCTTCCAAGTGCTAGATATAACCAGGTGATCGCTCTCTAACAGGGCAATGAGGAGGGGATCGCCGGGTAGGATTATGCTATGCGATGCTACTTGGACGACTCCAGTCTACTCTCTTCTACATGCTGCAAGACGGAGGCTGCCAGAAGCGTAGTCTCCGACAGGATTAGCTATCCCCCTCTTATTGTGGCATTCTGTAGTTCAGTCCACCGATATGACCCTTTACACATATATCCATGCATATGTAGTGTAGCTCCTTGCTTGCGAGTACTTTGGATGAGTACTCACGGTTGCCTTGTTCCCCCGTTTCCCCCCTATCTCTACCCGATTGCTGCAACCAGACGATGGAGCCTAGGAGCCAGACGCCACCGTCGACGACGACTCCTACTACACCGGAGGTGCCTACTACTACGTGCAGCCCACTGATGATGACCAGGAGTAGTTAGGAGGATCCCAGGCAGGAGGCATGCGCCTCTTTCGATCTGTATCCTAGTTTGTGCTAGCCTTCTTAAGGCAAACTTGTTTAACTTATGTCTGTACTCAGATATTGTTGCTTCCGCTGACTCGTCTATGATCGAGCACTTGTATTCGAGCCCTCGAGGCCCCTGGCTTGTATTATGATGCTTGTATGACTTATTTATGTTTTAGAGTTGTGTTATGATATCTTCCCGTGAGTTCCTGATCTTGATCGTACACATTTGTGTGCGTGATTAGTGTACGATTGAATCGGGGGCGTCACAAGTTGGTATCCGAGCCGACTGCCTGTAGGAATCCCCTTCCACACTCCTTGGCCGAAGTCGAGTCTAGACATTGCAAAACTTTTACTAACATGGTTGTGTGTCTTACGGGCCCACGTCGCCATTGGGTGGTATTAGGATCTTTTATTCCTTGTCCTATACTCTAGGACTCTGATCTCTCTTCTATTCGGGTTAAATGATTTTGCTAAAAACAAGACTAACTTTAGGTTCTCGAAAATACTTTCTCCCGGAGAGCCCCTCACTCCCGATGATCGTTTGCTACACCAGAAAATTCCGAAGATACTCGCTGAATTTCTCTCGAGACTTTGTGCCCACTTCTTTTGCAATTCCCTACCACCGATAAATCCTTATGGATAACTTATTACCCTTACCATTCTTACATTCATCCCTAGCTGCTCTTGTTATTACAATATGCATCGAATTGTTCTGTGACTTTTAAGAATCTTTTGAGCCATTGCATTGCAGATCTTTGCCACATGAATACCCTCTATGGATAATTCCTCACACTTATCGAGTATCCGTTCTATCACTGTTGTTCATGTGTTTCACAATGGTCTTCGAAATACTATTCGATCCTCCAAAAATCCTTAGTAGGTTATTGCTCTGCAATACTTGTCTGCTTGCATTATGGATGCTTTCCATATGTCTGGCAATATTCGTTAGTATCCTTAGGCACCGTCATTTTGATCCTATTGATTCAACATGAGTGCGAATGCACGTAATCATCAGTTGATCCTTTTAAATAATCTTTCCGACTCAGACGTCATTTTAAACACGAGCTTGCTCTCGACCAATCAAATTGTTGTCGATTTTACCCCTAAGCTTTCTCAACTTATCCATCCTTAATCAGAGCGTTTGCTTCTGATCCTTTGATTTGGTAATCATAACTCCTTTGCATTTGAGCTTGGATTAGTTAGTTGTTTCGATAATCCGATCTCCTTACTTTCTTTCTTCTTCTGGTTTAGTACCGATGCTCACATCAGATCCCTTATGGACCACCAGATCCTTATTGGATTTTATCCGACGACGTCCTTTATATTCAATAACTCTGTGAGTCTTTTCTCGGATACATAATGCCTTTGGTAAATTGTATCCTCCGCTTTGTCAAACATGCTCTGCCTTCGAGCTTGTGTTATTTACCCCTGAAGTTGTGGTATATGTTCCTAAGTGACCCCGATGGGTGGAACCTATGCATTTACTAATCTGTGTGAACCCGGAAACTACTACGGGTCATACTCTACTGTTGTTATGTCAGATAAAATTTCAACACAACTTCGTTGAAGGTGAGAAGTGAATGAAAGGTTATGCATTAGAGAAGTGGAAGTTGACCTTGAACTTTGTGTTCATGCCCATGGACACGATGTAGATCTTATCATTAAAGCTTCTCTTAAATTAAATATTCCTTTGGTATATGTTCATCTTATATCCGGGATATGGCCTTTTGCAATCGTGGTTCCGGCCATCTTCTCCTTTAAATACCACTTCTCGGACAAGTTGAAGTACTTGTCTTCTGCAGATCATTGCACCTGTCCAACCTTTACTTTGATCAACCGTCAAGTATTACACTCTGGTATCTCAAGAATATCATGGAACTGCATAACTTCTTATGGGTTCTTCGTCAACTATTATTTCTCACCGATTTCAAATTTTCCTCGGGTTCTGAGTTATTAGTCACTCAAGAACACCGAATAGTGAATCGAGTCCGCACTCCTATTCAATAACTCTAAGTAATTTATGTTGCTTACGAGTTTATTAATCCTTCCAGTCATTCCTAACCTGATCGGCTATATCATTATCGTGCTAAATTTTAACTCTGCTACTTGGTCCTTTCCCGAGCACAAATTTTTGACGATGAGCTAAGCCAACGTCGATTTTCCTCGTCATATCATTTCGCCTTGAACAACAAGCTTGATTTCGAGTTTGTGTCCTACCCATGGTTCCAATAACCATCCGCTACGTCATTCCTTTGACTTGATGTCGTTGCTGATTGATTACATCTTCGTGAAATCTCTCGACAAATGTGTCGTGATCATCATCAACCTTATGAGCTCTTCCAGAATATCAATTGAATTCATGATGAGAAATACCATCCTTGCCTCGATGATTTTTGTTGTCATCGACCACTTTATTTCCTTCCCTCCAACACAAACTTGTTCATGCTCTGTGTTATTCCTTGAGTTCCTTGCTATCCAACCTGAGTTCTTCTTTACCTTGGAGTATTACCATCTTTTATGTCAGGAATGTCTTGAGATTGCTCCACCTCTTAAGAATTCTTGTTATAGTGATGCTTCTTCCCATCCCCATTCTTGCTTGGTGCTCGTGATGATTCCAACAGGGGTACCAACAAGTGAACTGTGCTATTTGAATTCTGCCTTTCTAGCAACCCTATTGCTCTTAAGTAAATGGTCGATATTTCATTCTTAGACCATTGGTTATCGAACCACCATTCTAACATTGATCATGCTACTTAAGCCCATATTTTGGTTGCACCTTTCAACCAATGTTTAACCGAGTATGTTTTCCTCGAGCGTACATCATTATATCATTTGATCTGACTATTGTTATCTCCTTGTTCACATAATTGTGGAAACCCATCTTTTGGATGTCTTGGTGAATTGTCGCTGAGTTTATCAGCTACCTCCTCAACCTCTTCTTGGTTTAATGATGCACTCTTGTTTCGGAACTTGCCTCCATAGTACATTTCCCGAGAACTTTACAATGCCATCTCGTCAATTTGTATTGCACCTTTTCCTCTCAGGCATCCTGAGTCTAAGGTAGTTTGACACCAATCAGATCTAAATCTCAGTCAGATGTGATGGTTGGGCCATATTTCCAAGAGTTATAACATTGGTCTTTATACGAACCAGTAAGGTGGTGTCATGCCTAGTACACCTGGCCGGAGGACCTATTGTTATAGTTTCCTTTTAGCAAGGTTATCTGTTCTTCCATGAGGAAATGGTAAGACTTATTCTATAAGTTGTTCCTGATGAATCCTTCGTGTATCCAGAGTCTGACCTTTTTCTTGAAGACCATGTCAATGCTATCGTAAAGCATGTCTGTGGTAATCCGATTTTCAATAAGAGCATTTGAAGCACAATGCTAAGTTTTCTTTATCATTTATCCTAACACCGTTGTATGGGTAATATCATGAGATTCCTCCCCACTTACGTAAATGGTTTCCTATTTTCTATCCTGTCATGGATATCATGCTCCACTTGTCCTTGGGAAGGATATACCCCTGAAACATGTGTGTATACACATTTTTCTTTCCATTGTTCTGTTTAAACCTGATAATCACTTTTCCTTTCCATTTGTTTGTTTAAACCTTCTTGTGATTTATATAATATAAGTAGTAATATTTCCCTGCTTATGTAAACACCTCGTTGTACCACTCTGTCAGTAAGACCTTGTTACTATTGTTGCTGACATTCCGGTAGCCACTGATGGACGAGAACCTTGCCTATTGGTCCGCCTCGTTCAACGTGCAGGAAAATGGTTCTCTTCGTCCCTCGCCCTTGGTATCGATGTTGTTGCCGACATAACTGACAGGCTACCCTCTGACATGCCTTGCTATCGTGACCGTGCAAGATGTCAACCCCTTTCTACTTTAACCCACATGGTGGGCCCATAACCCACAGTCCCACAGGATCGAAACCTGACTCGCCTGTACACCCCTATTTCCATAGTTATTCCTCGAGCGTGACCTCATAGGTAATTCAGGAGCCACCTTGCGAGAGATCGTCAATTCTGGTATCAGACACAACACTAGTTCTCGTTGCTCTGAACCCCTTTCACGTGCTTTTTCAGGCAACAACGGTTGTCTATCTGCTTGAAACTGCTTATGGTACCTTCTTACTTTGCTCTCGAGGTGTTTCATTTGTTCAACTCGAGAGATACTCATGTGTTCATTCTTGGGATACCCCCAGATGATTTTCCCTTATAACATCCTATCGTTGTAGAGCTGCCCCTTACCTATTCGTTAGTACGATGGAGTGCCGCGAAGAAAGGACGACAACTTCATCATGATGACCTGAAGCAGAGGAATAAAGACATCAATGTCATGGATCGACCTCTTCGAGAAGAGCAAGTATGACCGAGAAGTATCGTTAGAATTTCGTAGCCAGATCCCTTCCCCCTTACAACAGCTCCTAAATCTCGGGACGAGATTTCTTGTAGTGGAGGAGAATTGTGACGCCCGAATAGTTATGCTACAGTAACCCTCCGCTAATGATGTCACATCACCACGATTACTGTTGTTAATCTTGCGATGATACAAATCCTGTTCAAATTTCAAATTTAAAATCAAGTCAAACAATTAAAGTTTTCAAAAGTCAAAACTAAAATGTTCTTGATGTGACAAATATATCATGGATAATATTGGTGGAGAAACAACATCTTTATAAAATGATTAAATACCCTAAAGTGATTAAAACAAAAACAAAAACAATTAATTATACTCCTATTATATTTTACAAAATACTAAACTATTTTAGCTAGGTGCCAAAGTTGTTGTGGCAGTGGTATAATTAATGTTACTATGTTAGGTGCCAATCGAATATTTTACAAAACTAAAACAATTTGGGAAATAAAATTAAAACAGAAAAGAAATAAATAAACGAAAGGAAAATATTAAAGAAAAGAACAAAGATAAAAGAATTCCCTCAGCCCAACTGTGCCATGGCCCAGCCATGCCGGCCCACCTATTTGACCTATATGGCCCCAGCCGACCGAAACCCTAGCCCGATCCCCCACACTTCCCCTGATCCCCCTCCCTCCTTTCCCGATCTGGATCGAGCCCATCCTCCTGGCGCGCCTGCGAACGAAGGCCGCCGCCAGCAGGCGCGACCTCTGTCCTCGCGCCGCCGCTGGCCGGCGCCAGCCTTCCCCGTCCGCCCTGGCCAAGCTGTGGCTATGCCCCGGCGAGCGCGCTCCCGCCCGCATGCCTTCTCCTGCCCCGCCGATCATCGCCGTCGACCCGTCGCCCCGGTGCCTCCCTGGCTGTGTCGAGCTCTCCGTCGACCTCCTCCCTGTGAGCTTCGTCCGTTCCCCGCCATTCCCTTCAAATCCCTTGCCGTAGCCGCCACTCCCGAGCTCCGTCCGTTCGTGCACGCCCCTGCCTGTGTGTGTGCTGGCCTCGTCCGCCACTACCACGCCCAGCCGCCCGCTCGCGCCCCGTCTCCCCGTCGTCGACGTTCCCCACCCGTCGACCTCGTTTGCTGCTCCCGCGTCGCCCGCTGGTACCGCCGCCGACCTCCGCCGGCCACTGCCGCGCGCGAGCGCTCGCGCCTCCCCTGCGGCCTCGTTCCGCTACACCCTCTACGCGCGAGCGCCCGTTCCGGTGCACCTGCGCCCGCCCCCTTTCGCTAGAGCCCGACATGCTAGGCCCCGAGGGGCCTATGACAAAGGCCCCCACCCCATAACGTTTTTGTTAAAAAAAGAATTTAAAATAATAATAATAAATAAATAAAAATAAAAATTAATTAATTAATTAAGTAACTAATTAACTTAATTAATCCTGTTTAGATTAACCTAATCAGTAGCTAAACTAATTAAACATGTTTAGTTAGTCTTGGACTATGGCAGTGGGACCCGCTTGTCAGTTTGACTAAGTCAACTGACTAGTTGACTGATGACATCACCACTACTAGAAAAAGGGCTATAGATGGGATTGACACTAATGGCGCACCAGAAAGATGGTGCGCCATTAGTATATACTAATGGCGCACCACCTTCTGATGCGCCATTAGAGTTTAAACTACTAATGGCGCACCTTGCAATGGGTGCGCCATTAGTATCAAATTTTTTTTTAACTAGTGCGCCTGTCCAAACATACTAATGGCGCATCCTGCCCAAGTGCGCCATTAGTAGTTGTAACTACTAATGGCGCACCAGTCAGTGGGTGCGCCATTAGTATAGAAATTTTGTTTTTTTTAACTAGTGCGCCTATCCAAACATACTAATGGCGCATCCTGCTTAAGTGCGCCATTAGTAGTTGTAACTACTAATGGCGCACCATGCAAGAGGTGCGCCATTAGTAAGTGGGCAGCAACAAGATATTTGGGACAGCCTCTCCTACCCACACACTCACTTTCTCCCCACTTCATTCTCTCCACCTCCTCCTTGTCTCGGGTGCCTCCTCTTTTTCACCTCATTGCCACCATAGATTCATTCAAATTAAGTGGTTAAATTACCTTGTTTTAATAGGTAAGTAAGGGGGGAAGCTATATTTAGGTTGTTCTCCCTACAACAATGTGCACATGCACTTTTTACGGCCTAGCTAGATCTATGTATGTTCGTGGTGTTGCATATGTTTGTGGTGTTGCATATGTGTTTGTGTTTGGAGGTGTACCGGTATTTGAAATGCGATAGTTGCCAATATTTTGCCGGAATGTTGATTCATTTCCGTTTCGGCGAGAATTTTGGCATTAAGCACTCTTTTTGGTCCTATTTTTAGGGAAAGTCATGCCAAATTTTTGTTTGGTTCTAAAATATCGTTTTGCTCTACCCCGCAGGCGACCATGGTCCGCACAATGACCGAAGGCATCGTGAATAGGTTTTTGAGGTCCGCGAAGGCCGAGATGCTTCAAAAGAACGAGACGGAGATAAGATGTCCGTGTCGAAGATGCAAGCTGAAGAGCCTTATTGCGGACCCGGATTCCGGGCAGGTGCGGGGCCACCTGCTGTTGCGTGGTTTCATGGATGGCTATCGGTGGCAAGGTGATGAAGATGACTACGAAGTCGTCCATGCGGGCCTGGCAAGAAATGAGGAAGGGCAGCAAGACAACCACCGCGGCTCGGGCGGGCGAGAAGACGAAGAATCCCCAGGAGATGATCACGACTGTGATGCTGTACACAGTCATGATGTAGAAGATGCATGACATGATGATCACGACTGTTTTCTGGGACTTGCCGTACTGGAAGATCCACCGTGTGCCTCACAGCCTTGATGTCATGCATATCACGAAGAACGTGTGCGAGAGTCTGCTTGGTACCCTGCTCAACATGCCAGAGAGGACCAAAGATGGGCCGAAAGCAAGGGCAGACTTGAAATCAATGGGCATCAGGCAGGAGCTTCACGCTATATATGATGATGATGATGATGATGATGATGATGAGGCGAAGCAGGACACAGAAAGTCGTCGCAAAGGCAAAAAGGCCAAGAAGACCGGAAATGACTACCCTCCCGCGTGCTTCACTCTAAGTTAGGAGGAGATCGAGCAGTTTTTCACCTGCCTCCTAGGAGTAAAACTTCCTCACGGTTACGCGGGGAAGATAAGCAGATACCTAGACCCAGCGAAGCAGAAGTTCAGCGGGATGAAGTCTCACGACTGTCACGTGCTGATGACGCAGATACTTCCAGTTGCAATCCATGGGATCATGGACGCGCACGTCCGTGAAACGCTATTTGGCCTATGCAACTTCTTCGACGTCATCTCTCGGAAGTCGATTGGCGTGAGGAAACTCAGAAGGCTACAGGAAGAGATCGTGGTGATACTATGCGAGCTTGAGATGTACTTCCCGCCCGCATTCTTCGACGTTATGGTGCATCTGCTGGTCCATATAGTGGAGGATATCATCCAACTCGGGCCGACGTTCCTGCACAGCATGGTGCCGTTCGAAAGGATGAATGGTGTCATCAAAGGATACGTTCGCAACATGTCACGTCCAGAAGGAAGCATAGCCAGGGGCTTTCTGACCGAAGAGTGCATCTCCTACTGCACGAATTATCTAGGCATCGAGAACCCCGTTGGTCTGCCCGTCAACAGGCACCTCGGCAGGCTCGCTGGATGGGGGTCACCGTGAGGGTCGCCGCGAAATGCATGTCGACTTCGAGGGTTGACTCGCCGACTTTGAAAGAGCAAACCTAGTCGCGCTACAACACATAGACGTGGTCGATCCTTGGGTGGTAGAGCACAAAACCTTTATTAAAAAGACGTACAATGACCGAGGCCAACAGAGGACGGACGGAGATACACTCAAAGAGCACAACTCATGTTTCACGCGTTGGTTCAAGCATAAGCTTTTGTCGTACCCTTTACATGAGGATTCTTCCGCGGAAGAACAACTCATATTCGCCTTGTCACAGGGCGCCGAGCACAACCTGATGACCTATGAGGCGTACGATATCAACGGCTACACATTCTACACCGAGGCCAAGGACATGAAGAGCGATGGTTATCAGAACTCCGGGGTAACGATGGAATCCTACACNGGTGGTAGAGCACAAAACCTTTATTAAAAAGACGTACAATGACCGAGGCCAACAGAGGACGGACGGAGATACACTCAAAGAGCACAACTCATGTTTCACGCGTTGGTTCAAGCATAAGCTTTTGTCGTACCCTTTACATGAGGATTCTTCCGCGGAAGAACAACTCATATTCGCCTTGTCACAGGGCGCCGAGCACAACCTGATGACCTATGAGGCGTACGATATCAACGGCTACACATTCTACACCGAGGCCAAGGACATGAAGAGCGATGGTTATCAGAACTCCGGGGTAACGATGGAATCCTACACCGGTAACGACAAGGAGAGATACTACGGAAGGATCGAGGAGATCTTGGAGCTGAGCTACGCGGGAGAGAAGGTCCCGATGTTCCGTGTCAGATGGGCCAAGAACGTCATAAAAGAAGACCGGTATTTCACCACCATGGTTATACCCGAAGCCAAATCCAAGACCGCGGGCGCAAACGTCACCGCGAAAAATGAGCCATGGGTACTGGCTTCCCAAGTGGACCAATGCTTCTTCATTACCGACCCGCCAAAGCCCAGTCGTGTTGTCGTGAGGAGAGGCAAAAGGAAGATCATCGGAATGGATGGAGTAGCCAATGAGCAAGACTTCGACAAGTACGGCGACCCGAGGATCGAACATGACGATGATGATGAAGTAGCAGCATACACCACAAGAAGAAGCAGGACCACCCTACCTAAAGGACGTCCGTTCCACAGAAGAACTCCATTTGCGAAAAAGAAGGGCNCTTCGACAAGTACGGCGACCCGAGGATCGAACATGACGATGATGATGAAGTAGCAGCATACACCACAAGAAGAAGCAGGACCACCCTACCTAAAGGACGTCCGTTCCACAGAAGAACTCCATTTGCGAAAAAGAAGGGCAAGAAGATTGTGAACAGATAGCTAGCTAAGATCGATTGTATTTAAATCGTAGCCTTCATTTCTCGATTGTATTTCATGGGTACGTTTTGAACTATCATGAATATTTTTAAATTTCATGGACACTCGATCTCGATCCCCCTCCATCTCGATCGCTATCCCACCTCGCCAGATCCGGTCCCCCTCGCCGTCGAGCACCCCCCCAGTCCACCGGCCGCCGCCGCCGACCCCCCACACCCCGCGCACCGTCTTATAAAAAAAATAAGTATCAAACAGCTTTTTAAATGCTACTGTCTTATAAAAAAATATTACTGTTATTATTTAAACAAGTCTGGACATATTTAAACATAAATAAGTATCAAACAGCTTTTTAAATGCTAAAAAAAAATTTGTGGAGCCTGGGAGTCGAACCCAGGACCTCCTAGTGTGAGAACTGGCTGCTGACCAGTCGAGCTAGTAGAGTGGGCTTGACGTGGATAAGTTCTGGTAGTACATAACCTGTAGGCTCGAGTTGAAAAAAAAAATACTAATGGCGCACCACGGTGAGGTGCGCCATTAGTATGGACATGCTAATGGCGCACCACGGTGAGGTGCGCCATTAGTATTGTGCCCGATCCCCCCTGCCCTCTCCCACTTCGCCCGATCCCCCCTTCCCTCTCCCCCTCTCCAGTTCCCTCTCCCTCTCGATCCACCACCGCCGCCGCCGCTGCCCTGACCCTCGCCCTCGCCCTCGCCCTCTCCCTCCCTCGCCCTCTCCTCGCCTTCCCTCTCCCTCGCCCCGCCTCCCTCGACGCCACCGTCCCCGCCACCTCGACGCTG
>LR880971.1:783053523-783067114 GCA_904067115.1 Aegilops sharonensis | reverse complement strand
GAAGGCCACCTCGTCATACGACATATACATGGTGGACATCCCAAAAGATGGGAACGGCGATGGAGCAGCGGAGGATGACCCCTCCAAGAAACAGCCCAAGCGCCGGCGTCAGCGGCGCCGCTCTAAATCCCGGCACAGCAAAAACGGTGATTCCGGCACGGGAGTCAATAATACCCCGGATAGTGCCGAAGATGACCCCCTCCAGTAGGACTCAGCGCAGGAGGAGGGAGAAGCAAGTCCGCACGACAGTGAGGCAGAAAAAGAGGTAGAGGACGATAATTATGCACCCCCCCCTCCGAAGACGAGGCAAGCCTCGACGACGACGAATTCGTCGTGCCAGAGGACCCTGTCGAACAAGAGCGTTTTAAACGCAGGCTCATGGCCACGGCAAGTAGCCTCAAGAAAAAGCAGCAACGTCTTCGAGCTGACCAAGACCTGCTAGCTGACAGATGGACTGAAGTCCTTGCAGCCGAAGAGTACGAACTCGAACGCCCCTCCAAAAGCTACCCCAAACGCAGGCCGTTGCCTCGATCAGAGGAGGAAGCACCCACGTCACCAGCGCACGACATGGCAGACCGGCCACCCCATGGCCGTGACAGAGAAGCCTCTCGGCCCTCCGCTCAAGCCACGCCCCGACGCCGCTCAAAAAGTACCAAGGCACGGGAAAACGCGCCGGACTTGCGAGATATATTGGAGGATAAGGCAAAGCATACAAGATCGATCTACAGATCGCGTGGGCGCCCAACAACTCAGGATGATTACCGTCACGCCGGATACAGCAAACCCAGCCGGGCCGAACACAGTAGACAAAGCTCATATGAGCTACGTAGTGATATAGCCCAATACAGAGGCGCCGCACACCCACTATGCTTCATAGATGAAGTAATGGATCATCAAATCCCTGAGGGCTTCAAACCCGTAAACATCGAATCATACGATGGTACCACAGATCCTGCGGTCTGGATCGATGACTATCTCCTCCATATCCATATGGCCCGCGGTGATGATCTACATGCCATCAAATACCTCCCACTCAAGCTTAAAGGACCAGCTCGGCATTGGCTCAACAGCTTGCCAGCAGAGTCAATCGGTTGTTGGGAGGACCTAGAAGCCGCATTCCTTGATAACTTCCAGGGCACATATGTGCGACCACCAGACGCCGATGACCTTAGCCATATAATTCAGCAGCCAGAAGAATCAGCCAGACAATTCTGGACGTGGTTCCTAACAACGAAAAATCAGATCGTCGACTGTCCGGATGCAGAGGTGCTACCAGCCTTCAAACACAACATCCGCGACGAGTGGCTAGCCCGGCACCTAGGATAGGAAAAGCCTTCAAACACAACATCCGCGACGAGTGGCTAGCCCGGCACCTAGGACAGGAAAAGCCGATATCCATGGCAGCCCTCACCACACTCATGACCTGCTTTTGCGCGGGAGAGGACAGCCGGCTAGCTCGAAGCAACAACTTGGCCAAACACCCTGGTAGTTCGGATACCAAGGTCAGCAATGGCAGGTCGCGTCGCAACAAGCATAAACGCCGCATTAACGGTGATAATGCTGAAGATACGACAGTAAATGCTGGACCCGGTCAGCGGAAGAAGCCATTCAAAAGAAATACCCAGGGCCCGTCCAACTTGGACCGAATACTCGATCGCTTGTGCCAGATACATGGCACCCCCGAAAAACCAGCCAACCACACCAACAGGGATTGTTGGGTGTACAAGCAAGCAGGCAAGCTAAGCGCCGAAAACAACGACAAGGGGCTGCATAGCGATGACGAGGAAGAGCCCCGGCCGCCGAACAATAGAGGACAGAAGGGCTTTCCCACACAAGTGCGGACGGTGAACATGATATACGCAACCCACATACCCAAAAGGGAGCGGAAGCGTGCGCTAAGGGACATATACGCGATGGAGCCAGTCGCCCCGAAGTTCAACCCATGGTCTTCCTGCCCGATCACCTTCGATCGAAGGGACCACCCCACTAGCATCCGTCACGGTGGTTTCACCGCATTGGTTCTTGACCCAATCATCGACGGATTTCACCTCACTAGAGTCCTGATGGACGGGGGTAGCAGCCTGAACCTGCTTTATCAGGATACAGTGCGCAAAATGGGCATAGACCCCTCAAGGATTAAACCCACAAAGACGACCTTTAAAGGCGTCATACCAGGTGTAGACGCCAATTGTACAGGCTTAGTTACACTCGAAGTGGTCTTCGGATCCCCGGATAACTTCCGAAGTGAAGAGTTAATCTTCGACATAGTCCCGTTCCACAGCGGCTATCACGCACTGCTTGGACGAACCGCATTTGCAAAGTTCAATGCGGTGCCGCACTACGCATACCTCAAGCTCAAGATGCCAGGCCCTCGAGGAGTAATCACGGTCAATGGAAACACCGAACGCTCTCTCCGAACAGAGGAGCACACGGCGTCCCTCGCGATGGAGGTGCAAAGCAGCCTCTCACAGCAATTCTCGAGTCCGGCTATTAAACGTCCGGCCACCGTCAAGCGCGCCCGGAGTAACATACAACAAGACCGCCTAGCACGATCAGAGCACGCGTAGCATTCCGGCCCCAACCCCAGCCCTCGCGAAACCGCGAAGCCAGTACTATGCGCACGTAATTGCGCTCTGAAGCACCATGGGCATAGGGGACGGGCCACAACCACGGCACGCCCAGAATGCGGCTAGACCGCACTAGGGGCTCCCGTTTGTGTCATTCCTTTTTTTCTTTTTTTTTCTTCCTTTTACTTTCAGGACTCTGTTCTTCAGAAGCCTTGTCCGGCATTCGCGCCGAACACACGATGCAACAGCCAGGGAAGCAGAAAACTGCGTCGAGTGTCCAGGTGGTCTCTATTACGAGCAGTATACATGTTTTACATACCACACCGCAAACTTACCCCTGGAAGGGGGACATGTCAAAAGTCCCGTACCTTGCTTATCGCACAATTTGTATGGTTCTGCTTTTATTTGCAGTTTATTTTGAATAAACAATACATAGCTTCTGCCTATTATTGCACTCCTTTCTTTATCTATATATATATGTTCATTTCATGACATGTTGCACCCGTACACTTTGGTACGGCCAATACACCAGGGGCTTAAGTACCCCAAAAGTATGGTGTGATAAGTCCGAACACTTTCACAAGTGCGGCACCCCGAACTTATAGCATTATATGCATCGGCTCCGAATCATGTCTTGGGTCAATAGTTGGGTTTGTCCGGCTCCCATGTTTTGGTACCTTACGTTCCGTTATATCGGCTAAGGTAGCGATGGGAGAACCACTGCGATTGTGCCCCGGTTGAGCTGGGTTGAGCACCTCAGTGGAGAAAGCTAAAACTAACCGTCATGATAGGGCGAGAGCCGGTCGCTGTTCGAGAGGTTTTTTCGGGTCCCTAAAGACTTATGCCGCTTAGAGCGAGGAGTCGGCATTGTCCGGCCAAGGCGTGGATAGCGCCCCGAACTCGGTCTTCCGAATACTAGGGGCTTCGCCGAAATTTAAAATTATAGAATTCTATGGCTAAGTGAGAGTGTTGAAGCACTATAAGTCCGGTTGCCTTGTTCGTTGCGTTGAGCGCCTCCCTCGAAGGACCCAAGAATGGGAACAAGAGCGCTCAATTTTATCCCGAAAACCCCAACACTCGTGGCATGGGGGCTGAAGCCAACGACTTGCCATCTCTCAAATTTGATAAACGATCGCACAGAAGGTAATATTTTAAATTCACAAGCGTTGCTTAACGCATATGAACAAGTTTTCTGCGTACAGGATAACAAATGCGAGTCTATTCAAAAATTACATCTTTGGAGCATTCACCCACTATGAGGCGGGCACCCTTCAGGACGCCCTCATAATACATTTCAGGCGTGCGATGCTCCTTGCCCGGTGGTGGTCCGTCCTTCACAAGCTTCTCACCGTCCAGCTTGCCCCAGTGCACCTTAGCACGGGCAAGGGCCCTACAGGCACCTTCAATGCAGACGGAACGCTTGATGACTTCAATCCATGGACAGGCGTCCACCAGCCGCTGCACTAGACCGAAGTAGCTCCCAGGCATGGCTTCAGTTGGCCACAACCGAACTATGAGGCCCTTCATGGCCTGTTCGGCGACCTTGTGGAGCTCGACCAGCTGCTTCAGCTGGTCTCTCAGGGGCACCGTATGATCGGCCTCAGCATACTGAGACCAGAACACCTTCTCCGTCGAGCTTCCCTCCTCGGCTCAGTAGAGAGCGGCAGCATCGGACACACTGCGGGGCAGATCTGCGAACGCTCCTGGAGAGCTCCAGATTCGGCTAAGGAATAGATAATTCACTTTCACATGCTTGCTTTGCATAAAGAACTCCTTCAAGGGATTGACACGGAGGAAATCCTCCTCCTCCCCTTTGTACATAGCATACAAGATCTTCACCAGTTCGGTGACCGATCCCGGCCCTTTGCGGCTATGGCGGGTGGCGTCGTCCTCCCCATTGAAGTCCCACATGGGGTGGCCCCTATATTGGAGCGGCTGCACCCCCCTCATAATACAGATTGCCATGACTCCAATCATGGTTAATCCGGCATGAGCCAGTAACCTTATTCGGCTCATTAGATAGAGGACGTCCTTGTCATCTTCCCTCTGGGGGCTTCGAGGGCGCTAGCTGAGGCGCTTCTTCAGAGGAGCATTGCTGAACTCCGGAACGCCGATCCGAACAGGATCTGGCAGCGAGACGTCCTCCATATAAAACCATTCCGAGGGCCAGTCTTCGGACGCCTTCTTTGGGGTTCCGGATAGGTATCCGGTCCCGGCGATGCGCCATAGCTCGGCTCCGCCCACTTGATATATCGACCCCTCGTGAGAACGGCGTACTAGGCAGAATATTCTCTTCCACAGCCCGAAATGAGCCTCGACGCCCAAGAACAGCTCGCAGAGGGCCACGAAGCCTGCAATGTGCAAAATGGAGGCAGGCGTAAGGTGATGCAACTGGAGGCCGTAGAACTCCAGGAGCCCCCGGAGAAACGGATGGATTGGAAATCTGAGTCGTTTTACTAGATAAGAGATGAAGCACACCCGCTCTTCTTAAGAGGGATCAGGGACGCTCTCCGCTTGCTTTCCTCCCTTCTACGTGGCGAGTCCGGCTTGAACCAGAACCATGAAGGCCGGGGGAAGAAATCCCTTGGTCTGAAGTATAACTAGCTCGCTATGCGGGACTGAGCATCTCTCCCAATTTCCAGGCTGGGGGCTGGGAGCGCGAGAGGAGGAGCCGCGTCGACTGTCCATGGTGGAATGGGCTTTGGTCAGGGGCGCTCCGATGAAAGCTCGCAAAGGAGGGATGATGTGACTCAGATCTAGATCCTCGCCCCTTTTATAGGCAGCTCTTTTGCGCAGATTAGGGGGTAATTGTAAAAATACCCTGGCTTTTCGCATTCATTCAAACACGTGGAAGATGGCCGTTATTGGGCGCAGAAGCCAAGGAGCACAGCATTTATCAGAAGCCGGACACTGTTCGACAGGTATATGGAATTTGGAGAAGAACCCGCCTCGCAATGCCGAAGACAATCAACGCACTGGACTCGTCGTCATTGAAGCCTAGTTCGGGGGCTACTGAGGGAGTCCCGGATTAGGGGGTGTCCGGATAGTCGAACTATCAGCGTTGGCCGGAATCCTAGACTATGAAGATACAAGATTGAAGACTTCGTCCTGTGTTCGGATGCGACTTTCCTTGGCGTGGAAGGCAAGCTTGGCGATACGGATATGTAGATTTCCTACCATTGTAACCGACTCTGTGTAAACCTAACCTATCCGGTGTCTATATAAACCGGAGGGTTTTAGTCCGTAAACAACAACAATCATACCATAGGCTAGCTTCTAGGGTTTAGCCTCCTTGATCTCGTGGTAGATCTACTCGTGTACTACCCATATCATCAATATTAATCAAGCAGGAGTAGGGTATTACCTCCATCGAGAGGGCCCGAACCTGGGTAAAAACATCGTGTCCCTTGTCTGCTGTTACCATCCGCCTAGACGCACAGTTCGGGACCCCCTACCCGAGATCCGCCGGTTTTGACACCGACATTGGTGCTTTCATTGAGAGTTCCTCTATGCCGTTGCCATCAGGTAGGATGCCTCATCTCGTCTTTAAAGACGATGCTATCGCCAAAGAAGCCTTGGCCACTGGTCAGACTCTTCGGCTAGGCGGTTTTCTCATGACCGCCAATTCGGCCGCCGCGCCGACGGTGACCTCTCGAGTCATCGAAACCAATCTCCATGTCAGTTCGGAACTTGCCGAACAGTTAGATCCGATCGAGCTCTCCTCCATAAACGAGCTCTAGGATCGCATCGCCGCCCTGGGAGTCGCTACAGACTACGACCGGATCGGGCCTAAAACCGATCTGAGAGAGATCAACTCTCCCCAGGCTACCCATCATGTTGCTGTGATAGAGGAGCAATGCAACGACTCTTCTTCTATCTTAAGGACTAGCTACGTCCGGATTCCTGATCCCTCCATGCCGGATTCCTGCGGAGGGACGGATGTCGATCAAGCCCTGAACTTAAAGTCAGGCGGCGGGTCGGACTCATTGGATAGCACTCAAAAATCCAAACTTCCGAGTTCGGAAACTTCTCGGCCCTTGAGTCCTAAATTGGACGGGGTTTCGGAACTAGTGCCACCCGCCCACCCAAACATTAGCGATCTCTCTCGAATTCGGCAAGAGCCCGCCGAAACAGTACATCATTACTGGGCCAGATTCCTCCTGGTTATGAACAGGATAAAGGACTACCGAGAGGAGGACGCAATACCAATCTTCTGCAATAATTGCACGGACAAGGGAATCCTAAACGCCATAAGTCGTCGCGAAATTACACGCTTTTGCTAACTTGGTGACCATAGTACAAAAGTACTGTGCGATGGAGAGCGCCTGGACAACCGAAAGTAAATTTTGGGATAATCCGGCCCCGAATACATCCCTAGTCCGGAACAAAAGGGTGTATCATCATCAAGCACCTGGGTTGAATACCAAAAAACCAAAAACCCCTAAAGGGTACGGAACCGTACTGGAGGGTTGGCTAAACGGACCCTGCAAAATTCATAGCACAGAGGGCGCCACTCCAACTCATAGCCTTCGAGGATGTTGGATACTACGACAGGTGGCCAAAAGTGGCGAAGAGCTTCTAGCTTCAGAATCCCAGCCCAGCAACACCAGTACGGTGTTAACAGTCTTCGAGACTTTCGCATCAAATAACATGCGAAAACGAACACTCCGCAACCTTGCCGAAGTCTACCAAGTAGCAACAATAAATCCATGGAGTGACACGGCTATTACCTTTAATGCCAGTGACGAACCTAAATTCCGAACTACCCTGGCACCAGCCGCATTGGTCCTCAGCCCGATAGTAGACGGCTTTCGCCTTACTAAGGTACTCATGGATGGCGGCAGCGGACTAAACCTCATCTATGAGGAAACCCTCCGAAAAATGGAAATAGACTGGAACCGCATTGAGCGAAGCAGCACAACCTTTAGAGGAATAATCCCCAGCCGGGAAGCATGCTGCACAGGAAAAATTACACTGGACGTAGTGTTCGGCTCACCGGACAATTACAGGTCTGACGAGGTCACCTTTCAAGTGGCCCCATTCAACAGCGGATACCATGATTTATTAGGACGAGAGGCATTCACAATCGTTCAAGCTATACCCCATTATGGGTACATGAAGCTTAAAATGCCCGGACCTAACGGAATCATCACTCTCGCTAGTGATCCGAATATAGCACTCCGCGCCGAAAACAAGACAGCCGCACTAGCCCTCGAGGCACTATCCGAAGCCCTAGCGGCCGAGGAACTCACCGCGATGCGCTCCATGGTGAACAGGGACGATGTGATACTTGATAAACGATCCAAGTCCACCTCTTTTAAACCAGCGGAGGAAATAGTCAAATTCCAAGTCCACCCAACGGACCCTGCAAAGACGGCTTCCATTGGGGCATAATTAAACCCTGATGTAGACGCCGCACTACGAGAATTTCTACAAGAAAACTGGGACATCTTTTCATGGCACCCTTCAGACATGCCGGGAATCCCACGTCAGCTGGCCGAACACAGCCTAAACATCCTAAAAGGATTCAAGCCAGTCAAACAGGCTCTTCGGCGCTTTTCCGAACCCAAGAGACAGGCCATGGGAGAGGAGCTAGCCAAACTTTTGGAAGCCGGATTCATCAGAGATATAGAACATCCGGATTGTCTAACAAACCTTGTGATGGTACCAAAGAAGGATAAATCCTGGCGCCTATGTGTTGATTTCAAAGACCGTAATAAGGCTTGCCCAAAGGATCCCTTCCCCCTCCCTCGAATTGATCAAATCATTGACGCTACAGCAGGACACGACTCATTGTGCTTCCTCCACGCGTACTCCGGCTACCACCAAATCAAGATGGCGGAGCCAGACCAAGCTGCAACAGCATTCATCACTCCATACGGCCTGTTCTACTTCAACACAATGCCCTTTGGGCTCAAAAACGCCGGCGCAACCTATCAGCGCATGATTCAGACATGTCTGGCAAACCAGATCGGCAAAATGGTGGAAGCATACGTAGATGACGTGATCGTCGAAACTCTAGTAGACGACTTGAGGCTCACATTCGAAAATCTTCGAAAATATGACATCAAGCTCAATCCGGAAAAATGCGTCTTCAACGTTCCAGCCGGAAATCTCCTGGGCTTCATTGTGTCCGGTAGAGGAATTGAACCAAACCCAGCCAAGATCCAGGCTCTGTCACAATTGGATATTCCAAAAGACCTCAAACAAATAAAAAAATTGACGGGATGCGTAGCGGCTCTAAGCCGCTTTATTTCCCGATTGGGAGAAAAGGCGTTGCCCCTTTACCGCCTCCTCCGGCGCACCGAACACTTCTAGTGGACGGAGGCCTCCACGGCCGGACTCGAAGAAATAAAGGCCATTTTGGCAACAAACCCGGTCCTGGCCGCGCCCAACGTGGGCGAACCAACGCTATTATATATCTCCGCAACACATCAAGTTGTTAGCGCGGTGCTCGTTGTCGAACGAGCAACGGACGGACACCGGTTCCCTCTTCAAAAACCAGTTTACTATGTGTCCACTATCCTAACTCCATGCAAGTCCCGGTACCCACACTATCAAAAGATAGCATACGCAGTGTTCATGGCATCCCGGAAGCTGCGACGCAACTTTCAAGAGTGTTCGATAATGGTAGCCTCCGAAGTACCTCTTAATGACATTATAAACAACCGTGACGCGATGGGCTGGATTACTAAATGGGCCATAGAGCTCCTCCCATTCGACATAACTTATAAGCCACGACGAGCTATTAAGTCGCAGGTTTTGGCCGACTTCGTGGCCGAATGGACCGAAGCCGAACTCCCTAAAGAGTACGGCGCATACTCCAATTGGATCATGCACTTCGACGGCTCCAAAATGTTGGCTGGCTTGGGGGCTGGCGTCGTCCTGACGTCCCCAACCGGGGACACAGTCCAATACGTCCTTCAGATAATGTATACGGACTCCAACAACGCAGCCGAATACGAGGCCCTTCTGCACGGCCTCTGGATGGCAGTCTCCATGGGCATTCAACGCCTAGAGGTGCGCGGGGATTCGAACCTCGCAATATCTCAAATAAACTGGGACTTTGATGCCAAAGATCTGAAAATGGCAGCATACCGCAATGCGGTCCTAAAAATGTCAGCACGGTTCGAAGGGCTCGAATTTCATCATATAGCTCGGGATAACAACCAGGCGGCGGATATATCGGCTCGCATCGGTGCAAAACGCGATGCCGTCCCACCCAATATCTTTTTGGAACGGCTATTCAGGCCATCCGTACTATGGGACGGGGAGTCCGGCAATAGCAATCCGGACCCAACCGCACCGCCCGACGCCGAACACTCCGACACAACCGGAGGCTCCGCCCCCGAGATAACACCCTCTGCTCACGAAATAGTGGCGGTTATCGCCCTGTGGACGGAACCATTCCTAGCCTACCTAACGAGGCAGGAACTCTCCGAAGACCAAAACGAGGCTCGCTGCATAGTACGGCGCTCTAAAGCCTATAAAGTCCATGAGGGAGAGCTTTATAAGAAAAGCACTACCGGAGTCCTTCAAAGGTGCATCTCCGAAAAGGAAGGGCGCAACCTCCTGGCTGAAATTCATGCCGGACTGGGTGGGCACCACGCCGCAGCCCGGGCACTTGTAGGCAAGGCCTTCCGTACAGGATTTTATTGGCTGACGGCTCGGGCAGATGCGCAGGATTTAGTCCAATGATGCGTCGGTTGCCAGCTTTTTTCTAACCAAAGCCACATGCCACCCACCGCCCTCAAAACTATACCCACCACCTGGCCGTTCGCGGTCTGGCGGCTTGACATGCTTGGACCCCTTAACGGAGGAACCCACAAGCAAAAATACCTATTGGTCATGGTGGATAAATTAACCAAATGGTTAGAGGCCAAACCAGTTAAAACGGCCGAATCCGGACCGGTGATAGACTTCATATCAGGGGTAGTGCACCGTTACGGTGTCCCCCAGAGTATCATCACTGATAATGGCACCAACTTTACGGCCGATGAGGTCAAATCATGGTGCAAAAACATGGGCATCAAGCTCGATTACGCCTCAGTCTATCACCCTCAAACCAACGGCCAAGTCGAACGGGCAAACGGTCTAATCATGAGCGGCATTAAACCCAGACTAGTGCGGTCCCTCAAGGAATCTAACACGCACTGGGTTGAGGAGCTCGACTCCGTGCTCTGGGGGCTGCGGACCACGCCAAATTGGACTACCGGATTCACACCATTCTTCATGGTGTACGGCGCAGAGGCAGTCTTGCCCTGCGACATAATAAATGACTCACCTCGAGTGCGCATGTACGAAGAAAGAGAAGCCGAGCTCAATCGGCAGGACAGATTGGACGCATTGGAGGAGGAGCGCGACGTGGCAAAAGCTCGTTCCACATTTTATCAACAGCAGGCTCGAAGATATCAAAGCAGGGAAGTACGGGCCAAAGCTTATAACGTTGGCAAACTAGTTCTACGCCTGCCGGACAAGAAAAAGGACAAACTCAAGCCCAAATGGGAAGGTCCCTTCATCATTGACCAGGTCCTGACCGGCGGAGCATACCGTCTGCGGAGCGCATCGGATAACCGACTCGAGCCAAACCCATGGAACGCAGCCCGTCTACGAAGATTCGACGCCTAAGTGCCGGACTCCAAGTTCGTCTCCTTCCTCTGTCCGCATTCTTTATTTTTGCTTTTGTGCTTTCTTTTATTTCTCTCCTTCCTCCTTCTTCTTCTTATAGCCTCTAGAGGCTCGTTTGCGCTTTTTCCGCACACACTTGATGCGCTGTCCGCGCTCATTATACCTGGGGGCTTCTTTGACAGAAGCTTATCTATACGGGCTTCATGCCCAACACATGCGTTAAGCTTCCGCATGTACCTTTTATTCACCATTATATGCATTGATATGACTTAAGTTTTGGCCAAGCTGGGTTGCCTGGCTCCTGTGCTTACCCCTACGTTCCCGATTGTTCGTCGATTTCAACATCACGAAGAGCTCGGGAATCGTTTTCGTCATCCCTTGCATACTATAGTTCATCACGAAGTTCTAGTAACTTAGTGATGGTGACTAGCGAATTCTGTCAATCACTATCTTATCTGGAAGATTAACTCCCACTTGATTCAAGCGATTGAAGTACCCAGACAATATGAGCACATGCTCACTAGTTGAGCGATTTTCCTCCATCTTTAAGCTATAGAACTTGTTGGAGACTTCATATCTCTCAACTCGGGTATTTTCTTGAAATATTAAATTCAATTCCTGGAGCATCTCATATGGTCCATGACGTTCAAAACGTCTTTGAAGTCCCGATTCTAAGCCGTTAAGCATGGTGCACTAAACTATCAAGTAGTCATCATATTGAGCTAGCCAAACGTTCATAACGTCTGCATCTGCTCCTGCAATAGGTCTGTCACCTAGCGGTGCATCAAGGACATAATTTTTCTGTGCAGCAATGAGGACAAACCTTAGATCACGGATCCAATCCGCATCATTGCTACTAACATTTTTCAACATAATTTTTCTCTAGGAACATATCAAAATAAACATATGAAAGCAACAACGCGAGCTATTGATCTACAACATAATTTGCAAAATACTACCAGGACTAAGTTCATGATAAATTTAAGTTCAATTAATCATATTACTTAAGAACTCTCAGTTAGACAGACATCTCTCTAGTCATCTAAGTGATCACGTGATCCAAATCAACTAAACCATGTCCGATCATCACGTGAGATGGCGTAGTTTTCAATGCTAAACATCACTATGTTGATCATATCTATGATATGATTCACGTTCGACCTTTCGGTCTCCGTGTTCCGAGGCCATATCTGTATATGCTAGGCTCGTCAAGTTTAACCTGAGTATTCCGCGTGTGCAACTGTTTTGCACCCGTTGTATTTGAACGTAGAGCCTATCACACCCGATCATCACGTGGTGTCTCAGCACGAAGAACTTTCGCAACGGTGCATACTCAGGGAGAACACTTCTTGATAATTAGTGAGAGATCATCTTAAAATGCTACCGTCAATCAAAGCAAGATAAGATGCATAAAGGATAAACATCACACTACTAGAAAAACCACTACTAATGGCGCACCTAATTTGGCCATTAATGGCGCATCACCGGTGCGCCATTAGTAATTTTTACTAATGGCGCACCTCCTGGTGCGCCATTAGTATCTGGTATACTAATGGCGCACCACCTGGTGCGCCATTAGTATATGCCACGGTGCGCCATTAGTATGCCTCCCAGGGGGCATGTATACCCAGGTGCTTTGGCATACTAATGGCGCACCACCTCTGGATGCGCCATTAGTAACCGCGGCATACTAATGGCGCACTACCCAGTGATGCGCCATTAGTATGCACTGTCATACTAATGGCGCACTGTCATGTGATGCGCCATTAGTATGAATATTAGGTTTTTTTTTATTTTTTTATTTTCTGTTTTTTGCACAGGTTACAAAATGTATAATTTGACAAAATCTAGACAGCACACATCAAGAATAGATTCATCAAATACAATAGAAGATTAGTCTTTGAATACAATTCATCATATTAGTCTCCGAATACAATTCATCATATTAGTCTCCGAATTGAAAAGACCGAACAAAGATAGAACATTATATTACAAGTCTCGAGACCGTGAGTAGCGAGTTTGTCTTCACATTACAAGTCGATATCGATCATCTAAACTACCATCACATAGAAGAGAGCTGCGGTCATCACGATGAGCATCATCACGATGAAACTCGTCTTCATCCGGTTCCTCCAACGCTCCCTCCCCTCTCCCGCTAGATAGCGGGCATATCTAGATTCGGCCTCGGCCCTAGTGGTGTACCCTTTGTAACTGTTACCGCTGAATCGGTGAACCTGTCTCCGACACTCCTCCCAGTCATCGTAGACTCCGGGAACCTTACCCTTGTACACGACATACGTCGGCATCGCTATGCACTAGCCAAACGAAACGTTAGTACCAATTCACAGACAATACATAAGCAATATATAAGTATGCAACAGAACGATCGGAAGAGA
>LR880971.1:783000142-783027944 GCA_904067115.1 Aegilops sharonensis | reverse complement strand
TGGTGTGGAGGGCTGGATGAACAGTAGACGGTGGAGGGGTGCCCGTGGAGGGGTGGTTGAACAGTAGCCGGTGGAGTAGCGCGCGGTGGAGGCTGGATGAACAGGAGCCCGTGGAGGCTGGAGGAGGTCGACAGTAGCCCGTGGAGGCTGGAGGAGGTCGACGGTAGCCCGTGGAGGCTGGAGGAGGTCGACGGTGGAGATGAACAGTATCCCGTGGAGTCCCGTTTTGCGGTACGCCACACCCCTCCCGATGAACAGGACCCCCGTTTCGACCGTAGCGCTCCAACACAAGTCCGTTTCGTCCGTTTTGCGGTACGCTATACCCCTCCCGATCAACAGGACCCCTGTTTCAACCATAGCGCTCCAACACAAGTCCGTTTCGTCCATTTTACGGTACGCCACACCCCTACCGATCAACAGGACCCCCGTTCGTAGGAGGTCCGTTTCCTCCGTTTTGCGGTACGCCACACCCTTCCCGATCAACAGGACCCCCGTTTCGACCGTAGGATGTCCGTTTCCTCCGTTCTGCGGTACGCCAGGCCTCGTTTCCATCGCCTGTTCCGTCCAAGCCGGTTGGCTCCCACGCGTTCCGTTGCCTCCCGATGAACACGACGCATTCCGTTGCCTCCCCATGAACACGACGCATTCCGTTGCCTCCCCATGAACACGAGCCCTCGCCGTACGTTTGCGCAACTAGGCGTTCGAGACCCCACCCGTATGTACACATACGTGGCCATATTTTCTTTCTTGCACCTTGGCCGCTGTACGTACGTGTACACGCTACGTGCGCGCCTCTACTACGACACGTACGCGCCTCTTCTACGACACGTGCGCGCCTCTACATCGACCAGTATATATGTACGTACACATTCGCGACCAGAATGACAACACTACGTACGCTTCGACCAGGTGGGTCCCGACTATCAGGCAGTTCCGTGCATGCGAAAATGTAGCTGGTGGGTCCCAGTAATTAGAGGGGCGAATCGATTTTTTTGCCCGGATGCACTTCCTTTGAGTGCGAAGATATAGCTGGTGGTTCCTAGCAGTCAGGGGGGCGAATGGTTTTTTTTTGCCAGGACACACTTCCTTGCATGCGAAGATGTAGCTGGTGGGTCCCAGCCGTAAGTGGGCGAATCATTTTTTTTGCCCGGACGCACTTCCTTGCGTGCGAAGATGTAGCTAGTGGGTCCCAGCAGTCAGGGGGGCGAATCGTTTTTTTGGACGCACTTCCTTGCATGCGAAGATGTAGCTGGTGGGTCCCAGCAGTCAGGGGGAAACCTTTTTTCGTGAAATACGGTGGCCCGTCCGGTGGGTCCCCGCTGTCTGGTGGAGGAATCATTATTTTCCGCATAATAAGGAGGCACTTCCTTGCTGCGACCGTGGAGCCAGCTGTCAGCCTCTCCACGTACAGTCCATGTCCGATGGAAGTCGTTCCTTGACCTCGTTGACCACGCCGCGCCGAGAGCACCACGGCGGTGGACGACGGCGAGGCCTAGGAAGGGGACGACTCGGAGCCGGGGAAAACGCAGCAGTGGATGCCCACGCAAAGAGGAGTACGAGGGTTCACTGGTTCGGCTGCGGTGTGAGGCTGCTGTTGCCGTAGATTAACAGGGGGTGTGGGTGAGTAGAGGGATGGCCTGGCCAGCGGTGGGAGTAGTAGGGGCGATGAGGCCTCCGCGGCATCATAGCCGGCCACGGGAGGCAGGAGCACGCGGCACGACCGGCGCTGGTTTGGGCGGCTGGAGCAAGAAGACCAGAGGTTGAAGAAGCACTACAACCGTTGGATGAACATCGTACGGTAACAGGAGCTAGAATCGTTCATATTGACTAAGTTGACAAAGCCCTCCATTCCCGTCAACTTGACAGGCCCACAAGTCAGCCTACTAGTATGCTGGGTTCCAGCTGGCAGGGGGAGTATTCATTTTTTTGTGCGTAATAAGGAGGCACTTCCTTGCGTGCGAAGATAGCTAGTGGGTCCGACAAGTCAGCGGGGGGCAAATTTTTTTCGCGAAATACAGACGCCCTTCCGGTGGGTCCCAGATGTCAGGTGGAGGAATCATTATTTTGCGCGTAATAAGGAGGCATTTCCTTGTGTGCGGCCGTGGACCCAGCTGTCAGCCTCTCCACGCACAGCCTACTTCCGATGGTGTCGTTCGTTGACCATGTTGACCACACCGCACCGAGCGCATCCAAGGTGGTGGACGACGGCGAGGACCCGGACAGCAACGAGCCGGAGATGGGAAGACGCGGGAGTAGAGTCGCAGATGGAGAGGTGTATGAGGGTTAACTGGTTCTAGTGCGGTGTGGTTCGGTAGTCGGTGGAGAAGAACAGGAGGTGTGGAGAGTTGGAGGGATGGCCTGGCCAACGGTGGAGTAGCGGCTCATAGCGAAGCGTGCTAAGCAGAGCTGCTAGCAGCAGGAGGCGGCAGGTGGTCCCGGCGGCGCTGGAGGAAGAAGACGAGAGATTGAAGATGGATGCCGGCCGTTGGATGTAAATCCAACGGCTAACATGTCAGAATCATTTGTTGACTAAATTTACAACTACTTGCGTTGGCTTCGACCTATTGGCCCACATTTCAGCCTTCAAAAATGTGGCACGTATTCAACCCATTTTTACAGAATTTACAGTCTTTTTTGCGTGGTAGAATTTACAGTCAATTTGATCTTTTTTTGAATTACAACCATTAGCTGGGCTGGGTGAACAATTAATGTAGATTTCATGCGGCCCATTTATTTTATTTCCTAAAAAATTACTGGCCATTAGCACTTTATCTAGATACATGATTTTGCAGGGCTGATTCTAATTATAATGTTGGGTTGGGCCAGCAATGCTATCAAAAAATAAAAAAGGGCTGAGCATTTTGTTATAAATATATTTAAATAATTAGTGATATTATTACATTCGTCCTTAAATCTTACCAAGCTTTTTGTACACAATCACTAGGATTTTTGTGCCAAAACAATCCAGGATTTTATTTGTTAAGAAATTATTTTTAGAAGTTAATAAGATGTGGGATATTGTTTTCTTACATATGTAAGTATCTGTTAAATATATGATGAAAATAAAAATAATATATAATAACATATAAAATAATTTAAATATATATAATATAGTTAAAAGGGAAACATAAGTTGTACCTGGCGTTCCTATTCTTATATAGAAAAATAGAACAGACCGCTGCATTTTCTTCAAAAAAATACATAAATTGGGCTGCCAAAAATAAAACCTCGGATGGGCGGTCCATAGGCTAGTCGATACATGTCTGCCCTAAGAAAATACAAAGAGGCCCTCCCATCCGAGGTCGTGGGCTGCGCGTGCTAAAAATGAAACCTAGACGGGGCAGCCCAAAACCACGTCCAACACTTGCCAAAACTCCGTCCCTCGTTTTCTCTGTGTTTCGCACACTCAACATTGTGTGGGCATTTTGACTGTGCATCATATGAAGATGTGCTATGCATGAATGTTGATCAGCGTGATGTTAACTGGCTGGTAGTTCCATTTTCGACCACGAATAAAACTTCCAACATGATGTTAACCCTGTTTGAATAGGCCGTGTTAATATAAATGCTCTGCCTCTGAAAGTTGCAGTTTCTTATCTGAAACTGAACTTGCAGTGTCTTATCTGAAACTGAAACTTGCAGTTTCTTCTCGTCTGCACTTTTATACTCCTATGAAACTACATTTTTTAAGTGCTAAAAATAGATCTCTAGTATACATAAAATTCTTCATATGCTCAATACTGTTAATCTGAAATTCAAAAGACATTCATATCTGAAAGTACTCTCAAAATACACAACACAAAAAACAATTCACAACCTGCAAATACTGACAATCCTAAGCTCCTCCTGACAATTCACAACCTGCCCGACTATTGGGCTGGGGGGCAGTCCCCTCCTATTCCTCGGCGGCAGACAGCCGCCCCGTGAGACGATGTGAACGGCGAGGGAGACAATGGCGGGGAAGCGTCGTCGGGCCAACTGCTTTTCTCCTCTCGCAGTTGGGTTCGGTCGAGGAAGACTCCACCGCCTAGCTCTGGCAGGACACCCTCACAAACGGCACATTGTAGATGCTCGATCTCTGGTGGATGCTCCATCTGGGATCGATACTCCCACCACCGCCCCCTCACGATCCGATTCAGTGAATCTGGTTGCTCCATGGCCCAGAGGAGCACCTCTATGTACTCCGGCGCGACTCCCTCCGGGAGTATCCCGCCTTTTCGCTCTGTTGCAGATATTTGGCCATGGATGTCGCCGTCGCCGCTAGTTGGTCCTTGTTGTCAAACCAAGACTGTATCTCCAGCATCCTAGCTAGCTTCACAGGGTCGCCGTCTGCTATCCTCACGTATCGGTTGTACTCCTCCATCGATCTACTTCTCCACAACACCTTCACTCGCCGGCGGTGGTTTTTGAATGGAAGAGGAGAGGAGCGGCGCTGGTTTTGGATTAGAACGGGAGAGGATCAACGCTGGTTTTGGACTGGAACAGGAGAGGAGGGGCGGTGGTTTTGAAATGGAAGAGGAGAGGAGCGGCGCTGGATTTAGATTGGAACAGGAGAGGAGCGGCGGTGGTTTAAGAGGAGAAGAGCGGAAGAGCGGCGCTGGTCTTGGAAGTATTTTTTTGTTGTTTTGCGTATTTTGGGTCAAAGTTTGACCACGTACTGTATGTGACAAGCAAAATGTGAATGCATGTCACCAAAAATTGTATCGTTTGGTTCGTATCTGAATGTACTTTCAAATTATATTATTTTTGCAACGTATAACATATATTTTATGTGCGAAAATCATGGTCAATTATGACCCAGAATAAAAGGGATACTAGTTAATGTGGGGTCGATTTCTTAATTGAAGGGTAAATTGATTTTGATTTTGATCCAGTCACAGCGCGCCGGCCCTCTCGCCCAATCCTAAATCTCTACCACACGCTCCTCTCCCTCTTCTCCATTGCAAAACCACCTCCTCTCCTCTCCATCATCTTCATTCCAAAACCACCGTCTCGCCTCTCCCTCTTCTGATCTTCTCCATTGCGAAGCCACCTCCTCTCCTCTCCATCATCTCCGTTCCAAAACCATCGTCTCGCCTCTCCCTCTTCTGATCTTCTCCATTGCAAAACCACCTCCTCTCCTCTCCATAATCTCCATTCCAAAACCACCTCCTCTCCTCTCCATCATCTCCATTCAAAAACCACCGTCTTGCCTCTCCCTCCTTTGATCTTCTCTCCATTGCAAAACCACCTCCTCTCCTCTCCATCATCTCCATTCCAAAACCACCTCCTCTCCTCTCCCTCTTCTCTATTGCAAGACCACCGTCTCTCCTCCCATCTTCCAAAGCTAGCACCGAACCACTCAGAATGACATCTATGGAGAGGATGCAGCAGCGAATCAGGCAGATCGCCGGCGGCGACCAGGCAAAGTTAGCCAGGTTGAAGGAGATCCTTAGTTGGTTTGACAATGAGTGGGAGATTTCGAGGACGGTGCGGGCCATGTGGCAATGTATGCGAAAGAGTGAGACGGCGGCGATGAGGGCGGCGATGTACATGTACTCCTTGGCGGCAGTCACGCCGCAGTTCTCCGAGTTCATCGAGTATCTCCTATGGGCGATGGAGCAGACAGATTCGCCCGAGGCGACAGTCAGGCGGAGGTGGTGGGCGTACAGGTCGATGGTCGAGCACCCAGAGGATAACGAATCGATCGAGTATGGTGTGCCGTTCGTGAGGGTGCAGAGCCAGCCGGAGCCACATGAGTATTCGTTCTCCCACCGCAATAGGAGGCCGGATGGCGTGACGTTGCTTCCCCGACGTTCCCCACGGTTCCCTCGACGCTCGCCTCGTTTCGACGGCGGCGGTAGGGTTTAAGGTAAGCTTGACACTAACCTAATCTTCCACCTGCTCATGCTTACAATCAGTGTGACAGCTAATGAAAATCATGCTTACAATCAGTCTCCGAGTACTACGCCAATCACCCTAAAATAGCTCTGGACCTTTGGGTCAAAGTTGTGACACAGTGTACAAATAAAGAAAAATAGATTGGTGCTTCTTTCAGAAAAGAGTACTCCCTAGAAAACTACCAATACAAGCTACTAGTATTTGGTTAGAGGATTTGCTGCCGAGAAAGATCCGTCCACAGAGAGCGCCACACATCCCACTGGTTGTGGTAGATGCCAATGTGTGCATGCAGCATGGTTGGTGTCTGTAATTTTTACTTGGCACACCTTGAACTCTGCATATATGCCGGTACCATACGTACATTTGTGGAGTTCCACCAAAATGCAGCTGAATAACCCTGTTTGCACAGATAATGAAAAAGCGTGATTACATTATAGTGGCACTAGTTGATGAAACACACAAAATAAATAGAACAAAATATTGTGATAGTATCATAGTATGCCATGCTGCGAGGGCGAGATGGGCCCTGCGACGCCTCATACGGTACGCCTCATACTGGACATCGTCCCAAGTCTCCCAGATACACCTTCTGCCAGTGATGAACATCAGTGTACAGCAGCAGTACAAGGAGGTGCCTTGAGACATTCAAATCTCTATTTTTGTACATATCAACTAAAATTAAGCACCCCGGTTTGCAGAAATGCTTAAACATTAACAATGGGACTAGTTGATGAAACATACTTTAACAAAGAGAAGCACTTTCTTTATCTACATTGGAAATGAAATGATAGAGATGACACTCGCTCTATTTTAACTGTATTATTACTCCATTTTATCAGTGACACTAGGGTCGAGCAGGTGGCAAACGAGGTGTACCGTGCGTCGCAAGGATGAAGGTTGGGGGTGCTTAGACTGGAATGCTGAAGCTGGCTCTTTCAGTCACCAACATGGATGATTCAATTCATGGGACCTTTTGGGGCAGTTCACCTAAAATGAAGCAATGTCCCGTGAGCTAGCAGCTTCTTCTTCATTTTTTTAAGAAAAGGGCTCCAACCCCGGTTCCATTTCCATCAGACAACGAAACCCATAGAGCTTCTTCTTCATTAGTTGCAATAAAATTGAGCAACATCAAGGTTGGTTGTGAAGCTCCTGGAATGCTCAACTATAATTTGGATATCATTTTTGCAGTTCAACTAAGATCGAGCGTGAAATGTATATCTTTGTTTGCACAAAAAAGGTGGAAAGGAGGGTGACTAACAAGTAACAAGTGATGAAACATGCATCAAATGAAAAGAAGTATGTTCCTTATCTGAATGGCAATCCTACAAGGACAGTAGCAATTTCTAAAGCAGTGGCATTGCTAGATATTAGTGTGGGCATCAGGATTAACTATGACAACCGTTAAATACGACATTACTTTGGGCACGGGAGAGTAGGCGGACCAGGACAGTTGCATTTCTAACGAAAAGAACCAACTTATTTTAATGGGAAATTTTAGCAGGACATGTAAAGAAGTGCCATTGATTCATATTACTGGAGGCATTACATTGAAAACAACATTGGTTTAACGTGTCCTTACTTTTAACAGTGCGACTGCTACATTTTACTAGTGGCATTACATAAGAGTGGCTCAGGGCAACAAACATCAGAACAGGATATCTGGGTTGGTCCCATTTTTGTTCAGTATAGCCACCTTATACTGTGTGAGGCTAGCAAATCTAGTGCTGGACTTACTCTGTTGACTTGTCCCCCAGTCCCACTTCTTTCCTTTTTCAACCAATAGAACGGGTTTATATTGAGTTTGTAATGCGTTTCCTTTATTTCCCTATTAGACCTAGAGACCAGTTGGATAGCCAGTCTCTGCTACTTTTCGGCCCCATTATTTCCTCTTTCGACCAAGTCATAGATTCAGGTAACAAATCCTCCCCCACCCCCACCCCCTTTCTTCCTTGTTTGAACCAAGTAGTACTAGATTCGAGTGCATGAACTAGTTTTACCTCTTAAACGTAAAAAAATTAGGTTGTTTTCAAACAGCCGATCGATCCTATCTACGAGGGGGCCTGAGAAATAGTAAAAGTTACAAATGCAGCGTCAGGAGCTCGGGAAGTAGAGCAAGGCCGGTTTCGAAGGAAGTTATACCTGATGGTTGCCGGGATGTCGCTAGGTGGGCGGCGGGAGGCCGGATCTGCCCACACTATGGCAGCAAGGAAGAAGGGGTTGGAGGCCCTCCCTCGCTAACGGTGCTTGGGAGAGAACGGCAAGGCAGGCTGATCGGGACGCGCCCAGCAGTGGGTAAGAGCTGTCGCCGAGGACGACCGCGTGAATGTTGCACCTTCTCACCTTCCCCGGCGGAGAGGATCCGGCTGGATCTGTGACCAGCGGTGAGCAGAGAGAGAGAGAGTGTGTGGCCACCGCTGTCATGTTTAGATCTGGAGAGACCGAGACGGTGTGAAGAGAGCAACACTAGCAAGCAAGCGCGGAGGCTCCTGCCTACATAGTGGAGTAGTACTTAGTTTTCTTTTGTCTACCGGAGCCGGCTTGACCTCGTCAATGACTGTCGAGAAGTCTTCATGCACGTGGCCCGGAGGCGCAGTTGTCGTCATTTTGATCTGAAGCGCCGGATTATAACATATAACATGAAAAAATGCCACATGACAAGAAATCATAACCTGACTGCCCAAAGGAGACAACATGAATCCCGACGGACAAACTAGACGAGGAACAAAGCTCAAATTAAAGATAAACTCGTAGAAAAGGAGTCCGTCAATAGATGTCCTAATTAACATAGCCGGCTTGACCTAGATGGCAGCCGAGTAGTCACTGTTCATGCATGTGCCCCCAATGACTAGCCCAACTCAGTTTTCGCTGTTTAACCCTCGCAGTGATCCGAAGCACATGACACATAATTTTGCGAGATGACAATAAACCTTTTTCAGATTTCTCACCACAACTAAAGCCATGTACAACACAGCCTGCACGATATGTAGACGATAGCCAATCTAGGCATGTCGCTGGAGTCTGGTCACATGCATGGACGAACTGATCTTCCGTGTCTTGCAGGGATCGTCCAGGCACCAACGTAGTACAACACTTCTCTAGTTCTATCACTCGTCTCCCTCTTGTATTAAGTCACCCGACTTGCGGGGCCGGGGAGTGTGCCTATGGTCGGTTCTCAATTGTCGTCCCACATGTGTGTGCGAACGCAATATGACGCGTGTTCCATTCGGAGAGCAGCGTGCCAGACTGACCGACCGTCTGGGGTGCGACGCGAACGCGATGTGTGTGCTGTATACTCCTTACATGTGTACCGCCGTTTTCTAGACGCTTTGCTCCATGGCACGGGCGCAATCCATGGATACAAAATTAGTATACTGCATAATATTTAAAAGTCGAGGGCGGGGCTTTTCCTGCCCCTTAGGCGGCGGGACAGTTCCGCCTAGTCGGTTCGACAGAGAGGCGAGAAGACGAGGGAGTAGGCTGCTGCAAACGTAGGGTTGCGTGATTTGACAGTGAGTTACTGCTGGACAGGTGGGGCCCCGTGATTTGACTTGCCATTATCATTTTAACTGCGGCGCTACGACCGGCGTGAGTCTCCCGATTCCTAACCACCTCCATACAGGTGCCTCTCCCAATGCTCACTACTAGGAAAAGGCCTACTAATGGCACACCGGTTTTGCCTACTAATGGCGCACTACCGGTGCGCCATTAGTAGCACGCCATTAGAATTTTTTACTAATGGCGCACCACTGGTGCGCCATTAGTATCTGGTATACTAATGGCACACCTGGCAGTGCGCCATTAGTATGTAACTCCATGCGCCATTAGTATGCCTCCCGGGGGCCATATGTAACCATGTGCTTTGTCACACTAATGGCGCACTCTACCTTGATGCGCCATTAGTATCCTTTGGCATACTAATGGCGCACTCTGCCTTGATGCGCCATTAGTACCAATATTTGTTTTTTTTTGCTTTTCTGATTTTTGCACAGGTTACAAAATATATTATTGGACAGAATATAGACAGCAGCAAACAACAACATCAGATTCATCGAATACAATAGAAGATTAGTCTCCGAATACAATTCATCATATTAGTCTCCCAATTCAAAAGACCGAACAAAGATAAAACATTACAAGTCTCAAGACCGCGAGTATCGAGTTTGTCTTCACATTACAAGTCGATATCGATCATCTAAACTACCATCACATAAAAGAGAGTTGTGGTCATCACGATGAGCATCATCGCGATCAAAATGGTCCTCATCCAGTTCCTCCAACGCTCCCTCCTCTCTCCCGCTAGATAGCGGGCATATCTAGATTCGGCCTCCGCCCTAGTGGTGTACCCTTTGTAACTGTTACCGCTGAAACGGTGAACCTGTCTCCGACACTCCTCCCAGTCGTCGTAGACTCCGGGAACCTTACCCTTGTACACGACATACGACGACATCTCTATGCACAAGCCAAACAACATACAATACATAAGCAATATGTAAGTATGCAAAAAAAGGATCGAAAGAGAAAAGCAAGATATTAATAGCACGATTCATGGTCCTACTAATAAATAGCTTCGATTACATCTAAGTTGAACGACTGTCCAAACCAAAGAGACATACGAATTCATTAAAGTTTAATTACAACATGAGCTAATCAATGTTTCAGAACTACACGTCACTACTTTCGACTGGACTCATCGGACAGGACGTGGATGAAGCCGCCGTCTGTCGTGATGGTCATGAAATCGCGGTCGTTGTCACCCTGCATTTGTAGCGTTTCATCTATCTCACTGTTGGTCGGTTGATATCTAAGGAAGAACTGCCCCGAGGTTTGAAGGACATCTTGATGGATGATGTCCGCAAACTCCGACTGGATGCGAAAGAATTCTTGTCTGAGGTCCGCGTCCTGGACTGCCGACAAGCTCACGGCCCAATCTTTGAGATTATCTGGAAGCAGAAGTTGATGATGGTCCCTTACGATCGCCAGCATGTGATGGAGGGCGTAGTAGGCATCCTTCTGACCGCCAAGCGGCTGCTTGACATAGCAGAACTTCGTATTGTGTGAGAACATGTGCTTGCCGTACTTACGAACTACCCTGGTGAAGGTGCCTCCAGATTTGGCGTAGCCGGGGAGAACATCATCAAGAACTTTCTTGACATTTGTGTAGTCTATCTTGGAGTTACGGTTCGGGTCAAAATACGTGGCCATGTAATATTTCGGGCTTAAGAGGATGAGTGTGCAATGTGTGTCACTACACAGAACACGGAATGTTAGAAAAAAAAGAATGATCAAAATCTAAGAAATCATATGTTACGGGGCGGTTAAGGGATGACTTACTCGGGAAAGTAAGCCACAAGGAAGTTACCCTTATCTGGGTTTGCCAGAATGACGCCTTCGAGGTGTGAACTCGCAACTTGGCGGTCCCCAGCGCTGTTCAAGTGCTTGGCACGCATGTAGAAGGGGTCAACTATCACGATTTCCGGGGTCTTATCTCTAATGATCCGCATCTCCATACTCAGCGAAAACAGCCGAACGAAGGTGTAGTGCAGCGGATGAAGGTTAAACATAGCAAAGATGTCATCAAACCGCAGGACGATCGTACCCCCGATGTCGCCATCCGCAAAGCCCTTGCCCTCTGGCACCTTGGCCACGAAAACCGGGTATGCCACATCATTCTCTCTCAGACGCCGCTTCTCCAAAGAAAGAACACTATCGTGCAGACTCCGCATAGCACCGGTTGCAGCATTCAGCATATTTGGCGGTAGCATCGCCCTACCCGCCACATGCACCCTCCTCGAGATATCCTTAGGTGAAGGTGGCCCGTCCTGAGCACGGATCGAACTCGGTGCCAGCTGGCTCGCACCGGCGCTCTTGTTAGTCTTTCGTTTAAGTCCCTTCTTCTTGATCTCCTGTAATGGGACCGAGTTCTGCTCACAGACCGCTTTCTTGAGCGTGTTGGGGCTGATAATATTTCACACCTCAGCTATCTGAGGCTCGGTGAAGGCGGGAGCTGGAGGCGTCTCCTGAGAACTGAACGCCAGAGACGCGTATTGCAATTGGATTTCTCCGCCATACCAGCTAGATTGCGGTCGTCTTGGTTTGGTTCTTGAGAAAGAGGCCCGCAGAACTCGTCAGCGTACCCATGTTCGGCAAAGTACTTATCGACTTTGGTAAATGTACCGTCGTCGTTGTCGTTGTCGTCATCGTCCGGATCCTGTGCCATAGGGCTGTCCGGATCCTGTGCCATAGGGATGTCCGGCAGGTCCGTTAGCGTTGCGGCGTTCTTGCCATGGCTTGGCACCGGCACGACTCGCGGTCTTGTCTGTGGGGTTGTGTCCCCCACCCCCAAACGAATCTGGCTCTTCGGCCAAAGCAGCGGCCAGTTTACGCAGGCGCTGAGGGTCATCTCATCTTCTTCGTCGGCCCCAGCGGGTCAAACCGGAGGTAACAGCTCATCGCAGCCTGGCAGCACCCGAACCACTTCAACCCTATACACTGTGGGTGGCATCGGATTACCATGGAACATGCGGTTGCCCGGTTGAACGATTCTGCCCTTGGCAACATTGACCAACTCGGCGCCCACGAAGTGCAGAAGAGTGCAAGGAACGTCGGCGGTGCCCTGCGAAAACATGTACAGGGCGTCAGGGATGCCCAGTCAAAGGGTAGGAGATGAAGTCATCGGCCGAGAGGCTTAGTTACCGTGATGCCGTCGAGCTCGGCTAATGTCGAGGCACCGCCAACGGCGGGCGTGCAACTGACGGAGGGGGAGCTTGCTGGCGAGGTGCCGGCCGGTGTACACCCGGGTGCATTAAGCTCCAATGCCAGTGCCGGCGCCGGAGACATGAATACCGCCTCCGCCGGAGACACCAATGGCGCCGCCGCCGGAGACACCAATGGTGCCGCCGGAGACACCAATGGCGCCGCCTGCGCGCTATGCGAGTTGCTGGCCGTGAAGCTGGGAACCGGGGGAGGCCCCTGTTGGCCGCCCGCAATCCACATCGTCAGCCCATGAATCAACGTAGGCACCATGGCGTTGAGCTTCGTTCCCAGTTGTTGTTCCACTTGCTCTTGGACAAGTTCCGGAATCCGCGCCACTTGTGCCTTGAGTGCTTCAACCTCGCGCGTCTGGCTTTCCGAGCTAGCCTTTTTCTCCTTCCGCACACCAGCGGTATAGTATGACCCCCATTTTGTGGACAAGCCTTTGCCGGCCACACGACCAGCTGACGTCGGCTTAGTGAGCTTATCCTTGCTTTTCATTATGTTCAACGCCCTATTTAAAGGGCTGTCGAAAGGGGAGCTCTGAGACGACCCCGCGCTACTGCTTTCAGTTTCCTGCGAAAGGAACGTGAACCATTTAGAAATATTGGGGATTAATTAGAGTGCAACCATATGGAGCTAATTACGCGGGGGTGTATTCCTTACCAGAACAAGCTCAAGCGCCCTGGTCTTCGGATCCGTGGTAAGCTCCTTTGTTATCGGGTCCTCCTTGTACCGAGCCCTGACATAGTTCCTGGTTTGCTTGTTACCGCTGTATTTCTCGAAGCGGGGCGGTAGGCCTTGCTCGGCACGCTCCGCGTCCTCCTTGTCCCATATAGGCTCCGCCACTCTGTAACCGCCGGGACCGAGTTTGTGTTCCCCTAAGTTCAACTCCCGCATTTCTTTCCCCCACTGACTTGATTCGGAGGTTGCACTGGTCGAGCACTTGATCTTGAACTCCTTGTACTCATCTTCGCTCATCAAAGGATATTTTGCCTTGACCTTCTCATAACTATCACCTTTATCAATCATTTTCTTCAGCGCGCTTCTCCAAGTAGACAGGGTCGTGCTCATCTTCGTGAGGGCGGCACTGTTCACTTTATTCCCTGAGAGGCATGTGTTTCCAAATTCGGCGGGGAACTTGTATCGTTCGTGCAGATTCGTGAAGAGGAGGTTGCGCAAATTCCCTCGGTCCTTATGCCTAAGGTTCTCGGTGTTGATCGAGACGGTGCTCCGGAGAATGCACCCGAGCTGAACCGAGTACCCCTTGACTATATGTTTGGGCTCCGTTGGATTCCCGTCGGAGTCCACTTGAGTGAATTCCTCCTTGACGGTGTGGAGCGCATTCGGACGCCGGTCCTTCCTTTGCTTCTTCGATTGGCTGCCATCTGTGTGTGCACCGCCATCATCAATGGTGGCATCCTCGGCGGCACCATCAGTGGTGTCATCCCCGACGCCACTAGGGGTTGTGTAATCAGGATCGGTGTCTTCTGAGTTGCCTCACGCCAATCGACTTCCGAGAGATGACGTCGAAAAAGTTGCATAGGCCAAATAGTGTTTCACGGACGTGCGCGTCCATGATCCCACGGATTGCAACTGGAAGTATCTGCGTCATCAGCACGTGACAGTCATGAGACTTCATCCCGCTGAACTTCTGCTTCGCTGGGTCTAGGTATCTACTTATCTTCCCCACGTAACCGTAAGGAAGTTTTACTCCTAGGAGGCAGGTGAAAAACTGCTTGATCTCCTCCTGACTTAGAGTGAAGCACGCGGGAGGGTAGTCATTTCCGGTCTTCTTGGCCTTTTTGCCTTTGCGACGACTTTCTGTGTCATGCTTCGCCTCATCATCATCATCATCATCATCATTAGCGTGAAGCTCCTGCCTGATGCCCATTGATTTCAAGTCTGCCCTTGCTTTCGGCCCATCTTTGGTCCTCTCTGGCATGTTGAGTAGGGTACCAAGCAGACTCTCGCACATGTTCTTCGTGATATGCATGACATCAAGGCTGTGAGGCACACGGTGGATCTTCCAGTACGGCAAGTCCCAGAAAACAGACCTCGTTTTCCATACTTTCAGCAGCGGCTCTGGCGCCTTTCGCTTTTTTCCCGGCTCTGGCGCCTTTTTCTTCTTTCCCGGCAGTGGGCAGTCTTTCCAATTTTTCAACAGCTCTTCTATTTCCTTGTCGCTCCTCGTACACGGGCATTTTTGGGGTTCGGTTTCACCATCGAACAGATCCTTGCGTTTCCTCCACGGGTCATCATCGCGAAGCCACCTTCGATGTCCCATGAACACGGTTTTTGAAGACCCGGGATCTCTATCTAGCTGGCGATACGTTGTGTCATCCATGCACCTTACGCATCCAGAAAATCCGTGGACTACCTGCCCCGCGAGATATCCGTAACCGAGATAGTCGTGTACCGTCGTGAGAAGTGCGGCTCTCATAGGGAAATATATTTCTCTACGGCGTCCCACGTATTGGCTGGCGTTTTCCACAGCGTGTCTAGCTCCTCCTTCAGCAGCCCCAGATACAGATTGATGTCGTTCCCTGGTTGTTTCGGCCCTTCAATTAGCATACTCATGTGAATGTACTTCCTCTTCATGCACAACCAGGGGGAAAGGTTGTACATCCACACAAACACAGGCCAGGTGCTATGTGTGCTTCTCTGGCTGCCAAACGGATTGACTCCATCAGTGCTCGCGCCCAGCACGATGTTCCTTGGATCCTTCCCAAATTCTGGGTATTCGAAGTTCAACGCTTGCCACTAGCTCGCATCCTTAGGGTGACTCAGCATCTTGTCTTTTTTATTTATCTCCGGATCATTTCCGTCATCTTCCCGCTTCTTCTCCTCCCTATCCGCGTGCCAACGCAGGAGCTTTGCTACCTTAGGGTCCGCGAAATACCGCTGCAGACGAGGAGTGACCGGAAAGTACCACACCGATTTTCAAGGAGCTTTCTTCCTCTTCTTGTATCGAGTGACGCCGCACACCGGACATATGGTAGACTCCGCGTGCTCGTCCCGATAAATGATGCAATTGTTCATGCACACATGGTATTTCTCGTGCAGTAAATCCAAAGGACACACGATTTTCTTCGCCTCCTCGAACCTGGTCGGGCACTTGTTCCCCTTGGGAAGACGTTCGTGCCAGAATGACATGTTCTCGTCGAAGCATGCGTCGGTCATTTTGTGTTTTACCTTCATCTCCAGAGCTATGAGCGTTACTTTCAGGCGGGTATCCTCGGGCCTGCATCCTTCATACAATGGAGTAACCGCGTCTATCTCAAGTTGATCCAGCTTGGCTTTCTCTCGGGCGGCAGCTCTTGCGTTATCCGTCTGCTTGTGAAGCAGCTCTTGAATATGAGGGTCCTGCACCCAGCCTCCATCGTCGTCTGCTCCGGCATCATGCCCTTCGTCTTGATCTTCCTCATCATCATGTACGACATCTTCTACATGATGATTGTGTACATCATCACCGTCGTGATCATGTCCTGGAGATTCTTCGTCTTCTCGCCCGCCCTCACCGCGGTGGTTGTCTTGTTGCCCTTCCTCATTTCTTGCCCGGCCCCCATGGACGACTTCATAGTCATCTTCATCACCTTGCCACCGATAGCCATCCACGAAACCACGCAAGAGCAGGTGGTCCCGCACCTGCCCGGAATCCGGGTCCGCAATAAGGCTCTTCAGCTTGCATCTTCGACACGGACATCTTATCTCCGTCTCGTTCTTTTGAAGCATCTCAGCCTTCGTGGAGCTCAAAAACCTATTCACGATGCCTTCGGTCATCGTGCGGACTATGGTCGCCTGCGGGGTAGAGCAAAACGATATTTTAGAACCAAGAAAAAATTTGCCATGACCTTCCCTAAAAATAGGACCAAAAAGAATGCATAGTGCCAAAATTCTCGCTGAAACGGAAATGAATCAACATTCCAGCAAAATATTGGCAACTATCGCATTTCAAATACCGGTACCTGCAAACACAAACATATATGCAACACCACAAACACAAGCAACACCACAAACATACATAGATCTAGCTAGGCCACAAAAAGTGCATGTGCACGTTGTTGGAGCAAGCTAGGGAGAAAAAAAGTAGATCTAAATCATGAAGATAGCTTTCCCCTTATTTACCTATCAAAAAAAGGTAATTTCACCACTTAATTTTGATGAATATATGGTCGAAATGAGGTGAGGAGGAGGAGGCAGCCGAGACAAGCTTGGAGGAGGAGGTGGAGAGAATGAAGTGGGGAAATTGAGTGGGTAGGTGGGCTGTCCAAAATATCTTGTTGGTCCCAGGTTACTAATGGCGCACCACCACAAAATGCGCCATTAGTAACCCTGGTTACTAATGGCGCACCGGCAGGTGGTGTGCCATTAGTACTTTTTGCAAAAAAAAGTAAAAAAAACATATGTATACTAATGGCGCACTGTGGAAAAGTGCGCCATTAGTAGTTCAAACTACTAATGGCGCACTTTGGCATAGTGCGCCATTAGTAGGTTTGCAAAAAAGTAAAAAAAAATTATATACTAATGGCGCACTGTCTTGGTCGTGCGCCATTACTAGTTCTAACTAGTAATGGCGCACTTTGCCATCCTGCGCCATTAGTTTGTATGGAAAAATGGGAAAAAAATCAATAGTAGTGGCGCACCGTGAGCACGGTGCGCCATTAGTGTCTTCCACACTAATTTCGCACGAGCAATCGGTGCGCCATTAGTATATAGTAGTGGCGCACTACTTACCTGGTGCGCCATTAGAATGAGTCCTATCTATAGCCCTTTTCCTAGTAGTGGCTCCACCATGTAGTAGTAGAGGCTGGCTCTTGCATGAGAGCCCACTTCTCCACTTTGTCCTTGCCTCTCTGTCCTCTACATATACAAAAATGCCATGTCAAGCGCACTATTGTACTTACTTGCTCCTACAGGTGCTTAAGCTTGCCACATAGGCATAAAGTATGATGTGGCAAGTTAATCAAGTAGAGAGAGACTAGTTTGGTGACCCAAGGAAGAAATGGTGCTAAGCACGTGTACCTAGGTGAAAAGACAATTTTGAGTCTATAGCTAATTAAATGAAGCAAACTTAGCAACACCATTTCATTGGAAGAGGTCACTCCTTGGCAAATGCAATAAATACTAGTACTCCCTGTGTCCCATTATATAAGAACGTTTTTGACACTACACTAGCTAGTGTCAAAAACATTCTTATATTATGGGACGGAGGGAGTACGAAGAAAGAGATAGAGAGGAGTAAAAAAATACACTTATAGCCAACCTTATAGGCAACCTTGTTGTAGTATGACTGACTAAGTGATGACTATGTATGACATGCCAACATCAGATAGCCTAATGCACCGTGTTAAATCTGCAAGGGCGCGACCGCGTGAGCGATGCGATGGTCATGGTAGGCGCGACCATGATACGGGCTACTGGCAGCCCTTGGATCTGAGATCAAACGGTCGCATGCTAAGTTGCTGAAAATTTGCCGAGTAACCCTCCAGGATAGGATATTCACCCATTGGTCTAGAATCACGCCATGCAACCGTTCGATCTCCGATCCAAGTGCTCTCGGAAGCCCGTATCATGGGAGAATGGAAAGCCACTACCCTGCCGTTCGCACACTGGCAGTTCACTCCTGCTCTTTCCTGCACGTCCTTTAATACTATGGCGGTTCGCTCCTAGTCGTCCCGTCCATTCACATTACGGCAGTTCCACTAATCCTAACCCTCCTCCCAAATCCATGGCGTCCCAAATCTCCCCGATCGGCAGTGAGTACAAGGTTAGAACCATCACCGGCGATGAGTTCGACGTCATCTACACCCGTTATTCCGCGACGGTGAAAGGATGCCTTTCTCGCTTCAGACGCATGTTCGAAGACTCACATGATGAGTGGGTCGCCGGGCTAGATGTTGAGTACACCACAGTCGCGGGACGAGAGAAGGATCTAAAGGACGAAGAGAGGAAGAAGCCCGTCGTGATCCAGGTTTGCCTGCATGACTTATGCTTGGTCTACCACATATGCCATGCCGACGTTGAGTGCCAGGATTTTAAGGACTTCCTCGAGAGCAACCTAGTCAAATTCGTTGTTGTAGACTTTGGTAACGACAAAGAAGTCCTGCGTCGGATAGGTGTCGTTGTAGGCAACCCCTTCGACCTCCAGAAGAATCGGCTGGTGCCCTCTCGTCAGCCCTCAATGTTGACCCTGGCAGGAGCCATGGTTCATCCTTCGTACCGCAAACTGGAGAAACCTCCATACATGTTTCACCGTCATGCATGGCAGCGGAATGTACTAGATATAGACCACATCCAGTACGCTACAATGGATGGCTACCTTTGCTTCAATATCTACAAGGGTTGGATGAAGAGCAACAGCCAAGTTGGCGGTTCAAGCAAAGAAGTATCGGCCAAGAGGAAGAGGGACAAGGACGAAGTCGAGGACGTGGACGAGGACTCCAAGTAAGGTGGTAGTGTCGTTGCTCATGGCGGTTCTAAACTTCTAATGCAGTGTCTACCGGATTAGTTGCATAGTTTAATTTCAGGTGTGCTTAGTTTAATTTGAGGGGTGTGTTGTGCTGAACCCCCAGAAGAACTATGTCATGTTTCTTTTTGTTACTTTAACTCTTGAGTATGTACATACTAGTACTAGTATTTCTTTAATAGAATTTAGCACCCCAATTAAGCACGTACTAGCTTTTTTAATAGTACTATATGCATAATTTGGCGACGAGCGCTCTCTATATGTACCACCTTTTTTTTAATTTCAATTTTTGCTCCCTGGCGCAATCCATCAATAGTGGAGTACTACTGTACAAAAGTATACATTTTTTAAAAGTCTAGCATACTGTTCATCACATATATATATAGCCAGTCAAATTCTCAACCTAGAACGACGTGCATGCCATGTAGTAAACCGATCCGGAGAAAGTATTGTAAAAATGAGGTGATTTTACCCAGCGATCGGCGGGGGAGCATGGCCTGTCATGCGGTCCCACGTGTCAAGATGTACCAAGGCGATGCGCGTGTCCCTCTTGAGGCAGAAGCAATACTAGTACGTGGTTTGAGATGATGTCGAACCGAAGTGTGAAATAATGGTTGCTTCGTCCGTCTGGGAAGGTGCAGCATTGTGATTTGACGTCTCATTTCTCATTACTAACACTGGGCTGGTACGAGTGGGGTGCGTCCCCCCTGCTGTTCTGCACTGTTATTTGGTGCTTGACACGTCGACCCGGTTACACATGAGATGACCCCCACATCCTTTGTCAAAATAAACAACACCCCGATCAATCCATTTCACTCTTCCGTGCAACGAACGGGCACCTTACTTGCTCCTACAGGTGCTTAAGCTTGCCACATAGGCATAAAGTCTGATGTGGCAAGTTAATCAAGAAGACAGAGACTAGTTTGGTGACCTAAGGAAGAAACGGTGCTATGCGCGTGTACCTAGGTGAAAAGACAATTTTGAGTCTATAGCTAATTATATGAAGCAAACTTAGCAACACCATTTCATTGGAAGAGGTCACTCTTTGGCCAATGCAATAGATACTAGTACTCCCTGTGTCCCATAATATAAGAACGTTTTTGGCACTACACTAGTGTCAAAAACTTTCTTATATTATGGGACGGAGGGAGTACGAAGAAAGAGATAGAGAGGACTAAAAAAATACACTTATAGCCAACCTTGTTGTAGTATGAGTGACTAAGTGATGACTATGTATGACATGCCAACATCAGATAGCCTAACGCACCGTATTAAATCTCCAAGGGCGCGACCGGGCGAGCGACGCAATGGTCGTGGTAGGCGCGACCATGATACGGGCTGATGGCTGCCCTTGGATCTGAGATCAAACGGTCGCATGCTAAGTTGCTGAAAATTTGCAGAATAACCCTCCAGGATAGGATATTCACCCATTGGTCTAGAATCACGCCATGCAACCGTTTGATCTCCGATCCAAGGGCTCTCGGAAGCCCGTATCATGGGAGAATGGAAAGCCACTACCCTGCCATTCGCACGCTGGCAGTTCGCTCCTACTCGTCCCCGCACGTCCTTTAATACTACGGCGGTTCGCTCCTAGTCGTCCCGTCCATTCACATTACGGCAGTTCCACTAATCCTAACCCTCCTCCCAAATCCATGGCGTCCCAAATCTCCCCGATCGGCAGTGAGTATAAGGTTAGAACAATCACCGGTGATGAGTTCGACGTCATCTACACCCGTTCTTCCGCGACGGTGAAAGGATGCCTTTCTCGCTTCAGACGCATGTTCGAAGACTCACATGATGAGTGGGTCGCCGGGCTAGATGTTGAGTACACCACCGTCATGGGACGAGAGAAGGATCTAAAGGACGAAGAGAGGATGAAGAGAGGAAGAAGCCCGCCGTGATCCAGGTTTTCGTGCATGACTTATGCTTGGTCTACCACATATGCCATGCCGACATTGAGTGCCAGGATTTTAAGGACTTCCTCGAGAGCAACTAGTCAAATTCGTTACTGTAGACTTTGGTAACAACAAAGAAGTCCTGCGTCGGATAGGCCTCGCTGTAGGCAACACCTTCGACCTCCAAAAGAATCGGCTGGTGTGCTCTCGTCAGCCTTCAATGCTGACCCTGGCAGGAGCCATGGTTCATCCTTCGTACGGTAAACTGGAGAAACCTCCATACACGTTTCATCGTCATGCATGGCAGCGGAATGTACTAGATATAGACCACATACAGTATGCTGCAATGGATGCTATCTTTGTTTCAATATCTACAAGGGTTGGATGAAGAGCAACAGCCAAGTTGGCGGTTCAAGCAAAGAAGTATCGGCCAAGAGGAAGAGGCACTACTAGGGAAAACCCTATACAAAGAACTTTAGCACTAGCGTGGGTCAAAAAAGCACGCTGGTGCTAATTAGCAGTAGCGCGCCTGAGGTAACCGCGCTGCAGATAAAGATCTAACAGTAGCGCGTCTTGCTGTACACACGTTACTACTAAAATTCCCATGGCTTAGCCCATAAGCTACACATAGTAGTAGCGATCTATGACGAACCGCGCTACCGCTACGCTGTTTGTAGCAGCGCGTTTTAATATAAACTCGTTGCTGCTAAAGGTTATAAAACTAAATGGAAAGAAAATGGAAAGGTAATTGAAATGAAAGAAATAGAATAAGGTTAAAGGAAACAAATAAAATGTGAAGAAAATTAAACGAAAAAGGGAAAAAAGAGAAAGGAGTAGCAGTAGCGTGTATCAGCGAAAGCGCTGTAGCTAAGGTAGCAGCAGCGCTTTTCTCGTAACGCGCTACTACTACTTCTGACTTAACCACGGGGTTCGTCCTTACCCACGCCACTTTCCCCCAAATCCAACTCTCTCCACTCTCGCCGCCGACGTAGCCCGTCGGCCGCCGCGCACTCTCCGCACCCTCTACGCTGCCCCGACCCCCAACCTCAACGCCGCCCCCGCCACCGACCTCAACGCCGCCCCGGACGCCGCCCCGACCCCAGATTCAACGCCGCCCGCACCCCCGACCTCAACGCCGCCCCGGACGCCGCCCCGACCCCGACCTCGACGCCGGCCGCCATCCGCCGCGCGCCCGAGCCCCGACCCCGACCACGACGCCGCCCTGCCCCTCCCTCGTCGCAGGCACCCAAGGTGAGCACGCCCGCTCCTCCCTCTCCCCTACCTCTACCTAGGGTTTCTTTATATTTTAGTTGCATATTAAGTTTATTTTTGTTTATAGTAAGTTTATTTTAGTTGCATATTAAGAACTAGGTACTAATTAGGTATTAGAATATTTTTATTTATAGTAAGTTTATTTTTAGTAAGAACTAGTTGAATTAATAGAACTAGTTAGTAAGAACTTGTTGCTATTTTTTAGTTAAAGCAATTTTTCCCGCCTCGACGTGGACGATGCCTATCCCGCATCCTCGTCGTCGAGTCGGCGGAGGACGACACCTGCTTGACCAGATCGTCCATGTCCGGGACTGGGCTCCGCCGGCGTGGTACTGGGAGGCGCTACCTACCAGGGGGCGCAAGTTGGTGAGGAGCCAGCCTGTCGTTGACCCGAACGTTCTTTGGTGGCGGTCCTGTGGGCAAGTGACGATCCATAGGCTTGAGGCCTCCGCGGAGGTGGTGCGTCATCTGCTTCATTTGCTTGAACTTATATTTTTTTACTATTCTACTAGCATATCCCCTGCCATGCAAGATTTTTTGTATTGGATAAGGTAGGTTTCAGTCATACTGCGGAGGTAAAGAAAGTTTATTTGAAGACCGAGCATGGTTATATTTTCCATGCAAAATTATACAATTCAGACGACTGCACCTATTTTGGATGCAAAACATGGCGAGCACTATGCAAGACTTACGCATTTGAGCCTGATATAGTTATCACCTTTGATATTCGTCCGGAAGATGATATTGAAGGTAATACCAACATCTGGGTCGATGTGCAGATGCCTCCAGTTATACCATTATGTAAGTTTCTCAACCATATTTATGTCTTTGATATTGTTTATTTAAAAATAGTTGACAACTAATTTGTATTGTCAGCTTATTTCGCTGCAAGCAAACATGTCCAGCGCTTGGTAGACAGGACCTACTACTGTCCCGAGGCTGAACTAAACTGCGAGGAGCTAAGTGATTATGTTTCATGGCTTGAGGATCTTGATACTGTCAAGGCAAATTTTCTACCTGGATTTAGAAATGTTAGTACTGAAAACGTGCGACCAATAGCTTTCGTAATGAACTACTATCACATCCATTTAGGAAGGATGGTAAGACTTTTACTATTTGTCCTCATTGCATCTTTTCCATACATTATTTTTGAAGCTAAACTTCATTGCTAAGTATGTTACCATACGATGTTCTTCAACAGGGACTCCCGATGAATGTTGTGCCTTATGGGATCGAGACTAAAGGTACCATGAGTATTATCAGCTTACGGCCAAGATATCCTACAGATTACTTTAGTGCATTCAAGATTAGCGACGGATGCTTAATAGTGCATGACTGGACCAAATATGTGTTGGGGGAGCGCAGAGAAGTACTAGGGGGCAGCAAACAGAGGCGCTTTCCACGATTAGGAGACAGGTTCATCTGCATGCTCTAACTTGATTAAGGAGGAGAGCTACACATGTTTTATGTTGTTTTACCTAAGAGAGAGCAGCAGGAGTGATTAGCTAGCTAGAAATGAGTTTCAGGATGATGATATGCTACACTATTACTATGATGATAAAATAGCTAGTGTTGCTGGTAATGACTATGATGATTATTATTAGCTAGTGTTAGTTGTGATTAAATAAATACTGTTGGTGGTAATGACCATGATGATGATTAAATATCTTGTGCTGGTGGATTAGATTCAAGTGGAGGCAACATGTGGTGCACATCGAAAGTACTACTAGTCCAAACTAGATGAAGTTTGGATTAGTAGTATACTTTTGACATGCACCACGTATTGCCTCCACTTGAACCTAATCCACCTTCATTTGACACACTGTTATGGACATAATGATGTAAACCTCATAACTAGTATTGTACCAATATTTGTATGATGGCGCATAAATACAATAAAAATAAAAAAAATAAAAAAAGTACTAGTAGCGATGGGCAGAAAACACGCTGCAAGTAGTTACCTTAGCAGCAGCGTGGTAACGAACAAACGTTGCAGCTATTTGTCCTAGCAGTAGCGCGGGCTGGCAAGCGCTGCTGCTAAGCAATAGCTGCAGTGCCTTATTAGTAGCGCCTATACCCGCGCTACTGATACATCTAAAACCCGCGCTGCTGCTAGCCTTTTCCCTAGTAGTGGGGACAAGGACGAAGTCGAGGACGTGGACGAGGACTCCGAGTAAGGTGGCAGTGTCGTTGCTCATGGTGGTTCTAATGCAGTGTCTACCGGAATAGTTGCAAAGTTTAATTTCAGTTGTGCTTAATTTAATTTGAGGGGTGTGTTGTGCTGAGCCCCCAGCAGAACTATGTTATGTTTCTTCTTGTTACTTCAACTCTTCAGTAAGTTCATACTAGTATTTCTTACATTTCATCTTTTAGTTGGTATAGTACTACCACTCGTTTATTCACATTATATACGTACAATATATATGGCCAACATCATATAGCCAGCAGTTTAGTTGTCAAAGAATTTCAGGGTGCTTAGTTTTGTCAAAGAATTCCATGGTGCTTAGTTTTATTTGAGGGGTGGGTTGTGCTGGACACCATTATTGTGACTAGCCTTTTTAATAGTACTATATGCATAATTTGGCGACGAGCGCTCTCTATGTGTACCACCTTTTTTTTAATTTCAAGTTTTGCTCCATGGCGCAATCCATCGATACTACTGCTGTACAAAAGTATACATTTTTAAAAGGCTAGAGGGCGGGGCAGTCTAGCTTGGTCGGTTTCAAAAGAGGCGAGGGCCTTTGTGATTTGACGGCTCATTACTGCTGGAAGGCGGGGCCTTGTGATTTGACTGCTCGTATAAATGCGTCGACGACCTGATCGAGGAGGAGCAAAGAACCGTGCGGTATACTCAAGTTTTCCACTGGAGTAGTACTGCGACGTAGGAGCACGAAACACGGCAGCCCAGTGCCATATGGCGATAAAAAATGATCTAATTTGCTAGTCATCTCATTGTTAGCATTGTTCTATTCATTCCCTCCAAAAACAAAAACCATTGTTCTATTCATGCCTCGTAGAGAACGTGACACATGCGGCGAAACACCCGAAGCAAAATATGAAACACAACAGCCAAATAAGAAGGAAGATTATCACCCCCAAATGATCTAATTCACCGCGGAGTCGTAACTGTTTCTTCATCGCCTCCACGACCTCCATCTCCTTGCGCGTATCCTCCGCCATCTTCTTCATTCTGTCCATGACGCGGGATTTCTCGACGCGAGCCTTCATCATCTGTTCCACAGCCGCATTACGTACCTTGACAGCAGCCGGGTGCTCAATGCGGAGCTTCGCCAACTCCTCCTTCTGTTCCATGACGAGGGCCTGCAGCATCTTCATCGAGGAACTACTATTCTCATGCAGCTTCTTCCAGCCGGCGTTCTTCTCCTTCAACAGGTCGATCTCGTGGCAGAGCTTCGCCTTATCCTCCTGAAGTCGCAGGATTTTGCCGGTCGCCTTCTTCTCCGAGGCAATGCTCTTCTTCAGCAACATCACCAAGCCAGCGGTTAACTCCCCCTACTGATTGAGCTCAGCGGGCATGTCATCGAGGCTCTCCTTCAGCAACTCCGTCAAGCCTTGGATGAACTCCTTCTGCTTATAGAGGTGCTTATTGAGCTGATCGGGCATGCCGTCGAGGGATAACGACTCCAGCTCCGCTGGCTCGGCATGTTCACCTCCACGGCTAGGGCGCTCCTGGGAGCCATCACCTGCCCGTGAGAGATCTTTCGAGGTCTCTGCGTGGCGGCGAGCCCTCTCTTTTTTTTCTGCAGCCTTGGTTGTCGCTCCCTTGTTACGAGCAGTTCTCGACCTAGAGCTTTGCTCACCGGCCATGGCAACGACGGACGAAGAAGAAGCACTTATGAGGAGGAAAGGTAGAGTAATTTTCAGTTAGGTAGTTCCCCTTTTTATAACCTAAGTACTAGCACTAGTAGTACTAATACCTTCATAGTGGGAACACGTTCAGGTTTGGTACATAGTACTAGTAGGTGTGAGCAGGCTCTCGAATGTGATGGGACCAATGTAAAGATTAATTGATGGTTTTGGTTTCGAGGCCCGAAACGGCTCCCGATGAGTTTAGTGGAACATAAATTTCAAATAGACTACACTGCTCAAATGCGTAAATATTATGTTATTGTCAAAAATTGGCACAAAATACGAAGGAGACCAATGGAAGTACTACTAGAAACCCACGATTTAACTACTCGCATGCGCGCAGTGAAGTAATAATGTCTATCTTCCACCCTCACGTCCACTCAATTTGCATGCGCTGTATTAATTGACCATCAATGAAGTGAACGACTTTACACGCATCAAATTATCACATGGGGTGGATCTTGGTACAAAATTACGTCCGCCCGTGTACCCGTGTGTGCGTGCGAGGGAATGAGTGCGTGTGTGGCGTGCGTGCACATCTTCGCTTCGTGCATGTACCGCCAGTATAGCTAAGGGAGGAGGAGTACATTCTTCTGGAACCAGCAGCACGTCACTGTGATCAATCCATGCAAGGAGGTCGCGACAACGCCTCCACATGTGCCACGTGGCTTCATGAACTGTAAGAGAGACACTGTGTAGTGTGCCATTGGTATTGTAATTTACGTGTTTTGCACATACTCGAAGTACTAGTAATTTACACGTGCATTGCACGCATCAGATTTTGCAACAAAATTATTAATAAATACCACACTGTAGCATGTAAGCTCTTAGTCATATATGCGTGATGTAGCCCTTCGTTTAATTCTTATAGTTCATCTCATTCAAAATCAAATTAGTTTTTATAAAAAATCTAAGAACGCGTGAATAGGAAAAACATGGGATTATAGTGGAATGTCGTATTGAATCCTACAGGATTGTACGAGTGTTTGATTGGGCATAGAAAAAATGCAGAATTCTTTCAAAGAGGTTTGAGTGGATGGGATGTTTCCTATGAAATCTAGTGCAAATGAATCATATGGAAAAATTCCTATGGTTTACAATCCTACGAATCAAATAACCAAGATAGGAAAAATTCCTAATGATTAGAATCCTCCAAAATTCCTTTGAGAATCCTTTGAATAAAAGAAGCCCTTAATCTATTTTATGATTCATGGAATTGTGCATTGTAAAGCAGAAAGTAAAAACAAATAATGGCAATTCAACTAGAATTTTTTTTGGGCAGTTATGATACGGAAGATTCTAGAACAAAAGTGAACCACTGTTGTTTTGAGGTTTGTGCATTATGCTTAAGTTCAACCATGGAGTCTGATAGATTGTACATGTGGCAAAATCCGGTGGGGGGCTAGAAGATGGTGCGAGGGGCCGAGTTGAGGGAGACTATGAAGGAATGCACAAGTGCGAGATCGATATTTAGAGAGAGGGGGCGAACACATGTGTTATTGAACGCAGTGGCGGAGCCATGAATAATAAATGAGCTAGGGGGCCAAGCATTGCTAATCCTTTACGAGGAGGGTCAATTCATGAAATTAAACCTTTTTTAGCAGCAATTGTCTAATGATCACATTCATATTAGCCTCGATATATAGTGATGCTAGGGGGGGCAGGG
>LR880971.1:782920271-782968629 GCA_904067115.1 Aegilops sharonensis | reverse complement strand
CTTGATAATTGTTTTGAGATATGGAGGTAGTGATATTAGAGTCATGCTAGTTCGGTGATTATGAATTTGAAGAATGCTTGTGTTGAAGTTAGCAAGTACCATGCACGTATGGTGAAAGTTGTGTAACAAATTTGAAACATGAGGTGTTCTTAGATTGTGCATCCTTATGAGTGGCGGTCGGGGACGAGCGATGGTCTTTTCCTACCAATATATCCCCCTAGGAGCATGCGCGTAGTGCTTGGTTTCTGATGACTTGTAGATATTTGCAATAAGTATATCAGTTCTTTTTTCACTAGTGTTGAGTCCATGGACTATACGCACTCTCCCCCTTCCATCATTGCTAGCCTCTTCGCTACCGTGCATTGCCCTTTCTCACCATGAGAGTTGGTGCAAACTTCGCCGGTGCATCCAAACCCCGTGATACGATATGCCCTATCACACATAAACCTCCTTATATCTTCCTCAAAACAGCCACCATACCTACCTATTATTGCATTTCCATAGCCATTCCGAGATATATTGCCATGCAACTTTCCACCGTTCTGTTCATCATTATGACACGCATCAGCATTGTCATATCTCCTTGCATGATCATGTAGTTGACATCGTACTTGTGGCAAAGCCACCATGCATAATTTTTCATACATGTCACTCTTGATTAATTGCCCAACCCGGTACACCGCCGGAGGCATTCATATAGAGTCATATATTGTTCTAGTTTTGGGTTCTAATTCATGAGTTGTAAATAAATAGAAGTGTGATGATCATCATTATTAGAGCATTGTCTCCAAATAAAAAAAAAGAAAGGCCAAATAAAAAAAAGGAAAGGACAAATAAAAAAATGCCAAAAAGGAAGGCCCGAAAAAAGGGGGCAATGTTACTATCCTTTTCCACACTTGTGCTTCAAAGTAGCACCATGTTCTTCATATAGAGAGTCTCATATGTTGTCACTTTCATATACTAGTGGGAATTTTTCAATATAGAACTTGGCTTGTATATTCCTATGATGGGCTTCCTCAAAATGCCCTAGGTCTTCGTGAGCAAGCAAGTTGGATGCACACCCACTAGTTTCTTTTGTTGAGCTTTCATACATTTATAGCTCTAGTGCATCCGTTGCATGGCAATCCCTACTCCTCATGTTGACATACATTGATGGGCATCTCCATAGCCCGTTGATTATCCTCGTCAATGTGAGACTTTCTCCTTTTTGTCGTCTCCACACAATGCCCATCATCACATTCTATTCCACCCATAGTGCTATATCCATGGCTCACACTCATGTATTGCGTGAAAGTTGATAAAGTTTGAGATTATTTAAGTACGAAACAATTGCTTGGCTTGTCATCGGGGGTGTACAAGATAGGAACATTTTTGTGTGACGAAAATGAAGCATGACCTAACTATATGATTTTGTAGGGATGAACTTTCTTTAGCCATGTTATTTTGAGAAGACATGATTGCTTTGATTAATATGCTTGAATTATTACTATTTCTTATGTCAATATGAACTTTTATTTTGAATCATTTGGATCTGAACATTCATGCCACAATAAAGAAAATTACATTGAGAATTATGCTAGCTAGCATTCCACATCAAAAATTCTATTTTAATCATTTACCTACTCGAGGACGAGCAGGGATTAAGCTTGGGGATGCTTGATACGCCTCCAACGTATCTATAATTTTTTATTGTTCCATGCTATTATATTACCTGTATTGGATCTTTGTGGGCTTTACTTTACACATTTGTATCATTTTTGGGACTAACCTACTAACCGGAGGCCCAGCCCGTATTGCTGTTTTTTTGCCTATTTCAGTATTTCAAAGAAAACGAATATCAAACGGAGTCCAAATGCAATGAAACCTTCGGGAGCATGATTTTTGGAACGAATGTGGTCCAGAGGACTTGGAGTGCAAGTTGAGAAGCAGCCAGGGCGGCCATGAGGGTGGAGGGCGCGCCCACCCCTACAGGGTGCGCGCCCCTATCTTGTGGGCCCCTCGGGCGGCCACTGACCTACTTCTTCCTCCTATATATACCCACGTACCCCGAGAACATCAGAACAAGCCACGAAAACCTAATTCCACCGCCGCAACCTTCTGTATCCACGAGATCCCATCTTGGAGGCTTCGCTGGCGCTCGACCAGAGGGGGAATCGACCATGGAGGGCTTCTACATCAACACCATAGCCCCTCCGATGAGTTGTGAATAGTTTACCACAAACCTTCGGGTCCATAGTTATTAGCTAGATGGCTTCTTCTCTCTTTTTGGATCTCAATACCATGTTCTCCTCGATCTTCTTGGAGATCTATTCAATGTAACTCTTTTTGCGTTGTGTTTGTCGAGATCCGATGAATTGTGGCTTTATGACAAAGTTTATCTATGAGAAAAATTTGAATCTCCTCTGAATTCTTTTATGTATATGATTGAGTTATCTTTGCAAGTCTCTTAGAATTATCAGTTTGGTTTGGCCTACTATATTGATCTTTCTTGCAATGGGAGAAGTGCTTAGCTTTCGGTTCAATCTTGCGGTGTCCTTTCCCAGTGACAGCAGGGGCAGCAAGGCACTATTGTATTGTTACTGAGGGAGTCCTGGACTAGGGGGTGTCCGGATAGCCGAACTATCATCTTCGGCCGGACTCCTAGACTATGAAGATACAAGATTGAAGACTTCGTCCCGTGTCCGGATGGGACTTTGCTTGGCGTGGAAGGCAAGCTTGGCGATACGGATACGTAGATCTCCTACCATTGTAACCGACTCTGTGTAACCCTAACCCTATTCAGTGTCTATATAAACCGAAGGGTTTTAGTCCGTAGGACAGAAAAACAATCATACCATAGGCTAGCTTATAGGGTTTAGCCTCTCTGATCTCGTGGTAGATCTACTCTTGTACTACCCATTTCATCAAAATTAATCAAGCAGGAGTAGGGTATTACCTCCATCGAGAGGGCCCGAACCTGGGTAAAAACATCGTGTCCCTTGTCTCCTGTTACCATCCGCCTAGACGCACAGTTCGGGACCCCCTACCCGAGATCCGCCAGTTTTGACACCGACATTGGTGCTTTCATTGAGAGTTCTTCTGTGTCGTCGCCGTCAGGAAGGATGCCTCATCCCGTCTCTAAAGATGATGCTATTGCCAAAGGAGCCTTGGCCACTGGTCAGACTCTTCGGTTAGGTGGTTTTCTTATGACCACCAGTTCGGCCACTGCGCCGACGATGACTTCTCGGGTCATCAAAACCAATCTTCACGTTAACTCGGAACTTGCCGAGCAGTTAGATCCGATCGAGATCTCCTCCGTAAACGAGCTCTTGGATCGCATCGCCGCACTGGGAGTCGCCACAGACTACGACCAGATCGGGCCTAAAACCGATCTGAGAGAGATCAACTCTCCCAGGCTACCCATCATGTTGCTGTGATAGAGGGGCAATACGGCGATTCTTCTTCTATCATAAGGACTAGCTACGTCCGGATTCTCGATCCCTCCATGACGGATTGCCACAGAGGGACGGATGTCGATCAAGCCCTGAACTTAAAGTTAGGCGGCGGGTTGGATTCATTGGATAGCATTCAAAAATCCAAAATTCCAAGTTCGGAAACTTCTCGGACCCTGAGTCTTAAATTGGACGGGGTTCCGGATTTAGTTCCACCCGCCCACCCAAACATTAGCGATCTATCCCGAATTCGGCAAGAGCCCGCTGAAACAGTACATCACTACTGGGCCAGATTCCTCCTGGTTATGGACAGGATAAAGGACTGCCAAGAGGAGGACACAATCTCATTTTTCTGCAATAATTGCACGGACAAGGGAATCCTAAACGCCATAAGTCGTCGCGAAATTACACGCTTTGCTGACTTGTTGACCATAGTACAAAAGTACTGTGCGATGGAGAGTGCTTGGAAAACCGAAAGTATATTTTGGGATAATCCGGCCCCGAATACAGCCCTAGTCCGGAATAAAAGGGTGCATCATCACCAAGCACCTGGGTTATACACCAAAAAACAAAAACCCCCTAAAGGGTACGGAACCGTACTGGAGGGTTGACTAAACGGACCCTGCAAAATTCATAGCACAGAGGGCGCCACTCCAACTCATAGCCTTCGAGCATGCTGGATATTACGGCAGGTGGCCAAAAGTGGCGAAGAGCTTCTAGCCTCAGAATCCCAGCCTAGCAACACCAGTACCGAATTAATAGTCTTCGAGACTTTCGCATCAAATAATATGCGGAAACGAACACTCCGGAACCTTGCCGAAGTCTACCAAGTAGCAACAATAAATCCATGCACTACAAGAAATATGTCAACTTATGACCTTCTGTCAGTGACCCTCGAAGAATTGGTCATAAATTTGTGACCATTTCAGACCAATTGGTCAAAAGCTGTTCGGGGGGCTCCAAACCCTAAACCATTGCAACCATTTTGGTCAGAAAGGTCGTAATTTCCTCACACGAAAAGGTCATAAAGCAAACAGCGCTAGTCTGCTGCCTTATTTCTAGTTGTTAACGACCAATATAGATGGTCATAGCCTTGTAAATTGTGGTGGGTTGCTATGACTAGGCGCCACCTCATCAGTTTTGCCTATGTGTCATGTCCATGTGGCAGTTTTTTCCCTAGGTTGTGAAGCAACCTATATTTCTGTCATTCCCAAAATTTCCAAAAAAATCTCATAAATTCTTTGGGTCATATCTTCGTCAAATATGTAAAAACCTTCCTTGCCTAGTTCAAAACTAATTCAAAAATATTCATTTTCCTATTCTGTTCAGAGCAGCACTTTGTGAAGGAAGTACCACTTTGGCATGTCCAAATGGTATACATTTTCTACAGTGCTTTCCTATGCCCAAATAACCATCCTCCACCAAATGCCAGCTCAATCCATTCATTATTTTGAGCCGAGCTTCAACATTCGTATTTATGTCCAGTGTGGTGGTTTGCAAAGCAAGTACCACCTAGGCTCCTCCTTTTGAGCTGAAAATTTGTGAAGACGGTCTTCTTAGTAACTAATCATCCTCAGCCAAAACTCACGCCCATTAGCCATGTACATTTCCCGTACCGCTAATCAAACACTTGGCTGCTAATTCATGTTTGAGCATCGATTGGTCTCCTCGTGAGAATCTTATGTTGTAATTTTCTTCCTAGCACCAACCTGGGGAGTGCCCAACCCACTAGACATGCCTAGGCCGCCCAGAACACATGGCAACGCCACGGTCACCCGGTGACCACGCGACGGGCATGCGAGTTTACGCGCTCTAGAGTTGGGGCCCTCGGCCACCGCCCAAACCTCGACGTATCGCCACCAAACCATGTATTTATGATTAAATAGGTCCTTATGTAACTAGAAATGATTTTTGGAAAAAATAAATAGCAAACTATGAGGCAGCTGCAGTTCAAATTTGACCCACTTCCAACTGAATCGGCAGAAATTTGTCTTTTTCATGAGAGGTGGATCAAAAAAATTTACACCAGACCATTTTGTCAATTGTGCATTAAATATGCCCTAGTATTTTATAAAAATGATTTGGTCCAATTTTGCAACAATTATTTGGTAGTTCCTTCACAAAAAAACCTCCTTTCGGGCACTCGAAAAATGGAAAATGGTTTTTCCGTCCAACAAAAATGAAAACTTCCTTAGGCAACATTCTTTGCCATTCCAATATGCACCCTTGTGCACAATATGAGATCATTTTTAACAAACTATGCCATGAAAGTGGCCATAAGATTGATCATTTGGCTTGAAAGCCATGAATCTTCACGCATGATAGCTCATTTCTGAGAACACTTTTTTAAAATAATTACCGTATTACAAGTTTGTTATTTTTCTTGGGAACTTGGCCACATATAATGACACAATGTGAAGGTTTCCCAATTTTTTGATTTTTTTTTGAATTTTTTAAGCCCGTTTCAAAATGCGGTCAAAACGGCGGGCTTGACCGTTCCTAGCTAGTGGTTGAATCTTTGAATTTTTTTGGTGTTTCTCTGATTAAATAGATACTTATGTACCTAGAAATGATTTTTGGAAAAAATAAATAGCAAACTATGAGGCAGCTGCAGTTCAAATTTGACCCACTTCCAGCTGAATCGGCGGAAATTTGTCTTTTTCACGAGAGGTGGATAAAAACTTTTTGCACCCAACCATTTTGTCAATTATGCATTAAATATGTCCTAGTATTTTAGAAAATTGATTTGGTCCAATTTTGTAACAATTATTTGGTAGTTCCTTCACAAAAAAACCTCCTTTTGGGCACTCGAAAAATGAAAAATGGTTTTTTCATCCAAAAAAAAATGAAAACTTCCTTAGGCAACATTGTTTGCCATTCCAATATGCACCCTTGTGCACAATATGAGATCATTTGAACAAACTATGCCACGGATGTGGCCACAAGATTGATCATTTGGCTTGAAAGCCATGAATCTTCAGAGATGATAGCTCATTTCTGAGAACACTTTTTTAAAATAATTACCGTATTGCAAGTTTGTTATTTTTCCTTGGAACTTGGTCACATATAATGACACAATGCGAAGGTTTTCCAATTTTTTAAATTTTTTTGAATTTTTCATGCCCGTTTCAAAATGCGGTCAAAACGCCGGGCTTGACCGTTCCTAGCTAGTGGTTGAATCTTGGAATTTTTTTTCTGTTTCTCTGATTAAATAGATACTTATGTACCTAGAAATGATTTTTGGAAAAAATAAATAGTAAACTATGAGGCAGCTGCAGTTCAAATTTGACCCGCTTCCAGCTGAATCGACGGAAATTTGTCTTTTTCACGCGAGGTGGATAAAAACTTTTTGCACCCAACCATTTTGTCAATTATGCATTTAATATGTCCTAGTATTTTAGAAAATTGATTTGGTCCAATTTTGTAACAATTATTTGGTAGTTCCTTCACAAAAAAACCTCCTTTTGGGCAATCGAAAAATGAAAAATGGTTTTTTCGTCCAAAAAAATGAAAACTTCCTTAGGCAACATTGTTTGCCATTCCAATATGCACCCTTGTGCACAATATGAGATCATTTGAACAAACTATGCCACGAATGTGGCCACAAGATTGATCATTTGGCTTGAAAGCCATGAATCTTCAGAGATGATAGCTCATTTCTGAGAACGCTTTTTTAAAATAATTACCGTATTGCAAGTTTGTTATTTTTCCTGGAAACTTGGTCACATATAATGACACGATGCGGAGGTTTTCCAATTTTTTAATTTTTTTTGAATTTTTCATGCCCGTTTCAAAATGCGGTCAAAACGCCGGGAATGACCGTTCCTAGCTAGTGGTTGAATCTTGGAATTTTTTTTGGTGTTTCTCTGATTAAATAGATACTTATGTACCTAGAAATGATTTTTGGAAAAAATAAATAGCAAACTATGAGGCAGCTGGAGTTCAAATTTGACCCGCTTCCAACTGAATCGGCGGAAATTTGTCTTTTTCACGAGAGGTGGATAAAAACTTTTTGCGCCCAACCATTTTGTCAATTATGCATTAAATATGTCCTAGTATTTTATAAAATTGATTAGGTCTAATTTTACAACAAATATATGATAGGTCCTTCACAAAAAAAACTCATTTTGGGCACTCGAAAAAATGGAAAATGAATTTTTCGTGGATCAAAAGCATTTTACATAAAATCATTTGGTCAATTATACATACAATTTGGTCTAATACATAGAGTTGGTAGGTTCGTCACAACAAAACTATTTTTTATACTTCAACAACGAAAAATGCTTTTCTCCTGCAAAAGAACTTATTTTTAATCATTTACGACCTATTTATATGGTCATAAAATCATCAAGGCCTTTATTGCATTCTGTTTGGTCCACGAGCACCTCACGCGGATCATGCCCGACCACCGTTGGATAGGCCTGGATCCGACGGCAGCCCTCTTCCCCCACCCCCTCTACCCCTCATCCCTCTCATCCCCCTCCCGAATCAGCGCAGCTCTCGTCCAAACCCTAGCCGCGCCATCCTCCGTGCGCCGCAGCCCCCATCGATTCCGCCCAACACCGCCGATCCCCTTCCACCTCTTCCACCCATCCCCTCGCCGCCACCCACCTTCGCCACCGACCAGTCCCCTCGCCGCCACCCACCTCCGCCACACCTCCCCTCCCCACCTCAGATCCTCTCCCCTCTTCCCACTCCCAGATCCAACTTCCCACCGCTGCCTCCGGCGCCCAATCCCGGCGACCTAAGGCGGGATTCGACGGTGCCCAGCAGACCTACACCCGTCACCGGCCATGGAGGCGGTGGCCCTATCCGCCGGCGACGCGCGGACGAGACCTACACCCGTCCCGTCCTTCTCCTTTCCTCTGTCTCTCTCTCTCTCCCTCACGCATCTTCCCTCTCTCTCAGGTACATCTACAACAGCCCCGCCATGGATGGCCTCTTCACGAGCTCCTGCCGCCGCTGCAGTTCGTCTGCGTCGTCGCCCCGCAGACCACCCCTGCAACTCTGCAGCGGACCTGCTCCACATCTCCTACAACCATGACTACGTCTGCTTCACGACGAGACGCTCGCGGCAGCGCGGGCCTCCGACGCCATCTTGCTCGGCGCGATAGGAGGGTGAGTGGAAACGATCTGGCAATAGTAATTAGTTCAGAAGTTGTGATGTGCATCTGTGACTTTCAGTTTCAGTAAATGGACGCTGATGCTGCGCTTGCAGGTATAAGTGGGACAGCAGTGAGAAGCATCTCAAGCCTGAGACCGGGCGGCTCAACATCCGTGCCGGGCTCAGCGTGTTCGCCAATCTGCGGCCAGCCACGGTGTTGCCGTAGGTATATATCCCAATCTTGTTTCAGCTTCAGTGCATTTCACATAAGTACTATGCTTTACTCGACAGCACTGCCTTTCGTACTCTAGTTTGCTAGTTGCATCCAAGGCCATGTATCGAACGCATCAGATTGTCTCCTGCATCCCCGATGTAATCTCTAGTAGCGGCACATAGTTTAACCAAGCAGCAAAATACTAGCAAATGTAGCCATAGCTGCAGGATTTGGGATGGGTGGACTTGTTTAATTCACTTAAGAATAATAATGTCCTGTGTAACTACTTCCCTCTGCAATGACTTCGTTGACTGATTCGTTGTTGGTGAACTTAGTGATATTGTGCATGTAGATCATGATGTACCAGCTCGGCAATGGCGTTGCTTTCTGCCACGAACTCAGTGTCCGGGACCATGACCTCGAGCCACACAAGCTGCTCATGGGTGGATGCGCTGGTATCCTCTGGTTTGATCCCAGCAAGAGGTAGTCTTCTCTTCTCTTTATCAACCAAAGGCACTTTCTTTTCTCATGGATGGATGGGACTCCATTAATTTAGTATCAATTTAGGTGTTAGTATGCTATTGATGCTCGTGTTGATGCCATGCTTTTTGTCTTGTCATGTCCTGAAATTAAGTGGCAGCATCAAATGCAAATCTATTAGTGTTGTTAAACTGCTGGTAGGCTAGCTACAAACTGACTTGTTATTTTCTTCTCTAGCAAATTGTATACATGAATCTCTAGTTGGCCATAAATTTGACATATTGATTTACATATGCATACACATGACTATTTCTGTACACTGAATATTTAAGCTTCTACCTAGCTTACCAAAATTATGTATACAGAGCTGCACGTTTTAACACTAGAAATCAGTTTCTCTAGCATATATAATAGAAATACANGCACTTTCTTTTCTCATGGATGGATGGGACTCCATTAATTTAGTATCAATTTAGGTGTTAGTATGCTATTGATGCTCGTGTTGATGCCATGCTTTTTGTCTTGTCATGTCCTGAAATTAAGTGGCAGCATCAAATGCAAATCTATTAGTGTTGTTAAACTGCTGGTAGGCTAGCTACAAACTGACTTGTTATTTTCTTCTCTAGCAAATTGTATACATGAATCTCTAGTTGGCCATAAATTTGACATATTGATTTACATATGCATACACATGACTATTTCTGTACACTGAATATTTAAGCTTCTACCTAGCTTACCAAAATTATGTATACAGAGCTGCACGTTTTAACACTAGAAATCAGTTTCTCTAGCATATATAATAGAAATACAGAAGTGCTTCTTTCCATATTAGAGCTGTGCTTGGCTAATTTTTCCATGTGATGACTACCACTTTTACAGGTAACGCTGATGGTTTCAGAGATACTCGTAAAGAAGAGTTGTACAATGCATGTGCTACTCTTAAGGTACTTGGGGTCCTTCACTTCTCCATAGTAGATTTTTTCCAGCCTTTGAACTCCTAGGAGATTTTAACACAAATTGTAACAGATGATTCCCTTAATAGACAATGCATGTGCTACTCTTAAGAATTTAATAAGTGCATGCTATACTGTTGCTTACTAGGCCAGAAGTGTTTTTTTATGCTAGAAGACATTAGTAGATCATGAGCAGAGTGAAGCCTAGAATTGCTGCTGCACAAATAGATTGCTTGCCACTTTGCTACCTGAAACAGAGCCTCGATTCCATTCAGACGCTTTTCTGACTCTTTATTTATTAGCGGCCCGTGTAAGAACAAAAAAAATAAAGCTCCAATTAATTATGGTATTTTGTTTTTATTTCATGCTCTTTGTAGCTGACGGGTTGGGCTGTGCTTGGATGGGCCATGTTGTAGCTTACAGACATTCTGCATACAAACTCAGCCTCCGTATTACAAGTTTAAAAGAATTGCTGCGTAGTTCACAAACATGGGACTAAACATTTCATTATTTTTGCTCTTGACGACTTTTACTTGGACTTTCAGTTTCAATAAGCCACATCCTTGTATAAAACTTAACACTGTCATGCACCTGTTTGCGCGTATGCCTATGATAGGGTTAGGACCTGCCGCACCTTTAGAGTTGAAAATGTGATGTTGCTGCTGTACTCCATAAATTACTGAACATTTGTTAAAACTCCAAAAATACAGTATTTGCTACTGGCCTATTAGTGTTAGCAGTATTTGCAGCTGGAGTATTTAGAGATTTAGTTTCCTACTCCAAATTTTGTATGTTTTTGATGTGAAACGCTTATGCATGACTAAGTGTTAAGTTGATACAATTTTGAGTCTGCACTGCTGTATGTTTTTGATGTGAAACACTTATGCATGACTAAGTGTTAAGTTGATACAATTTCTTTGATAGACAAGCATGGAAATATGTATTAACTTTCCTGAAAGTAGATAAGCATGACTATTCTGTTCAATTCTGATTTCTTTTGTAGTCAATTATGTTCAACTGATTTCTGAATATTTCTGATGTGACCTGTGGCCAGGTACCAGAGGCGATCGGCATCCTCCTGGTGGCGCTGCTCCTCACAAAGTGTTGAAGTTGGATTACCGCCTCATGTTCATGGCATTGTTTCTTTTTGGTGATCTAATGTCGCTTAGGTTGCTGCTGTTGTGATGGAAGCGCACCACAACTTTAGTTGATGTGTATCTATTTTTGCTTGTTTTAGTTGAGGTTGGACGGGCAGACTTGTATGTGCTGTTGTGTGTATTTGGATGAATGATTTCTGAATTTAATCATTTAATTGAGATAATTATTGAGTGTTTGCTGTTCAAATGTGTAAACTGGAAATCAGGGAATAATAAAAAGACCAAATGGTCTACTGGATCAAAGATGCTACAGCCCAAATAATAGTGGGCTGGAATATTGTGCATTTCTGTAAAACCTTACAAAAAGGCCTAATGAAATGGTTTGCAAAAGGGCCATGGCCTAGAAAATTAAAAGGCCGAATTGTAGGGCGTGGCCCATGTAGCCGACCAAAAATTCACATGAAAAAAACAATAAAAAGGCCGAATTAATGGGCTCGGCCCACGTAGAAAACCGAATTGGTCCGGGCTGAATCTTGTGCCACATCAGCTTGCCACGCTGGATGCCTACGTGGCTTGGGGAGGTTGCTAGTGACCAAAACGCCACAGTAGGAATATTTTGGTCGTAAACGTCTTTGACCATTCCAGAAGAAAGGTCGCTATAGTCAGTTTATGACGGCCAGCTTTTGACCTTCTGTTTTTGGTCACAAAAAGGTCGTAAATGGAAATTTGTGACCTTTCAGTGACCAATAGTGGTGGTCACAAGTTGACATATTTCTTGTAGTGATGGAGTGGCACGGCTATTACCTTTAATGCCAGTGACGAACCTAATTTCCGAACAGCCCGAGCACCAGCCGCACTGGTCCTCAGTCCAATAGTGGACGACTTTCGCCTTACTAAGGTACTCAATGATGGCGGCAGCGGACTAAACCTCATCTACGAGGAAACCCTCCGAAAAATGGAAATAGACTGGAACCGCATTGAGCGAAGCAGCACAACCTTTAGAGGAATAATCCCTAGCCGGGAAGCATGCTGCACAGGAGAAATCACACTGGACGTAGTGTTCAGCTCGCCGGACAATTACAGGTCCGAGGAGGTCACATTTCAAGTGGCCCCGTTCAGCAGCGGATATCACGCTTTATTAGGGCGAGAGGCATTCACAATTTTTCAAGCTATACCCCATTATTAGTACATGAAGCTTAAAATGCCCGGACCTAATGGAATCATGACTCTCGCTAGTGATCCGAACATAGCACTCCGCGCCGAAAACAAGACAGCCGCACTAGCCCTCGAGGCACTATCCGAAGCCCTAGCGGCCGAGGAACTCACTGCGATGCGGTCCACGGTGAACAGGGACGATGCGATACTTGATAAAAGATCCAAGTCCACCTCTTTTAAACCAGCGGATGAAATAGTCAAATTCCAAGTCCACCCAACGGACCCTGCAAAGACGTCCTCCATTGGGGCACAATTAATCCCTGATGTAGATGCCGCACTACGAGAATTTCTATAAGAAAACTGGGACATTTTTGCCTGGCACCCTTCGGACATGCCAGGAATCCCACGTCGGCTGGCGGAGCACAACCTAAATATCCTAAAAGGATTCAAGCCAGTCAAACAGGCTCTTCGGCGCTTTTCCGAACCCAAGAGACAGGCCATGGGAGAGGAGCTAGCCAAACTCCTGGAAGCCGGATTCATCACAGATATAAAACATCCGGACTGGCTAGCAAATCTGGTGATGGTACCAAAGAAGGATAAATCCTGGCGCCTATGTGTTGATTTCAAAGACCTTAATAAGGCTTGCCCAAAGGATCCCTTCCCCCTCCCTCGCATTGATCAAATTATCAACGCCACAGCAGGACACGACTCATTGTGCTTCCTCGACGCGTACTCCGGCTACCACCAAATCAAGATGGCGGAGCCAGACCAAGCTGCAACAGCATTCATCACTCCATACGGCCCATTCTGCTTCAACACAATGCCCTTCGGGCTCAAAAACGCCGGTGCTACATATCAGGGCATGATTCAGACATGTCTGGCAAACTAGATCGGCAAAACAGTAGAAGAATATGTAGATGACGTGGTCGTCAAATCCAAGCATGTCGAAACTCTAGTAGACGACTTGAGGCTCACATTCGACAATCTTCGTAAATATGACATTAAGCTCAATCCGGAAAAATGCATCTTCGGCGTCCCAGCCGGAAAGCTCTTGGGCTTCATTGTGTCCGGTAGAGGAATTGAAGCAAACCCAGCCAAGATCTGAGCTCTGTCACAATTGGATATTCCAAAAGACCTCAAGCAAATACAAAAATTGACTGGATGCGTAGCGGCTCTAAGCCGCTTTATTTCCCGTTTGGGAGAAAAGGCGTTACCCCTTTACCGCCTTCTCCGGCGCACCGATCACTTCGAGTGGACGGATGCCGCCACGGCCGGACTCGAAGAAATAAAAGCCATATTGGCAAAAAATCCGGTCCTCGCCGCGCCCAACATGGGCGAACCAATGCTATTATATATCGCCGCAACACATCAAGTTGTCAGCGCGGTGCTCGTCGTCGAACGAGAAACGGACGGACACCGGTTCCCTCTTCAAAGACCGGTTTACTATGTGTCCACTGTCGTAACTCCATGCAAGTCCCGGTACCCACATTATCAAAATATAGCATACACGGTGTTCATGGCATCCCGGAAGCTGCGACACTACTTTCAAGAGTGTTCGATAACGGTAGCCTCAGAAGTACCTCTTAACGACATTATAAACAACCGCGACGCGACGGGCCGGAGTTCTAAATGGGCCATAGAGCTCCTTCCATTCGACATAACCTATAAGCCACGACGATCTATTAAGTCGCAGGTTTTGCCCGACTTCGTGGCTGAATGGACCGAAGCCGAACTCCCTAAAGAGTATGGCGCATACTCCAATTGGATCATTCACTTTGACGGCTCGAAAATGTTGGCCGGCCTGGGGGCTGGCATCGTCCTGACGTCCCCAACCGGGGACACAGTCCAATACGTCCTTCAAATAATGTATACGGACTCCAACAACGCAGCCGAATACGAGGCCCTTCTGCACGGCCTCCGGATGGCAGTCTCCATGGGCATTAAACGCCTAGAGGTGCGCGGGGATTCGAACCTCGCAATATCTCAAATCAATGGATACTTTGATGCCAAAGATCCGAAAATGGCAGCGTACCGCAATGCGGTCCTAAAAATGTCAGCACGGTTCGAGGGGCTCGAATTTCATCATATAGCCCGGGATAACAACCAGGCGGCGGACGTATTGGCACACATCGGTGCAAAACGCGATGCCGTCCAACCCAACATCTTCCTGGAACGGCTGTTCAAGCCATCCGTACTATGGGAAGGGGAGTCCGGAAATAACAATCCGGACCCAACCGCACTGCCTGACACCGAACACTCTGACACAATCGGAGGCTCTGCCAACGAAATAACACCGTCCGCCCACGAAATAATGGCGGTCATCGCCCCGTGGACGGTACCATTCCTAGCCTACCTAACTAGGCAGGAACTCCCAAAGACCAAAATGAGGCCCGCTGCATAGTACGGCGATCCAAAGCCTATAAAGTCCATGAGGGAGAGCTTTATAAGAAAAGCACAACAGGAGTCCTTCAAAGGTGTATCTCCGAAGAGGAAGGGCGCAACCTCCTGGCTGAAATTCATGCCGGACTGGGTGGGCACCACGCCGCAGCCCGGGCCCTTGTAGGCAAGGCCTTCCGTACAGGATTTTATTGGCCGACGGCCCGGGCAGATGCGCAGGATTTAGTCCAACGATGCGTCGGTTGCCAGCTTTTTGCTAATCAAAGCCACATGCCACCCACCGCCCTCAAAACTATACCCATCACATGGTCGTTCGCGGTCTGGGGGCTTGACATGGTTGAACCCCTTAAGGGAGGAACCCACAAGCAAAAATACCTATTGGTCATGGTGGACAAATTCACCAAATGGATAGAGGCCAAGCCTGTAAAAACGGATGAATCCGGGCCGGTGATAGACTTCATATCAGGGGTAGTGCACCGTTATGGCGTCCCCCACAGTATCATCACTGATAACGGCACCAACTTCACGGCCGATGATGTCAAATTATGGTGCAAAAACATGGGCATCAAGCTCGATTATGCCTCAGTCTATCACCCTCAAACCAACGGTCAAGTCGAGCGAGCAAACGGTCTAATCATGAGTGGCATTAAACCCAGACTAGTGCGGTCCCTCAAGGAATCTAACACGCACTGGGTTGAGGAGCTCGACTCCGTACTCTGGGGGCTGCGGAACACGCCGAATCGTACTACCGGATTCACACCATTTTTTATGGTGTACGGCGCAGAGGCAGTCTTGCTCTGCGACATATTGCATGACTCACCTCGCGTGCGCATGTATGAAGAAATATAAGCCGAGCTCGATCGGCAGGACAGTTTGGACGCATTGGAGGAGGAGCGCGACGTGGCAAAAGCTCGTTCCGCATTTTATCAACAGCAGGCTCGAAGATATCAAAGCAGGGAAGTACGGGCCAAAGCTTACAACGTTGGCGAACTATTTCTACGCCTGCCGGACAAGAAAAAGGACAAACTCAAGCCCAAATGGGAAGGTCCCTTCATCATCGACCAGGTCCTGACCGGCGGAGCATACCATCTGTGAAACGCATCGGATAACCGACTCGAGCCGAACCCATGGAACGCAGCCCGTCTACGAAGATTCTAGCCTAAGCGTCGAACTCCGAGTTCGTCTCCTTCCTCCGTCTACGAAGATTCTACGCTTAAGCGCCGGACTTCCCTGTCTTTTATTTCTCTCCTTCCTCCTCCTTCTTCTTGAAGCCTTTAGAGGCTCGTTTGCGCATCGTTCGCCCACACTTGACGCGCTAGCCGCGCTCATTATACCTGGGGGCTTCTTTAATAGAAGCTTATTTATACGGGCTTTATGCCCAACACATGTGTCACACTTCCGCATGTACCTTTTATTCACCATTATATGCATCGATATGACTTAAGTTTTGGCCAAGCTGGGTTGCCTGGCTCCTGTGCTTACCCCTACGTTCCCGATTGTTCGGCTAGGTGGTAAAGGGAGCACCTCTGCGATTGTTACCGCCGGGTCAGCCGGACGTGTACCTCAGACTGGGTGAAGCCGAAAGCTAGCGTCCTTAAGGGAATATTCGGTCGGTGAACTAAAAGATGATTTTTTATTTTTTATTTATCTGCCCCCAGATGTTTTTTTACTTTTTTCACAGTCCGGACATGCACTTTAGGGCATGCCTCCTAGGGAAAGGAACCCCTAGCGGAACTATTCTCCCTGGAAGATGTTTCTTACTAACCATGTAATATAACATAACTAGTTGGGAACTTGTCTAATAAAGCACTTATGACCCCTACGCCTGGTCTCCACGCATACCACGGTTTTAATATAACCGCGAAGGTATTCGGACACACTCCGGACTATTGGGTCCCGAGGTTGAAGCGAAAAGGTCCGCTACGACAAACGATCTACAATCCGGCTAGATGGCATTTTACATGTCACTTTAAATTACATAGTCAAATTGACTGGTTGTATTCCTCTTCAATGTCGTCTAATAGGCTGTCTAGTTTACAGTCCTGCTGGGAATACTTTGCGGCCAACTCTACTTGGCCGTACACTAAGCTCACAGGGATCTCCTTCCCGTCGGGCCCCACAGGTCCGACCTGGTTTGGGTCCGCCTTTGTGAACCGCGTCTTCACCATGGCCCAGGCCTCCCTGGCGCCTTGACGACAGGCCGATATCTTCCATAGCCGGAAGCGCCACCGTGCTCCCTGAAGCTTCTCCGCAAGCTCTCCAAGGACTTCGGGTAGGGAGATAGATGGCCACAAGTCCTGGGCGACGCCTTTCATCTCTTGCCGAACTCTTTCGTGCAGTTGCAATAGCTCGGGAAGAAGGTCACCCGTAGAACCGGGCATCTCCTCTTCAGGACGACCCGTGAGCATACCTACAGACATAACTCTATTAATTGACTTCCTCGCCGAACTCTTTTTCAAAAGTTCGCTCAAGCACTTACTGTAAATGCCGCGACGTAGTCGCCGATTCTCCTTCACGGAGTTCGACAGCTGGGCATGAACATCCTTTAGTTACTCACCCAGCTGGGTGTTGGCATCTTGGAGATTATTCTTCTCTTGCCTCACCCTTGTAAGCACATTCTCACCGGCCTTCAATCGGCGCAAGAGTTGTTGCTTGTCCGGATCTAGTCCGGCGCAATCTGCAATATTATTGTCAGATTTACACACACGCTGCACTTCACACATTATTTATCTTTTGAAGCATATATTACCAGAGGGGGTCTCTGTGGCTCCCCGGTAGCGGCCAGCGCGGCCTCAAGTTGGGCCTTCTATTCTTCACGCTCCTGAGACAGTCGGGTATTCTTATTTGTAAGATCCTGCATAACAAATGATCCTTAAATCAATTATTCTAACTATTTTAAGTCTCAGGGGCTACTGGCATATATAATTGTCAAATTTCCTCACCCATATGTCCTTTACATACTGCTCCATGGCTCTGGCTAGACCATCTTGAGCGGCACGGAGGTGCGCATCTCCCGAATTGAAGGCATTCAATGCCTCTTGGGAGAAACATGCGTCATGAAGAACTGTCTGGCGGCGCCTGTGATTCATGGCGCTGTCTACCTCGGAGTTGGTAGCGGACAATCTGTCGGCATCCTCTGTCGGAGGAGCATCCGACGCACACCTCGTGCTCGCCTATGCTTCTGGACCAGGCTTTGGAGCCTGGCTGGCGGAGGTTCGATTGGCAACCTCTCCGGACTCAGTCCGGCGAGCTCTTCTTTTCCTGAAAAGAGCACCAGCGTTAGTACACCTTCCAGGAATCAATCCTGGGAATATGGTGACGCGCTATACCGTTGCGGCGGAGTTTCGATCCGGACCACACTTCTTTTTAGCCTGCGGGGCCGCACTGCCCCTTGTTGGCTAGCCGCCGCGGGCTCTGCCTCCTGCCTCGAAGGCACCCCCTGCGAAACACCATAAAATACGTGGTTATTAGAAGGAAAGCACGGGTGGGTCATGGTATCCGGACTTCGGTCACGGTTACCTGGGAGGCCGGAAACAATCCGGGTAGTCGGCCGTAATGGCAACCAAAGCATTGTCGATGCTAAGTTGGTAGAACACCCCGTCGATCAGCTCCACCTTTATGTCCGGGTCCTCTTCGGAGGCCGGATCGAGGGACCGTTCCGGATCCTCGGGTTGTGGGGGCGGGCTATGTATCTTCTCCACGGCCCGGCGCAGTTCCTGCGCAGAAACCATCAAATAAGATATTTAATCACGGGAACATGGATCGGATAGGCCACAAAGATATTGCTTACCCAACTTCGAGGGTTATTCGAAGAAAACCCGTTCAGTGGACTGACGCGGAGAAAATCCTCCTCTTCCCCTTTGTACATGGCGGACAAGGTCTTCACCAGTTCGGTGACCGATCCCGGCCCTTTGCGGCCATGGCAGGTGCCATCGTCCTCCCCGTTGAAATCCCACATGAGGTCGCCTCTATTTTGGAGCGGCTGTACTCCCCTCATAATGCAGGTTGCCATGACTCCAATCATGGTCAATCCGGCATGAGCCAGTAATCTTATTCGGCTCATCAATAAAAGGACGTCATGGTCATTTTCCCCCAGGGGGCTCCGCGGGCGCCAGCTTAGGCGCTTCTTCAGAGGAGCGTTGCTAAATTCCGGAAGGCCGATCTGAACAGGATCCGGCAGCGGGACGTCCTCCATGTAAAACCATTCCGAGGGCCAGTCTTCGGACGCCTTCTTTGGGGTTCCGGATAGGTATCCGGTCCCGGCGATGCGCCATAGTTCGGCTCCGCCCACTTGATATATTGACCCCTCATGAGAACGAGGCATAAAGGCAGAACAATCTCTTCCACAAAGCGAAATGGGCCTCAACGCCCAGAAACAGCTCGCAAAGGGCCACAAAGCCCGCTATATGCAAGATGGAGGCAGGCGTAAGGTTGTGCAGCTGGAGGCCGTAGAACTCCAGAAGCGCCTGGAGAAACGGATGGATTGAACATCCGAGTCCTCTCATTAGGTAAGAGATGAAGCATACCCGCTCTCCCTTAGAGGGATCGGGGACGCTCTCCGCCTGCTTCCCGCCCTTATAAGTGGCGAGTCCGGAACGCACCGGAACCATGAAGGCCGGGGGAAGGAATCCCTTGGTTTGGAGCACCACCAATTCGCTGTGCGGGACTGAGCATTTCCCCCAATCTCCGGGCTGAGGGCTGGGAGCGCGAGACGAGGAGTCGCGTCGACTGTCCATGGTGCAATGGGTTTTTTGTCAAACGCGCTCTGATGAAGGCTCGCGAAAGGAGTATGGTATGATCCGGATCTGGATCCCCGTCTCTTTTATAGACGGCTCATTTGCACGGCAAGGGGGTAAAATGTAAAGATACCCTGACTTTTCGCATTCAGTCAAACACGTGGAAGATGGCCATTATTGGGCATGGAAGCCAAGGAGCGCAGCATTTATCAGAAGCCGGACACTATTCGACAAGTATATGGAATTTGGAGAAGAACCTGCCTCGCAATGCCGAAGACAATCTACGCGCCGGACTCATCGCCATTGAAGCCTGGTTCGGGGGATACTGAGGGAGTCCTGGACTAGGGGGTGTCCAGATAGCCGAACTATCATCTTCGGCCGGACTCCTAGACTATGAAGATACAAGATTGAAGACTTCGTCCTTTGTCCGGATGGGACTTTCCTTGGCGTGGAAGGCAAGCTTGGCGATACGGATATGTAGATCTCCTACCATTGTAACCGACTCTGTGTAACCCTAAACCTATTCGGTGTCTATATAAACCGAAGGGTTTTAGTTTGTAGGACAGAAAAACAATCATACCATAGGCTAGCTTCTAGGGATTAGCCTCTCTGATCTCGTGGTAGATCTACTCTTGTACTACCCATATCATCAATATTAATCAAGCAGGAGTAGGGTATTACCTCCATCGAGAGGGCCCGAACCTGGGTAAAAACATAGTGTCCCTTGTCTCCTGTTACCATCCGCCTAGACGAACAGTTCGGGACCCCCTACCCGAGATCCGCCAGTTTTGACACCGACAGTTACCATCGAGGATAAAAAGATGGAGTTTATATCATATTGCATGAGTTTATCCCTCTACATCATGTCATCTTTCTTAATGCATTACTCTATTCTTTATGAACTTAATACTCTAGATGCATGCTGGATAGCGGTCTATGTGTGGAGTAATAGTAGTAGATGCAGGCAGGAGTCGGTCTACTTGTCGCGTACGTGATGCCTATATACATGATCATGCCTAGATAATCTCATAATTATTTGCTTTTCTATCTATTGCTCGACAATAGTTTGTTCACCCACTGTAATACTTATGCTATCTTGAGAGAAGCCACTAGTGAAACCTATGGCCCCGGGTCTATCTTTTATCATATAAGCTTTCCATCTACTTTTATTTGTATCTTTACTTTTCCAATCTATATCATAAAATCCCAAAAATATATTTATCTTATCATACTATCTCTATCAGATCTCACTTTCGCAAGTGGCCGTGAAGGGATTGACAACCGCTTTATTTCGTTGGTTGTGAGTTCTTTGTTTGTTTGTGTAGGTGCGTGGGACTTTTGTGGAGCCTCCTACTATATTGATACCTTGGTTCTAAAAAACTGAGGGAAATACTTACGCTACTATTGCTGCATCACCCTTTCCTTTTCAAGGAAAAGCAATGCTAGCTCAAGACGTAGCAGCGTCTTGTATGATATTAGTCTTTGTTTTTTTAGTTTACCACAATCATCCTTGTTGTACACGCCTTTTGGGAGAAACCCACTTGATTCGAATTTATTAGAATACTCTATGTGCTTCACTTATATCTTTTGAGCTAGATAGTTTTTGCTCTAGTGCTTCAGTTATATCTTTTAGAGCACGGCGGTGGCTTAATTTTGAAGAAATTGTTAGTCTCTCATGCTTCACTTATATTATTTTGAGAGTCTCTTAGAACAGCATGGAATTTGCTATGGTTATAAAATTGGTTCTAGAATGGTGGGCATCCAAGTTGGGTATAATAACAACTACCATAGGAAGATAATTGGATGCTATGATCAATTTGATACTTGATAATTGTTTTGAGATATGGAGGTAGTGATATTAGAGTCATGCTAGTTGGGTGATTATGAATTTAAAGAATGCTTGTGTTGAAGTTAGCAAGTCCCGTAGCATGCACGTATGGTGAAAGTTGTGTAACAAATTTGAAACATGAGGTGTTCTTAGATTGTGCATCTTTATGAGTGGCGGTCGGCGATGAGCGATGGTCTTTACCTACCAATATATCCCCCTAGGAGCATGCGCGTATTGCTTGGTTTTTGATGACTTGTAGATTTTTGCAACAAGTATATGAGTTCTTTTTTGACTAGTGTTGAGTCCGTGGATTATACGCACTCTCCCCCTTCCATCATTGCTAGCCTCTTCGCTACCGTGCATTGCCCTTTCTCACCTTGAGAGTTGGTGCAAACTTCGCCGGTGCATCCAAACCCCGTGATATGATACGCCCTATCACACATAATGCTCCTTATATCTTCCTCAAAACAGCCACCATACCTACCTATTATGGCATTTCCATAGCCATTCCGAGATATATTGCCATGCAACTTTCCACCGTTGTGTTCATCATTATGACACGCATCAGCATTGTCATATCTCCTTGCATGCTCATGTAGTTGACATGGTACTTATGGCAAAGCCACCATGCATAATTTTTCATACATGTCACTGTTGATTCATTGCCCATCCCGGTACACCGCCGGAGGCATTCATATAGAGTCATATATTGTTCTAGTTTTGGGTTCTAATTCATGAGTTGTAAATAAATAGAAGTGTGATGATCATCATTATTAGAGCATTGTCCCCAAATAAAAAAAAGAAAAGCCAAATAAAAAAAGGAAAGGACAAATAAAAAAGGCCAAAAAGGAAGGCCCAAAAAAAGGGGGCAATGTTACTATCCTTTTCCACACTTGTGCTTCAAAGTAGCACCATGTTCTTCATATAGAGAGTCTCATATGTTGTTGCTTTCATATACTAGTGGGAATTTTTCAATATAGAACTTGGCTTGTATATTCCTACGATGGGCTTCCTCAAAATGCCCTAGGTCTTCGTGAGCAAGCAAGTTGGATGCACACCCACTAGTTTCTTTTGTTGAGCTTTCATACATTTATAGCTCTATGCATCCGTTGCATGGAAATCCCTACTCCTCATGTTGACATCAATTGATGGGCATCTCCATAGCCCGTTGATTATCCTCGTCAATGTGAGACTTTCTCCTTTTTGTCTTCTCCACACAATCCCCATCATCACATTCTATTCCACCCATAGTGCTATATCCATGGCTCACACTCATGTATTGCGTGAAATTTGAAAAGGTTTGAGATTATTTAAGTACGAAACAATTGCTTGGCTTGTCGTCGGGGGCGTACAAGATGGGAGCATTCTTGTGTGAAGAAAATGAAGCATGACCTAACTATATGATTTTGTAGGGATGAACTTTCTTTAGCCATGTTATTTTGAGAAGACATGATTTCTTTGATTAGTATGCTTGAAGTATTACTATTTCTTATGTCAATATGAACTTTTATTTTGAATCATTTGGATCTGAAAATTCATGCCACAATAAATAAAATTACATTGAGAATTATGCTAGCTAGCATTCCACATCAAAAATTCTGTTTTTATCATTTACCTACTCGAGGACGAGCAGGAATTAAGCTTGGGGATGCTTGATACGTCTCCAACGTATCTATAATTTTTTATTGTTCCATGCTATTATATTACCTGTTTTGGATGTTTATGGGCTTTACTTTACACATTCATATCATTTTTGGGACTAACCGACTAACCAGAGGCCCAGCCCGTATTGCTGTTTTTTTGCCTATTTCAGTGTTTCGAAGAAAGGGAATATCAAACGGAGTCCAAACATAATAAAACCTTCGGGAGCGTGATTTTTGGAACTAACGTGATCCATAGGACTTGGATTGGAAGTCAAGAAATAAATGAGGTGGCCACGTGGGTGGAGCCCCCCCCCTACTGGGCACGCCCCCTGTCTTGTGGACCCCTCGGGCGTCCACCGACCAACTTCTTCCTCCTATGTAGACCCATGTACCCCGAAAACATCAGATGCGACCACGAGAAAATATTTCCACCACTGTAACCTTCTATATCTGCGAGATCCCATCTTGGAGCCTTTGCCGGCGCTCCGCCGGAGGGGGAATCGACCACGGAGGGATTCTACATCAACACCATAGCCTCTCCGATGAGTTGTGAGTAGTTTACCACAGACCTTCGGGTCCATAGTTATTAGCTAGATGGCTTATTCTCTCTCTTTGTATCTCAATAACATGTTCTCCTCGATCTTGTTGGAGATCTATGCTACGTCTTGAGCTAGCGTTGGTTTTTCCCGAAGAGGAGAGGATGATGCAGCACAGTAACGTAAGTATTTCCCTCAGTTTTTGAGAACCAAGGTATCAATCCAGTAGGAGGCCACGCGCAAGTCCCTTGTACCTGCACAAAACGATAGCAACTCGCAACCAATGCGATTAGGGGTTGTCAATACCTTCACGGTCACTTACGAGAGTGAGATCTGATAGATATAATATTTTTGGTATTTTTGTATAAAGATGCAAAGTGAAAAGTAAAAGCAAAGCAAGTAAATAAAGTGATGGAGATTGATATGATGAGAATAGACCCGGGGGCCATAGGTGTCACTGATGGTTTCTCTCAAGAGCATAGATATTCTACGGTGGGTGAACAAATTACTGTTGAGCAATTGACAGAATTGAGTATAGTTATGAGTATATCTAGGCAATGATCATGTATATAGGCATCACGTCCGAGACAAGTAGACCGAAACGATTCTGCATCTACTACTATTACTCCACTCATCGACCGCTATCCAGCATGCATCTCGAGTATTAAGTTAAAAACAGAGTAACCCCTTAAGCAAGATGACATGATGTAGAGGAATAAATTCATGCAATATGATAAATACCCCATCTTGTTATCCTCGATGGAAACAATACAATACGTGCCTTGCAACCCCTTCTGTCACTGGGTAAGGACACCGCAAGATTGAACCCAAAGCTAAGCACTTCTCCCATTGCAAGAACTACCAATCTAGTTGGCCAAACCAAACGGATAATTCGAAGAGACTTGCAAAGATAACTCAATCATACATAAAAGAATTAAGAGATGAATCAAATATTTTCCATAGATAAGCTGGATCATAAACCCACAATTCATCGATCTCAACAAACACACCGCAAAAAGAAGATTACATCAAATAGATCTCCACGAGAGAGGGGGAGAACATTGTATTGAGATCAAAAAAGAGAAAAGAAGCCAACTAGCTACTAGCTATGGACCCGAAGGTCTGAAGTAAACTACTCACACTTCATTGGAGGGGCTATGGGTTGATGTAGAAGCCCTCCGTGGTGGATGCCCCCTCCGGCGGAGCTCCGGAACAGGCCCCAAGATGGGATCTCGTGGATACAGGAAGGTACGGCGGTGGAATTAGGTTTTTGGCTCCTCTCCTGATCTGTTGGGGGTACGTAGGTATGTATAGGAGGAAGGTGTACGTCGGTGGAGCGTCAGGGGGCACACGAGGCAGGGGGCGCGCCCAGGGGGGCGCCCTCCACCCTCGTGACCGCCTCTGGCACTTCTCGGAGTAGGGTCCAAGTCTCCTGGATCACGTTCGGTGAGAAGATCACGTTCTCGAAGGTTTCATTCCGTTTGGACTCCGTTTGATATTCCGTTTTTTCGAAACACTGGCAAAAACAGCAATTCTGGGCTGGGCCTCCGGTTAATAGGTTAGTCCCAAAAATAATATAAAAGTGGAAAATAAAGCCCATTATAGTCCAAAACAATAGATAAAGAAGCATGGAGCAATCAAAAATTATAGATACGTTGGAGACGTATCAATCTATTCGATGTAACTCTTTTTGCGGTGTGTTTGTCGAGATCCGATGAATTGTCGGTTTATGATCAAGTTTCTCTATGAGAAATATTTGAATCTCCTCTGAATTATTTTATGTGTGATTAAGTTATCTTTGCAAGTCTCTTAGAATTATCAGTTTGGTTTGGCCTACTAGATTGATCTTTCTTGCAATGGGAGAAGTGCTTAGCTTTGGGTTCAATCTTGCGGTGTCCTTTCCCAGTGACAGCAGGGGCAGCAAGGCACGTATTGTATTGTTGCCATCAAGGATAAAAAGATGGGGTTTATATCATATTGCATGAGTTTATCCCTCTAAATCATGTCATCTTGCCTAATGCGTTACTCTGTTCTTTATGAACTAAATACTCTAGATGAATGTTGGATAGCGGTCGATGTGTGGAGTAATAGTAGTAGATGCAGGCAGGAGTCGGTCTACTTGTCACAGTTGTGATGCCTACATACATGATCATGCCTAGATAATCTCATAATTATTCGCTTTTCTATCAATTGCTCGACAGTAATTTGTTCACCCACCGTAATACTTATGATATCTTGAGAGAAGCCACTAGTGAAACCTATGGCCCCGGGGTCTATCTCTTATCATATAAGCTTCGATCTACTTTTATTTGCATCTTTACCTTTTCCAATCTATTTTATAAAATACCAAAAATATATTTACCTTATCATATTATCTCTATCAGATCTCACTTTCGCAAGTGGCCGTGAAGGGATTGACAACCCCTTTATTGCATTGGTTGCGAGTTCTTGTTTGTTTGTGCAGGTGCGTGGGACTTTTGAGGAGCCTCCTACTGGATTGATACCTTGGTTCTCAAAAGCTGAGGGAAATACTTACACTACTATTGCTGCATCACCCTTTCCTCTTCAAGGAAAACCAACACAAGCTCAAGACGTAGCACGGCTGGTCAACGTGGTCAAGGAATGAATTCCATCGAAAGAGTACTGTACATGGAGAGGCTGACAGCTGGGTCCACGGCCACAGCAAGGAAGTGCCTCCTTATTACGCGCAAAATAATGATTCCTCCACCTGACACGTGCGCTTTTCGGGAATGAGCCTGTCCAAGGACAAAATCTATGCATTCTATATTTTTGTTGGTCGGAAAATTTATGAAGTCATTAATTAATAATTAACGGACGCCTTAATTACTTAGCCATTTCTGATTCTTTTGGATAGTGGGGCTATTATTGACTTGGACGTGGGGTTTGGGCCAAAGGCCTACTGTTATACTTGGTCTTACTCGCACGACCGACCTGACAGGCTCTACCCTAGCCACCGATGTATCATATGGTTTCGCACCGCTCTAGATCGTAGCGCCGTCACACAATTCTTCTCCATCCCTCCTTCCGGCGTGCACCGGGAGAAGGGACATCAGTCCGAACCCTGCCATTCGTGATCCTGTACGGGAGAGGGGCAATCAGTTTTTTGGGGAGCACAATCCTGTGACTGCTGCCAGCGACGACTTCCTCAACGACAGCCTTCTTCCCCGACCTCGGTAACCTCTTCATCAACGACATGAGTGACAACATCAACCACAGCGGTTCTGCTCCTGCTGTACAATATGTGATTCTGTGCTCCTGGTTTAGTCCGCATCATTACTTTGATATTTGCAATTGTCGGCATGATCTATTTACGGTTGTTTTAGATTAAATCTCATAGTAAATTGCTCATATGTTCAACAATCCAATCCAAATAGTTTGGAGGCGAGTTGCTCCAGATAGGACTCTAGCTTGTCGGTCTTGGACTTAAGGCTGCCAACCTCAGTGGTCAGATTTTCCTTGTCCTTCTTCAGTTGCTGAACTTCCTGGTTGGCGTCTGTGATGGCAGCCTTCAGCTTCTCATTCTCCTCCTCTAGTTTGCTGACCGAAGCCATCTTATGGTCCGCAAGCTTCGTCTTCTCGCGCGCCTCCTTCTGAGCGGCTGCCAGGTCAAGATCCTTCTGCTCCAAAGCCTCCTTCATCCTCTCTAAAGAAATAACACTATTCAGACGAGACTGAAGTTGACGATTTTCACTACGCACATCTGCTCGTGTGAAATCACTCGGCTCAAAGAGACTGGAGGAAAAACTAGCGCGAAGCACGAAGTTACAAAACAGACAGGATGGTCGAGTGATTACCTCCCATGATGGCCGTTTCTTGTTGGGCAGTCTTCAAATTCTTCTTCGCAAGTTCGAGGTCAAGTTCAACACTAATATGTTTCTTCTTCAACTCGGTGAGCCGAGCTCCAAGATCACAAGACCTCTGCAACCGGAAAGACAGAACATATCAGTCGACAGATCGCGGAGCCGAGTGAAAGCAAAAAATTACTCTAAGAATACTGCCGAATCAAGTTTTCAACAGTAGTCTCGGGGACTACACCCAGTGGGTTCACTTAGCGTCCCCCCACTGGATCAGATCAATACTCAGCATGAGTTCAAAAAAAAGAGAGAGACACACCATTAGACCTCAGTCGACTGCCAGCAGCCGACCGTGGTTTCGGGGACTACACCCAGTGAGTGCACTCAACGTGCCCCCACCGATTTGAAAAGTGCAGAATTGAAGATTTCCTGAGTTCTAAACGAAAGTACACCCAGTGGGTGATTAGATAGAAAAGTGACATCTAGAAATTTCAGTCGGAGCTTTGCTGACCTGAACGTTGGTCTGAAGAGCAGTGCTGGCGTTGTAAGCTATCTCACTGGCTTCATGCATCACTTTGACCTGTTCCATGACAAGGTTCGCCTGGCGAAGAGCTTCCCTAGAAGCACTCGGCCAGTCGTCTGGAGTTTGATATGTAGCAAAGAGAGATGGCTTCAGAGGGGCTGAAGTAGCTGCCAGGTCAGATGAGTGGAGTTGTACCGGTGCAGCAGGTGTCGGCGCAATCGACCCCGACGGACGATCAGTCGTCAATGGGTTAGCGAATGTGACGTTGGTCCGGACCATCGCTTCAGGCGCTGGTGTTGACTGAGGGACCTGGACTTCAAGATTCCTCCTGCTTGAGCTTCCACTCTTCTTCTTCCTCTCCTATAGAGGCACTTCTTCTTCTTCGTCATCAGGAAGCACAGTGATATCTTGTGGAGCTACATAAGAAGAGAAATGTCAAGTTTTCAGTCAATTGGCCATCCACTCGACTAAACATAACTTGGTCGAATGAACTTACCAGCTCGAGAGGTGGCCTTTTCGTCTCCTGGTGCCTAATCGACGTCAATGTAGGTGGCAGCAGAGGCAGGGCTGCAAAGACGCAAGGATGGGTTGGTCAGATCAAGAAATTTTTCAGTCGACTTACGGAAACATGAACAAGATACCCACCCTGAAGCAACGGGGACGTCCATCTTGATACGCGACAGTGTCTTTTGAGCCTTGGAGGGACCAACTCTAGGCTTCTTAGCCACCTTCTCCGTCGGCTCCGGGGTCGATGTCTGAGTGCGCTTCTGGGTATTGGCACTCGGAACCACACCTTTCCGGCGCCCACCGGCCAGATCATGCTGCTGTTTGGATCGGTGTTCGGAGAACGGTGGCGAGTCGACTTCCTCCTCCTCATCCGATTCCTCGCTCTCCTCCTCCTCCTCGTCATCTTCCTGAGAATCCCACTCGTCACTATCTTCCGCGCTGTCCTCCCCCTCCTGGGTCCGCTCCAAAGCCTGCTCGCCATTGGGCATCGAATGCATCTCAGTGATCACATGCAGAACAAAGTTGGTCAAACATGAGTCGGTCAATCTCAAGTACAGTCAGAACATGAATGGGAAACAGTCGGAGCGAAAGGCATACCTTGTCAGGCGGGTTGTCGTTGCTAAAGGGGACGACTCGCCTAGATCCTCTGGGATTGTCCTGATTGCCTGTAATGCTTCTCAGCAACGAAGCTACTGTTGCAGATGGTACTTCCACCGGATGAACCCGTGCGGTGTCGTCCGGTCCGGAATACAGCCACATAGCTGATCACGGGCCTGGAGAGGCTGGATACATCGACCGAGGAACACCTCTAACAGATCCAGACCCGTGACACCGTCATTGATAAGCTGGACCACCCTATCTACCAACATCCTCGTCTCCATGGTCTCACCAGTCGTAACTTTGAGTGGGCAGGAGTCTGGACTCGGTCAAACGAGAAGTGGGGAAGGCCGATCGACTGACCTGGGGCCACGACATCCTGGCAATAGAACCAAGTCGATTGCCAACCTCTAACAGAATCAAGAAGAGTCCTAGCAGGAAAGGCACTCCCTTTCCTCTTTTGGATGCCTAAACCCCCACACATCTAGATGACATGGGTTTTCGAATCACTCGACTTCGCCTTCTTCACCGATTGAGAACGAATAGTGAATATGTGCTTGAAAAGGCCCCAGTGTGGTCGACAACCCAAGAAGTTCTCGCACATCGACACGAAACCAGCTAAATACGTGATGGTGTTTGGGGAGGAGTGGTGGAGCTGAGCACCAAAAAAGTTCAGAAACCCCCGGAAGAAAGGGTGCAGGGGAAGCGAAAAGCCGCGGTCGACATGGGTGGCGAGCAGAACACACTCACCCAGCTGAGGCTGAGGGCTCATCTTCCCCTCCGGCAGCCTTGCCGCTCCCTTGGCGATTAACCCCGACTCCGCCAAATCGTCCAGATCCACCTGCTGGATCGAAGACCGGATCCTATCGCCCTGGATCCAGCCCGGCGGCAGCCTCGCGCGTGATGACGGCCCGCGCTGCTGCTTCCTGCCCTTCGCCACTCCCTTCGTCTTCTTCGCGCGCTCTAGCGCCGCCGTCTTGTCCTTGACCATGGTGACAGGGCAGCGGCGTCAGAGCAGGAGAGCAAGGTGTGGCGGAGAGATGGAGAAAGAAGAAGTAAGAGAAGAGGTGCACAGTACCGGTGCCTCGGTCCAGCCACCTTATAAGAGGTTGTTTCCGAGTGACTGACGCGTGGGACCAGGCGATCCCGTAAAATCCCGCAACAGTCACGCGCAGTGTACGTGGCGAAAAAGGCGGCGTGGAAATCGAGGAATCACTGTATATCCGTTCCGCCTGCTTCGGCATTCCCCGTCTGGCGCGCTTCCCTGAAATTTCATATCCCGCAGAATCCAGGATACGCTGCAGGCAATCGCGTCCAGGATCCCACGCTCCAACGCAACTCTCGGCATATAAGATCAACAGTTCACTTGACTGTCCACTGAATGGATCAAGGTGAATGAGTCGACACCAAACATCGCCGCGGGCACTCAGACGTACAGAAAGCGCTCGCGAGATCCTTAGGCTCGGGTCAAGCTTAATTGCAGTCCATTTCGCACTCACACCTTAATCCATTCGGGGGCTACTGATGAGGGTACAGACCTGGGGTAGGGTCATAGGCCTGACCTATACGTCCCACCCAAGGTCACTACCCCAGAAGATAAGAAGACCCAGAATCCACTTGGTGATGTAATCACTCGACCATCATTCCCCACTTTCACTCGACCGTGTGGGGAATGACTCGACCATATTGAAGACCAGGAATTGGAAGAGCGCACAACGGCCGGGCATTCATTCCTTAGTCTACATGAGCATTAAGAGCATTCAAGGCTGTCCTTACCAGTAACTCCCTTACTTTATGTACATTAAGCCCCTTGTAATGGAGGGGAGCTGGGGTCCTGGCCCACTCTATATAAGCCGCCCCCCTCCTCTGAGACAAGGGTTCGCACACTCTGTAATTCAACACACATAATCCAATCGACCGCCTCCGGGCACCGAAACGTAGGGCTATTACTTCCTCCGAGAAGGGCCTGAACTCGTAAACATCGCGTGTACATCTTCGCCATAGCTAAGATCTTGCCTCTCCATACCTACCCCCTTTCTACTGTCAGGCGTAGAACCACGACACCCACCAAGGTCATTGCATTACGCAAGCAGGTGCCTCATTATTACTCCTACAAGCCAAAAACTACTTCCTCCTAATTGTTTGACAACTACTCCCTCCGTTCCAAATTACTTGACTTGAATTTATCTAAATACAGATGTATCTATACTTGCTTAGTGTATAGATAAATATTGGTCAAGTAATTTGGAACGGAGGGAGTAGGTCCCACGCCATTGTCAATGTAGTCAATAAACGAGAAAATTACACAATGAGCGAATAACACCAGGGACGCAGCAGCTCGCCCAGTTGTTTTTTAGTTTTAGAGATGGAGCTCAACTGCGCGCTGTGCGGTGGCTATGGCCCGTCTAGCCCACGGTTACGCTTTTATTTCAGAACATGACGAGCCCAATTGATATATTTTTTCTTTCTGAAAATGGCTAGCCCAGTTCTTTTTTTTTTGGACAATACCCATCCGAGGCCTCCTTGCTTTTCTCAGCCCTGCTGGGCCACAAATCTTTCAATACAAGGAGGGATGTAAGTAGTAAGGAATGGGCTTCCCCAGAAAATGGTTTATAAGTTGTAAGAAATGGGTTGTAAAGTTTTAAAGCAAAGCCAACCGGCAATTACATTAAAATATCGTTTTTTCTGGATTTCTCTACTCTTATAAAAAGCAGAGTTGGTGATGATGGTGTGCCTGCCATCCTGCATTTTAGGTTGTCCGATCTATATCTAACGGATAGGAAGGAAACTATGACAATTTACCCGCACTCATCTCCACATTTGCAGATACGGCCTTCCCTCGTTCATCCTTTTCTCCCACAAGATAAACTACTCATACAAATGCATCTTCATGTTCCGTGCAACGCACGGGCATCTTGCTAGTAAATATTTTAAATTTCATTCATTTTTTTGCGAAGAAATTTTTTGAATTTTATTTTGATGTAATTTTTTTAAATTATTTTTAACGTGACTCGAAATTTCGTGATTAAAAGAGTGCGGACCCGAACGAAATATGAAAATTTTCGTTGAATTTTTTAGCAGAGCCCAGAATATATGGTCTGTAATGCTAATAAAAAGAATATGGGCTTCAAAACATCCTTAAGAATTAGCAAATGGGCTGTAAATTATAGAAAATAATGGCTAATGGGATGTATGCTGTTTTCCACAGATTTGGAGGCCGGCTTCTGGGCCTACTAGGTTGATGATGACGTTGTCCTAAAAAAATTGACGTTCTTCTAAAAAAAGTTGACGCGTACACAAGTCTTTGTCAACTTAGTCAACACAGAGCAGTGACTGTTGGATGTCCATCCAACGCCCGCCGTGCTTCTTTAATCTCTGATCTTCCTGCTCCAGCCGCCCAAATCAGCGCCGGCGGGACTGCCTGCTCCCTCCTCCCGTGGCCGGCTGTGCTGCCGCCAGGCCATCCCTCTAACCACCTGCACATCCTATTATTTTCTAGCGATGTTAGCCTCACTCCCCAGCCAACCAGTCAGCGCTCGTACTCCCCTCAGCGTGGGCATCCACTATCGCGTCTTCCCCGGCTCCGTGTCGTTCCCTTCCTAGGCCTCGCCGTTGTCCACCGCCCTGGTGCTCTCGGCGCGGTGTGGTCAACCTGGTCAACGAAAGACATCCATCGGAAGTCGACGGTACGTGGAGAGGCTGACAGCTGGGTCCAAGGCCGCACACAAGGAAATGCCTCCTTATTACACGCAAAATAATGATTCCTCCACCTGACAGTTGGGACCCATCGGAAGGGCCTCTGTATTTCGCGAAAAAATGTTCACCCCGCTGACAGCTCAGACGCACCATCTATATCTTCACAAGCTAGGAAGAGCCTCCTTATAATGGGCAAAAAAATGAATACTCCGCCTGCTAGCTGGGACCCACCATAGAGGGAGGCTGACTTGTGGGCCTACTAAGATGATGGGGACGGAGGGCTTTGTCAACTTAGTCAATATGAACGATTGTTGCTCCAGTGACCGTACGATGTCCATCCAACGGCCGTAGTGCTTCTTCAACCTCTGGTCTTCTTGCTCCAGCCGCCCAAAGCAGCGCCGATCGTGCCGCCTGCTCCTGCCTCCCGTGGCAGGCTGTGCTGCCGTGGAGGCCTCACCGCCCACTACTACGTACTCCTACCGTTGGCTAGGCCATCCCTCCACTCACCCACACACCCTGTTATTCTGCGGTGTCGGCAGCCTCACACCAAAGCCGAACTAGTGAACCCTCGTACTCCTCTCCACGTGGGCATCCACTGCTGTGTCTTCCCCGGCTCCGCGTCGTCCCCTTCCTAGGCCTCGTCGTTGTCCACCGCCCTGGTGCTCTCGGCGCGGCGTGGTCAATGTGGTAAACGAACGACCTCCATCAGAAGATTACTATACGTGGAGCAGCTGACAGCTAGGTCCACGGCCGCAGCAAGGAAGTGCCTCCTTATTACGCAGAAAATAATGAAATGATTCCTCCACCTGGCAGCCGGGACCCACCGGACGGGCCACCGTATTTCATAAAAAAATGTTTCCCCCTGGCTGTTGGGACCCACCAGCTACATATTTGCACGCAAGGTAGTGCCTGACAGTCGGGACCCGCCTGGTCGAAGCGTGCGTAGCGTTGTCATTCTGGTCGCGAATGTGTACGTACATATGATCGGTCGGTCTGCAGGCTGCAACGATGAACTGTGGCCTTCTAAGGAAGGGCACGTGTCGTATTATAGGCGCGCATGTGTCGTAGTAGAGGCGTGCACATAGCATGTCACGCAGTCTCGTTAATATCGTGTACACGTACGTACAGCCAGGGTGCAACAAAGTAAATACGGCCACGTACGTACATACAGGCGGGGTCTCGAATGCCTACTCGCGCATACGTATGGCCAGGGCTCGTGTACATGGTTGGGTCAGAATGGAGAAACTGTGTCATCGTGTTCATCGGGAGCCAACCGGCTTGGACGGACAACCGATAGAAACGAGGCCTGGCGTACCGCAGAACTGAGGAAACGGCCTTGTGTCTGACCGGCCACGGTCGAAACGGGATCCTGTTCATCTGGAGGGGTCTGGTGTACTGCAAAACAGAGGAAACGAACTTCTCTTGAACCTCCTATGGTCGAAACGGGGTCCTATTGATCGGGAGGGGTCTGTTGTACCGCAAAACGGTCGAAATGGGGGTCCTGTTCATCGGGAGGTGTGTGGCGTACCGCAAAACGGGACTCCACGGGATATTGTTCATCTCCACCGTCGACTGCCTCCGCGGGGCTACTGTTCATACACCGTCGACCTCCTCCAGCCTCCACCTGTGACTGTTCATCCACGGGCTCCTGTTCATCCAGCCTCCACCGCTCCTCCACCGGCTACTATTCAACCAGCCCTCTCCACAGGGTCCTGTTCAACCACCCCTCCACAGGCTACTGTTCATCCAGCCCTCCACCGGCTACTATTCAACCAGACCTCCACGGGTTCGTCCTATTCAGCCAGCCCTCCTCGGGGTCCTGCTCATCCACCCCCAACCGGCTCGATCGATCGGGGTCATGTTCAACCAGCAGCAACACCACGGGATCCTGTTCATCCAACCCCCCACTGGGAAATGTTCATCCAACCCACACCCCCCAACAATGCTCACTGTTCATCAAGGGAAGGAGGCAGCAGGGCTCGATCTGCTTCAGTTAGCAGCAGTAGCAAAGGAATCGCTTGATCAGGTTCATTTAACAGCCAGGGATCGATCGATCGCTCAGGTTCAGTAATGCGTAGCCTGAAGTGCAATCGCTCGGGTTCAGTAGGCGAACGCCTCGCTCGGGTTCAGTTAGAGCCCAATGATGTCTACTACACAACCTTCTTCTTGTAGATGTTGTTGGGCCTGCAAGTGCATAGGTTTGTAGGACAGTAGCAAATTTCCCTCAAGTGGATGACCTAAGGTTTATCAATCCGTGGGAGGTATAGGATGAAGATGGTCTCTCTCAAACAACCCTGCAACCAAATAACAAAGAGTCTCTTGTGTCCCCAACATACCCAATACAATGGTAAATTGTATAGGTGCACTAGTTCGGCGAAGAGATGGTGATACAAGTGCAATATGGATGGTAGATATAGCTTCTTGTAATGTGAAATTATAAAAACAGCAAGGTAACTAATGATAAAAGTGAGCGTAAACGGTATTGCAATGATAGGAAACAAGGCATAGGGTTCATACTTTCACTAGTGCAAGTTCTCTCAACAATAATAACATAGATAGATCATATAACAATCCCTCAACATGCAACAAAGAGTCACTCCAAAGACACTAATAGCGGAGAACAAACGAAGAGACTATGGTAGGGTACGAAACCACCTCAAAGTTATTCTTTCGGATCAATCTATTCAAGAGTTCGTACTAGAATAACACCTTAAGGCACAAATCAACCAAAACCCTAATGTCACCTATTACTCCACTGTCACCTCAAGTATCCGTGCGCATGATTAAATGATACGCATCACACAATCTCAGATTCATCTATCCAACCAACACAAAGTACTTCAAAGAATGCCCCAAAGATTCTACCGGAGAGTCAAGAAAACGTGTGCCAACCCCTATGCATAGGTTCATGGGCGGAACCCGCAAGTTGGTCACCAAAACATACATCAAATGGCACGTGATATACCATTGTCACCACAGGTAAACACGGCAAGACATACATCAAGTGTTCTCATCATAAAGACTCAATCCAATAAGCTAACTTCAAGAGGGAAACTTAATTCATCACAAGAGAGTAGAGGGGGAGAAACATCATAAGATCCCACTATAATAGCAAAGCTCGCGATACATCAAGATCGTGCCATAGAGAGAACACGAGAGAGAGAGAGAGAGAGAGAGAGAGAGAGAGAGAGAGAGAGAGAGATCAAACACATAGCTACTGGTACATGCCCTCAGCCCCGAGGGTGAACTACTCCCTCCTCGTCATGGAGAGCACCGGGATGATGAAGATGGCCACCGGTGATGGATTCCCCCTCCGGCAGGGTGCCGGAACGGGCTCCCTGGAGGTTTTTGGTGGCTACAGAGGCTTGCGGAGGTGGAACTCCCGATCTATCTTCTCCGTGGATGTTTTTAGGGTACGTGGGACTATATAGGAGAAATAAGACGGTCGGGAGGTGCTCGAGGGGCCCACAAGACAGGGGGCGTGCCCAGTAGGGGGGGCGCCCCCTATCTCCTGGCCTCCTCGAGGATCTTCTGACGTGAACTCCAAGTCTCCGAGATGATATTCTTCAAAAAAATCATGCTGCCGAAGGTTTCATTCCGTTTGGACTCCGTTTGATATTCCTTTTCTTCAAAATACTGAAACAGGCAATAAAACAGCAATATGGGCTGGGCCTCCGGTTAATAGGTTAGTCCCAAAAGTAATATAAAAGTGTATAATAAAGCCCATAATCATTCAACACAGATAATAAAATAGCATGAATGCTTCATGAATTATAGATTCGTTGGAGACGTATCACCCAACGACTCGCACCCACGCGCGTACGTGTAGGAGAGAAACGCTTATCGCTCGGCCCCCGACCACCCACCATAACCGGGAAATCCCCAATATTTTCCTCGCCCTTGCTTCTACCATGGTTTTTTCCATCATGGACGGCCCAAAGAATGTCATGCAGCTGCGTCTCTGGCCCGCCCAGGACGAAAAGCCCATTTTTTGTAATGATTTTTTGTCATAGAAGTAGGAGCCCACCACATCTATGATGATACCAGGTTTTGTCACAATTATCGTCATAGAAGTGTCATAAGCATGACAGAAAAAAAATTCTGTTCGGCCCAAAATGTAACGGCTGTGTCTTTTTATGTAGTGAATTGTTCCACAGCCGGCTGATCCCACTTGACATCTTCAAGGTTTCCGTGGCCAGTTTCGAACTGGGCCACGAGAATTTGGCTCCTCCGGTAGCACTAGGGGAGATGACGACGAGACCCTGCGGCGGCTTGGCGATTGCAAGGGTTGGGTCCTGTTGTGGCCAAAGTGTCCGCTTCGTTTGGAGGCGGCCGGGAGCACACCCACGACCAAGCAGCCTCAGCAAGGTATGAACACCAACACCCCACCTACCCAATTAGTGTCGCCTGTCGTGCCGGGTGTGGAAGAGGCTCCATTAGTGGGTGATGACGTCGCCACTGTCAAAGAAGCAATGCATGATGCCATCGATGAGGATGATAATGATGACCCTCTACAGTATCTCAATACCGGCGCCTCCGACGACGGAGAATTGATGGCTCAGCGTGATGAGTTGTTGCCTGAATTTCATAAGGATGAACATATTATAGGCTCACTTTCAGTAGCAAAGAAGCATAGGAAGAGACCGAGGAAAGGCAACAAAGGTGCTTCTATTATCTAGCCGCCTCAGCAACCTCGGGTTCAAGACCGTATACCTATCCCCGGTGCGGTAGAATGTTATATCCCTGGTGATCCAATACTACCTAAGCGGTAGAGGCTATATACGGCGATCTGAGGAGACTTCATGATGATGTGCTGCGGACAGAGAAAAGCCTGATCACCTCGAAAAATCCAGGATACCATCTCTATGTGGTAACTTGCTGCACCAAAGGTTGTACGTCGAGACATTCCCCGCGGAAAAGTTTTTCCTTTGATTTGATTACATCTTCGACATGTTTCACTTGAAAAAGCTGGATTTTACATTTGTCCGCCTTTTTACCTTGCACATGAACCACATCATCAGGATTCAGTACATACCTTATATCTGTGTCACTGGCCCGTACTTCATGCACGAGGGAATCTTGGCAGTCTGCCCAAAGCACCGTGAATACGTGAGTAACTACATTGCCGATTTCATGGTCGCCAAAAGGACAAGGAGACGATTCTTGTGCCTTATCATCCCATGTAAGGCATCTGCAGATATCTTTCCTTCGATTTGAATCAATCATTTGCACGTGTGGAGGCTAATTTGAGGTGTACTTATTTCACGCAGCGACGGGCGCGCCATCCTCATCATCATTTACCCCCGATTCTCCCACACTCTTTACTTGGACTCGTCGAAGAACATGAAGAAAAAGGATTACACCCACATCAAGTCTGTTCTCGATAGTGCTATCTTGAGCTACAGCCTACGGGATGGAGAGATCAAGACCGGGAAGGCAAGTGATACGTCTCCAACATATCTACTTTCCTAACGCTTTTCCTCTTGTTTTGGACTCTAATTCGCATGATTTGAATGAAACTAACCTCGGACTGACGCTGTTTTCAGCAGAACTACCATGGTGTTGTTTTTTGTGCAGAAATAAAAGTTCTCAGAATGGAACGAGACTTTGCAAGGAATTTTTATATCAATAAAGAGAATCTCTGGAGCCAAGACCAACCAGAGGGGGGCACCTGGGTGGGCACAACCCACCAGGGCGCGCGCGCTCCCTCCTAGAGTGCCCAGGTGGGTTGTCCCCACCTGGTGGCCCCGCAAACCCAGAAACCGACGCTATAAAAATCCTATTTTTCAATAAAAAAATATAGGGGAGAAAGAATTATCATGTTCCACGAGACAGAGCCGCCATCACCTCCTGCTCTTCATCGGGAGGCCAAATCTGGAGTCCGTTTGGGGCTCCGGAGAGGGGGATCTTCGTTCTTCGTCATCACTAACCCTTCTCCATCGCCAATTCCATGATGCTCCCCACTGGGAGTGAGTAATTCCTTCGTAGGCTCGCTGGCCGGTGAGGAGTTGGATGAGATTCATCATGTAATCGAGTTAGTTTTGTTAGGGCTTGATCCCTAGTATCCACTATGTTCTAAGATTGATGTTGCTATGACTTTGCTATGCTTAATGCTTGTCACTTTGGGCCCGGGTGCCATGAACTCAGATCTGAACCGTTTATGTTATCATCATTGTATCTATGTTCTAGATCCGATCTTGCAAGTTATAGTCACCTACGTGTTATGGTCCGGCAACCCGGGAGTGACAATAGTCAGGACCACTCCCGATGATGATCGTAGTTTGAGGAGTTCATGTATTCACTGTGTTAATGCTTGGTTCCGGTTCTCTATTAAAAGGAGGCCTTAATATCCCTTAGTTTCCAATAGGACCCCGCTGCCACGGGAGGGTAGGAAAAAATATGTCATGCAAGTTCTTTCCATAAGCACGTATGACTATTTACGGAATACATACCTACATTATATTGATGAACTGGAGCTAGTGCCGTATCGCCCTAGGTTATAACTGTCTCATGATGAATATCATCCAACAAGTCACCGTTCCAATGCCTACAAATTTATCTTATATTGTTCTTGCTGAGTTACTATTGCTATCATTACTGTTGCACTTGCTACAAAAATACTGCTATCGATGTTACTGTTACTGTTGTTGTTGTCACTACTATCAAATCTATCATATTACTTTGCTACTGATCACGTTGCTGCAGATAATTAATCTCCAGGTGTGGTTGAATTGACAACTCAGCTGCTAATACCTTCAAATATTCTTTGGCTCCCCTTGTGTCGAATCTATAAATTTGGGTTGAATACTCTACCCTCGAAAACTGTTGCGATCCCCTATTCTTGTGGGTTATCAAGACCTTTTTCTAGCGTCGTTGCTGGGGAGCATAGCCATATTTGTTGAGTCACTTGGGACTATTATCAATTTATCACTATGAAGAATCTTAAGGATGCTAAGACTAAGATTTATCCCTCTAAGACGAGGGGAGGTAAGGAACTGCCATCCAGTTCTCCTTTAGATTCACCTTCTGTTATAAGCAAACTTGCAACACCGCATGCTATTAATTATGATATGTCGCAAGTGATTGATGATGCTACTTCTGCTCTGAATGATGCTTATGATGATGCTAGTACCTTGCTTGATAATGATGATGTGCCACATTGTGAATTTCTTGATGAACAAATTGCTAGAGTAATACGACATGATGTTGTTGAATCTGATGATGAGCTTGAAACTCGTGAAACACCTGCTCGAACTAGCCTTCCTAGATATGAATTTCCTAAGGTACCAGAAGGTTATGTCATGAATGAGGAGACAACTAGAGATATTCTTACTTGTAGGGATAGAGATGATCTAGATAAATTATTATGCAAGTATAAAGAAAAATCTCTGAATGCTAGAATGAAATATGATCCTAAGTTTGCTACTTCGCCGATCTTTATTGATGATAAGGATTATGAATTCTTTGTCGACCCAAAGTTAATTACTTTGGTTGAATATGATCCTTTCCATGGTTATGAAACTGAAACTGTTGTCGCACATCTTACTAAGTTGAATGACATAGCCACCCTTTTTACTCATAATGAGAAGACTCACTATTACTTTATTCTCAAATTATTTCCTTATTCATTAAACGGTGATGCTAAAGCTTGATACATTACTCTTGCTCCTGGTTGTGTGCGAAGTCCCCAGGATATGATTTATTACTTCTCTGAAAAATATTTCCCTGCTCATAAGAAACAAGCTGCCTTACAGGAAATATTTAACTTTGTGCAAACTAAAGAAGAGAGTCTCCCACAAGCTTGGGGGAGGCTTTGCCAGTTACTTAATGATTTGCCTGATCATCCTCTTAAGAAAAATGAAATACATGATATCTATATCTATACCTACTAATAAAGCAAGGTGCGTTTCTCCAATTTTTTCATCCGTTCACCACCGATTTTTTTTATATCCGAGGTGGTACTAATTTTTTGTGGTCCATCTGCTATAAAGGGAAAAAAATTGTCCAGAATTTCGTACATGGGCCTGCACGCGCTTAGGCCCAGAGAAGCCACACATTATATCCTGTTCAGAATTTCGTACATGGGCCTGCACGCGCTAAGGCCCAGAGAAGCCACCCATTTATATCCTGCCCACGCAGCTGGGAAACATTATTTGTTGCACGGAGCAGAATATAGTTGGAGCTTCGCATAGGTCACACACCGTTGGACCGGCCATTTCTCTTTTTCTATGTGTTCTTATTCTACATTTCTTTTTTATTTTTCCCCTTTGAGGTTATTTTTTGTATTTTTCCCATGATTTTTTTATTTTTTCAGAATTTCATTTTTGTACACATTTTCGTTAAATCTTCGCAATTTCCAAATTTGTTCCCTTTTCAAAAATATTCGGAACTTTTAAATTTAATTCCTGTTCCAAATTTGTTCGAAATTCAAAAAAAGTTCGATTTTAAAATAACCATTATAAAATTGTTTTTCAATTTTTTTAAAATAATTTGCATGTTTTAAAATAATAGAAATTCGAAAAATATTTCTGTTTGCTGAAATGTTCAAAAATTCAAAACAATGTTTGTGATTAAAAACACATTTTTGAAAATGGTTTTGAATGTTCAAAACAAGTTTCCATTTTTAAAAACTGTTCACAAATTCAAAAAAAGCCAGTTTCTCCGCCTTAAAAATTTCCTGTTTTCAAAAAAATGTTTGTGGATTTCAAAAATCTTACTATATTAAATTTTGTTTGCCTTTTTCCAGAAATTAACGAGTTTTTATTAAATGCTTGCATTTTTTATAAAAAAATATAGGAGGTCACCACAACCTCAACCAGGAGGCGGACCTGAAGTAAAAAGAGGCACGAGTTGGGTAGTGGCCGCCACTCCGATCAACCCCACTACTATAAAGATCTCGCGGGCCAAACATGACCATGAGAACATCACATATCTCCGCTCTGTCGCCCCACTGTTCTGGAGACCGTTTTGATGGACAACAATTATCTCTCCTGATGCTTCGTGCAAAAAAAATCTCTTCCGTTGCAACGCATGGGCATATGTGCAAAAAAAGGAAGGTGTGTTTCACCAATTTTTTCATCCGTTCACCACTGGAAAGAATATTTTTTTTATCCGAGGTGGTACTAAATTCTTATGTATTTGTCCGCTAGAAAAAGAATTTCCGTACGTGGGCCGGCCGATATGGCCAAGTGAAGCAAACCCACTTAATTCTCTGCCCACGCACTGAAAAAATTCTATTTTCCTCACGGGGCGACGAATAGTCAAACATTCGCACAGGACAACCAATAATGGGCTGGCCCATTTTTTTTGGTGTTTTACTTCTATTTTTATTATTCTTTCCCTATCTCGTTTTTCAATTGCAAGTTCATTTTTCTTTGAGAATTTATTTTGTAAATTAAAAGTTCCCAAAAAATGTTCAGAACTATTGTTTTTTAAAAAAAAATCAGAATTCCAAAATTTTATTGCTATTTCAAAAAATATTCGGAACTTGCAAAAAGTTGACCATTTTTTTAAAAACAATATTGTTTTTCAAAATTGATCGAGATTTCTAAAAATAAAATGACATTTAAAAATGCTCCAAATTTTAAAAATATTCCCGTTTTATTGAAATTTTCAAAGTTAAAAATATTCCGTGTATAAAGGAAACACATTTTCTATAAATCTTATAAACTTTCAACACATGTTCCCATTAAAAAAATGTTCTCAAATTCAAATAACGTTCATGTTTTTATCAAAAAGTGGGTGTTTTCAGAAAATGTTGGTGAATTTTAAAAGGTATTCCCTTTCATGTTATGTTCGTGTTTTTTTGAAAGTGTACATAATTTTCAAAAAACTATTCAGGATTTAAAAAAGTGTTCATGTTTCCTAGAATATTCAGAAGCTTCATACCTTAATATCCCCTCGATTGAAAAGATTGAAAGGAAGAGTAGATTGAATAACTCATGGGACTTCTCTGGCGTACGATGACGTAACAAAACTCGTAAATGCCCTCGACCAATGAATGGAAAAATAGCGGATTGATTCCTTCACACGCAACAAAAGCGAGAAGCTAAATGTTCCTTTTTGTGTGCACATGGGGTTTTCCTTGCACATATAATTCTCACTGACTTAAATGCATACTATTCTATCTCCCGTTGCAACGCACGGGCATATGTGCTAGTATATATATATATATATATATATATATATAATGAAGTAATGGGCCAAATTACAGGGTGGTCCATGGACCACCCTTTCCACGCTGTGGCTAGTACTTGGTTCCTAAATGGGTTTGAAGAGATTAGGAGCTTACTTTAGGTGCCACGTTGTTTTAGGTACAATTAAAATATTATCAAGAAAAAAATATATAGAAGAATCAAACTATATAAGATTCAAGCCATGACGTGAAGGTATAAAATTTAATTGGGCAACATCCACCTGACAAACGCGGTAATGGCAGGTATATGAAAGGTCCACTTGGCCAAAATTTAATTGCTTCTTTGTAGTACATAATGCAGATATGCATAATGAGCATGTACAGGACAATCATTAATCTAAACAACCACCACATACATAGGTAACATAGTTGATCTCCTCTCATAAATTAAAACATGAGCAACAGACTCAAAGCGCCGAAAAACAAACCATGCAACAGGCGCCAAGCACCTGCAGGAACAAAACTAGCCCTTACATGTGTTGCCAACATGCTGATTTCATGTCCGAGTTAGTACAAGATAAGTGACACTATACCCAAACTAACATATGCAACTTCTTCTAAGCTTAGGCAGTTCCTATTGTTTTGCACCGGGATTTAAGACTCTACAATATTCTGAAGCAGCCATGCTTGGAAACTTCTCAAAATACCAACAGTAAACAATTGACAATCCTTTTAGCAAAAATATACATTATGCCTTTCAATTTAGTTGTACATATCAAGACATATAATTCTTTCGGATCTAAGGCCCATACAACCTCCTTTTTTGGTCGGATACGAATGCAAAGAATCAAAACCTAACAGTCCGTACCAGATTCTTTAGCATATCACAACCCCTACCACAAACCATAATAGCAAAGAGTCACATATTATATGCTTTGGCCCGATACCAAATAGCTAAGGAATGAAGTTCAATTTCTAAACCTCTGGTCTTCCAGTAACCTCATTGAAGAGTTAATAATAGGCCAGGATGATATGCATTCAATACAACAACACTTAAAACATCAAGGAGGAAAAAACAATCCGCTGCAACTATTATTTGTTGGACATCACTACTGCAGGATGCTGCTAACGCGACACTACGATCAGTGACCCTTCGACGAAACTGTGTGCGATGCAATAATCACAAACGGTGGTGTAAAAAAACCGTCCAAAAAGGTGCAAAATGTTTGCGATGACGGATGCATCAAACACGTTTCAGATTTTAGTTGCGTGTGCGATGGAGAGCATACAGTTCAGTTCAATTAACTGTTTGCGATGGGAGGAACAATAGAAACGGGCAGCCAGATGAAGGTGTGTGCGATATACTGCATACGATTCACTCGGATGAACTGTTTGTGATTAGGCAACACAAAAGAAACGGTCAGCTAGATCAAGGCGTGTGCGATATACGGCATGAGGTTCACTCGGATGAACTGTTTGTGTTGAGACAAGAGAACTGAAATGGTTAAATATAACAAGATGTGTTTGATCCGCGGCAAACAGGTCTGTAATCAGAAATGTGTGCGGAGACCGATAATAACACGAACGATTGCTTCTAATAAGACGTATGTGATATGCTCTGTCTACACAACATCTATTAGCCATTGGGTGACGGGCGGTCATCCGGTACGCAATAAGGATGCGAAGAGGCATCCTATATTAGCAAGGACTAGTCTTCTATAATGGATTAAGCGATGCTTCAAGGGACTACTTAGATAGTTTTGCTGGTTGTGTTTTCAGGGAACAAACTATTGGACAAGCTGAAGAATTATTGAATAATATATTGAGAAATTATGATGATTGGACTATTCCTGAACCACCGCCTAAGCCAACTCCGAAGAAGAGGGGTATATTATATCTCAGTCCTGAAGATATGCAAGAGGAAAAGAAATCTATGAAGGAAAAAGGCATTAAAGCTGAGGATGTTAAAAATTTACCTCCTATTGAAGAAAAACGTGGGCTTAATACACCACAACTGCCTAAGGTGGTAGAGGTTAATTCTTTAATGAAATTCAATGATAATGACAATCCTCACAATATGCACCCTCGCCAATGCCTTTATGAGTTTGAGAATTATATTAGAAAACAAGATCACTTCAATGCAAATGTTATGAAACAATTGAAATACAATTCGGATATGATTGCTCGCTTGAGTGACTTGTTATTTAGAATCTCAAATGATGTTAGAGGTGTTGGCAAACATGCTTCTATTGTACAAACCCAATTAGAACAAGTTGCTAAATAACAAAGAGAATTGCTTGATGAAATAAATAACAACATACATGACTTTGCTGTTAGAGTTGCAACTAGAGGAGGTAAAATGACTCAAGAACCACTTTATCCTGAGGGACACCCAAAAAGAATTGAACATGATCTACAAAGGAACAACCCCACTGCACTTAGTCACTCTAAAAAGAAAAAGAAAAAGAAAAATGATAGGACTTTGCATGCTTCTAGTGAACCTGAAGTAGAGAAACCTCCTGGTAATGATAATAAAATTTCTGTCTCTGATGCTGAAACTCAGTCTGGAAATGAACATCCACCTAGTGATAATGAAAAAGATAATGCTCATGTTCATGAAGATACACAACCCAACACTGAAAAAGAACCAGATAATGATGTTGAGATAGAACCACCAGTTGATCTGGATAAGCCACAACCTAAGAATAAAAGGTATGATAAAAGTGACTTTGTGTCTACAAAACACGGTAAAGAAAGAGAACAGTGGGTTCAAAAACCTATGCCTTTTCCACCAAAGTCAACTAAAAAGAAAGATGATGAAGAATTTGAATGCTTTGCTGAAATGTTGAGGCCAGTCTTTTTGCGTACTCGCTTGACTAATGATGTCTACTACACAACCTTCTTCATGTAGACGTTGTTGGGCCTGCAAGTGCGCAGGTTTGTAGGACAGTAGCAAATTTCCCTCAAGTGGATGACCTAAGGATTATCAATCCGTAGGAGGCGTAGGATGAAGACGGTCTCTCTCAAGCAACCCTGCAACCAAATAACAGAGAGTCTCTTGTGTCCCCAACACACTCAATACAATGGCAAATTGTATAGGTTCACTAGTTCGGCGAAGAGATGGTGATACAAGTGCAATATGGATAGTAGATATAGGTTTTTTTAATCTGAAATAATAAAAACAACAAGGTAACTAATGATAAAAGTGAGCGTAAACGGTATTGCAATGATAGGAAACAAGGCCTAGGGTTCATACTTTCACTAGTGCAAGTTCTCTCAACAATAATAACATAGATAGATAGCCCTCAACATGCAACAAACAGTCACTCCGAAGCCACTAATAGCGGAGAACAAACATAGAGATTATGGTAGGGTACGAAACCACCTCAAAGTTATTCTTTCGGATCAATTTATAAAACAGTTCGTACTAGAATAACACCTTAAGACATAAATCAACCAAAACCCTAATGTCACCTAGATACTCCATTGTAACCTCAAGTATCCGTGGGCATGATTATACGATATGCATCACACAATCTCAGATTCATCCAACCAACACAAAGTACTTCAAAGAGTGCCCCAAAGTTTCTATCGGAGAGTCAAGAACGTGTGCCAACCCCTATGCATACGTTCCCAATGTCACGAAACCAGCAAGTTAATCACCAAAACATACATCAAGTGGCACATGATATCCCATTGTCACCACAGATAATCACGGCAAGACATACATCAAGTGTTCTCGTAAACGACTCAATCCGATAAGATAACTTCAAAGAGGAAACTCAATTCATCACAAGAGAGTAGAGGGGGAGAAACATCATAAGATCCAACTACAATAGGAAAGCTCGGGATACATCAAGATCGTGCCATAGAGGGAACACGAGAGAGAACACGAGAGAGAGGGATCAAACACATAGCTACTGGTACATACCCTCAGCCCCGAGGGTGAACTACTCCCTCCTCGTCATGGATAGCGCCGTGATGATGAAGATGGCCACCGGTGATGGGTTCCCCCTCTGGCAAGGCACCGGAATGGGCTCCCGAGAGGTTTTTGGTGGCTATAGAGGCTTGTGGCAGCGGAACTCCCGATCTATCTTCTGTTCTGGAAGTTTTAGGGTACGTAGGTATATATGGTTGAAAGAAGTACGTCGGTGGATCGAAGGGGAGGCCACGAGGCAGGGGCGCGCCCCCCACTCTCGTGGGCACCTCCCTTCTTCCCTTACGTGCACACCAAGTCCATCGGCTGGCTTTCCTTCCAAAAATAACTTCTCCAGTTGATTTCGTTCCGTTTTGACTCCGTCTGATATTCCTTTTCCTCGAAACACTGAAATAGGCATAAAACAGCTAATCTGGGCTAGGCCTCCGGTTAATAGGTTAGTCCCAAAAAATAATATAAAAGTGGATAATAAAGCCCAATATTGCCCAAAACAGTAGATAATATAGCATGGAGCAATCAAAAATTATAGATACGTTGGAGACATATCAACTAATATCTTGAAAATGCCTCCTTATGCGAAGTATGTGAAAGACATCATCACCAATAAGAGAAAAATACCGAAAGCTGAAATCTCCACTGTGCTTGCTAATTATACTTTCAAAGATGGAGTACCAAAAGAACTTGGAGATCCGGGAATACCAACTATACCTGGCTCTATCAAAAAGAATTATGTGAAAACTGTTTTATGTGATTTAGGAGCTGGTGTTAGTGTTATGCATTTCTCTTTATATAAAAGACTTGACTTGAATAAATTCACACCTACTGAAATATCATTGCAAATGGCTGACAAATCAAATGCCATACCTATCGGTATATGTGACGATGTGCCCATTGTTGTTGCTAATGTTACTATTTTGACTGACTTTGTTATACTTGAGATGCCCGAGGATGATAACATGTCGATTATCCTCGGTAGACCCTTCTTGAATACTACAGGGGCTATTATTGATTTGTAGCGACCTGACCCAAAATCGGTCAAATCTCTGTGTCTGTACCATCCCAAGATCATGCTGGTACTCACAGTACATCGATAAAGTAATCAAAGTTCAATCACACCTGAATATCATTAATCGATTCTCATATAGAGTCTTTATTACAAGGGAATAAATTCGGCTCAAGGCCAACTCATGAGAAATAAACTAAAATGCTGCGGAAGCGTCGTAGATAAGCGAGTCCATCCGACTCCAAAGGGCAATCGCCAAGCGCGGAGCGTAGCCTCACTCCTGATCGGAATATATCTCTGCAACATAATACGTTGCAGCCATGTAGGTCAGCTTTTGGAATAAGCTGGCAAGTCAAGAAGAATAACAATAATAAAGTTACTAACACTATATGCATTTTGGCTGTGGAGCTCTAAGTTTCATCATTTTGCGTAAAGCCAATTTTATCCTACTACAGTGGACTTATTTGCAAATTACTACAAATTGTTGGTAGTTATTGAGATGGTTCCGCCAACCAATATCTCGTTCCCAAATTATTATTAAGTCATAAACCCATCAAATTAATCCATTAAT
>LR880971.1:782908975-782919823 GCA_904067115.1 Aegilops sharonensis | reverse complement strand
GTCCGTAACCGGGGACACGGCTAATCGATTAGGTTATAACACTCTGCAGAGGTTTGCGCACTTTCCCCGCAAGAATCATTCCCTCCTTTTAAAGTCTTCGCACTTCATGGTGTTTGAAGACGGGACGAATGAAACAGGGTCTTCCAAAGAGTTCTTCTGGCCACTGCCGGTACCCATCCAATCCTACCGTTCGTCTACTTCTCGTAGTACCGTCCAGCCGGCTTCACTACAAGGGTCAACCCAGCCAGAGCCCATAATGGCTTGCGGCTGCACAGGTAAGCTTCCGGTCATGGGGCATCCATCCTTCTCTTCGTGGCTGGGTGAAGCTTTCCGCAGGATGTCATGGCGCTTCTCCATGCATCCCGGCCACCACTGGGTGCTCCAGGGTGCCCGTCAACCGTCCTCCACCCAGTAGTGATTTTCCGAAGTCCATCTTGATCATTGTAGTCCATGGGTTGTCATCATCATTGACTCTCACATCTTGCTTATGAATTTCACTCATCCCAAATCCCATCTACGAGCATAGCAAAATAACTACTACGTCCCGGGGTCATGGTAACAAGGGGATTGGTTCATCCTACCACATGATACTACTCAAGTTTAATGACTTCAAGATTTCACTACTGCATGCAATGGTGGAGTGGTGACAACTACTAATGCACAAAAACATAGGTATAGAAATAACATGATCAAAACTTGCCTTGCTGATGATCCTCGTAAGCTAAAGAGTCGTAGTAGCAAGCTTCGCACTCCGGGAACTCTACCGAGACAAACAATAACATAATAAGCACAAAGCAAGAGGATCACACAAGATAACAAAAGTAACATAGCACAACAAAACAATCAAAACCAAATCAAAAGGAAAACTCAAAGAAATCCAATTCAAAGTTTTTCCCTACACCAAACAATAGCAAAAATAGTTTTTATAAAACAAAAATTCCTTAAAATAACCTAATCATGGTTTTAGGTTAACTTAACAGAAAAGGATTAACTAAGCAACTAGGAGCAAAAAGAATTAATTAAAAAGCTATTATAAAACTCATTTTAGGCCTAATCCAATGTCTATTAAGAAAATTAATTTAAAACATTTATTAATTATAAATAAAAGTTCATCTAATGGAATGACAGAAAATAACCTAGAATAACTAATCACAAGTTAAAAATAAATTAATTTACTAATTAATTAATTAGGAAAACAGGAACTAATCAATTAATTAGGATTAATAGGATTCTGTCTAAAATTAATTATTTATTAATCCTAAAATACCCAAATTAATTTCTAGGGTTTGGCAATGTCAAAATAAAGTGATGACAAAAAGATTCATGCAAAAATAATTTTTCTAACTAAAGTTATAGCAGATTTGCTATTCTGACTAAAACAATATTAAGGCATTTTTAATTATTTTTAACATAGCTAAATATATGTTTTTCGGAAACTACATAAAATTTGCAATCCAACAAAAAAAGAATCACTCAAAAATATTAAACAGAATAAAAGATATACATTTTTGAAAATTGAAACTATTCGGCTAAAACAGAAAATCAAATAAAAAGAAAAAGGGCCTAATGGGCCTAAACTGTGCCCTGTGCGTTAGATAGGCTAAATGGGCCTAGGGTTAACTAAAAACGAACCGGCCTAATAATAAAACCTAACTGAAATAAAAACCGATCGGACCGGCCGGTTTTCTAATAAAAACATACCCCTTCGGGGGTTCTAATCGTGGGCACACGTTTGGGATCGGACGGGGGAGGTGTTTTCCGGGGACTCACCGGACTCCGGCGACGGCGGCGGCGGCGGCGAGAGTGCGTCGGAGCGTCCGGGCGTCGGCGAGCTTCGGCGAGTCGTCGGGGAGACGCGCACGAGCACGGGGGAGGGTTCGGTGGTGTTGGGGAGGGTCGGGGTGCACCAGGGTGTCGGCGGCGGCAACAATGGCGGCGGGAGGGGTTCGGGACTCCGGCGAGCTCGGGAGGGAGAGGGAGAGGGGGTTCGGCGTCACTAGGGGGGGAATGGGGTGCGGAGGGCTCTGGCTTTTATAGCCGGGCCTCGGGGATGATTCGGAAGGGCATCGGGGCGTCGGGGGATCCCGGATCCTTCGGGATCCGGTGGATCTCCGGCGAGCTGCGTGGCTTGGGCGAGGGGAGAAGAAGACGGGGCGGGGCCCGCGGGTCAGTGAGAGAGAGAGGGGGAGGGTTCGGGCGGGTGGCCGAAGCCTAGGGGAATCGGGCGAGGGGCGAGCTCGGGCGGTCGGCTGGGCTGGCCTGTTGGCCTTGTGGGCCGGCTGGCTTGGGCCAGGCGCGGGGTGAGGGGGTGGTGAGGCGCTGGCTGGGCCTGGGGTGGCCTAGCTGGCGCCCGAAGGGTTTTTCTTTATTTTTTTTAATTAAAACAAAATCAAAAATAAAACCTAAACTATAAATATTTTATATAGGGTATATATATACCAAAATGATCAGGGGAATATTCCCTTTCATTTGAACATTTTTTTCCAAAGTCAAAATCCAAACTTCATAAAAATCCATTTTTTTCAAATTCAAATAAATTGCAGATTTGAATCCAATTCTTTTGGCATTGTTTCCTCTGATATTTTTGGAGTGTCATGTTTGCTCCTCTCATACTTTTGATCAAGTATTTATCAGGCTTAGTTTTTGAATTGTTTCCCACATGCCAAAGTTTGGAATTCAAATTCAAACTCAAATAGCTCTGAAACTTCAAATGGCATTCAAATTCAAACAGGATGCATAGGATGCTTATCTATAATTGTAAAACATTCCAAATAGGGAAATTTGGGATGTTACATGATTGCAATAAAAGCAAGTTCACTTTTCATATTAATGGCAATGAGCATACGGTGCACTTTCCGAAGAAACAATTCCAAGTGAATGGTATTAATGTTATTGAAAAATCTCCGACAATCACTATTGGAAGTTTTCGACTACCTCTAGCTACTGCTAAAAAGAAATATGAAATGCTTATTGTTGGGACATTCATATCCCTGTTGAGGTAACTTAGTGATTTACGAAAGTTCTTCGATTTCATACTAATCGAAAGTGGTTGTTAATAAGATTTGATCAACCTTATTAATGGATCATTCTTGAGAGGTATGAAGTTGATGAATTTAGTAAGCACTACCTTTTGTTCCTACTTTTTGTTTTTTGTTTTTATTAGTTAAATAAAATAAAATGCCATGTTTTGTCAGTTTTCTGAATTTCCCGTACAATAGAAAATGACCCAAAATTAAAAGTTATCATAATGCCCTGAAAATTTTATACGATTTTCTTCTGAATATTTAAGAATTTCTAGTGTAAATAATATCAGAGGGGGTGCACCAGGTGGGCACAACCCACCTGGGCGTGCCAGGACCCCCTGGCGTGCCCTAGTGGGTTGTGGGCCCCACGTCGGCCCCCTCACTTATCCCTCCACACCACATCATCACTTACCTCCCGAAAAAAATTCTCCATTGCTCTCTCTCCCGTGTTCTTGCTCTCAAACCCGCGGATGTCGATCTCTTTGTTTGAAGCTCGTTTTCCGAAAAAATTTCAGGGGATTTTTGCTTGGTATGTGACTCCACCGTTTGTCCAATTAGTTTTTGTTTTAGTGGTTTATTTTTTTTATTAATTAGCTACTCTTGGTGCTGCTGTAGATGAGCTTGCATGTTTAATTCTTAGAGTTATATTTAGTTTGAATGCTTGCTATGGCCTCTATGTGTCCCTATGCGTAGTTGCTATCAATTTTGTGATGTTTTGTTGGAAAAATTTATGGACTAAAAATTTCAGAATTTTTTTCATAGGAAAAGGATGAATATCTTTAGGAAGTTTGCTTCTAAGAAGAACTCGAAGGGTGTTACTGGGGAGTCATCTGATAGTGATCTCCATCCTCGGAGGTTGGCGGAGGTACGGCCATGCAAATGGCCGCAAACCCAGTTCATGGAAGAGGCTGGAATGCTTCAGGAGTTCACACAATATGCTGCTAATGTCGGCCTCACCGACTTCATCGCAGATGAGTGTGAACAACATCAAATCCTCACAAACATCTTTGTTCAAAGTTTTACTTTCTTTCCTAGGAATAATCCCCTGGGGTGCAGTTTAGTTTATATGCTGAAACTCGTTAGATACCACTTACCGAATTCTGTAACATATGCATGATCCCTTCTGATAACCCATAAGTATAGGGGGTCGCAACTGTTTTCGGGGGTAGAATATTCAACCAAAATTTATAGATTCGACACAACGGGAGCCAAAGAATATTTGAAGGTATTAGCAGCTGAGTTGTCAATTCAACCATACCTGGAGATTAATTATCTGCAGCAACGTGATCAGTAGCAAAGTAATATTATAGTTTTGGTAGTAGTGACAGCGGCAACAGTAACAGTAATAGTGATAGCAGTATTTTTATAGCACGTGCAACAGTAATGATAGCAATAGTAACTTAGCAAGAACAATATAAGATAAATTCGTAGGCATTGGATCGAGGACTTGTTGGATGATAATCATCATGAGACAGTTATAACGTAGGGCGATACGGCACTAGCTCCAGTTCATCAATATAATGTAGGCTTGTATTCCGTAAATAGTCATACGTGCTTATGGAAAGAACTTGCATGACATCTTTTGCCCTACCCTCCTATGGTAGCGGGGTCCTATTGGAAACAAAAGGATTTTAAGGCCTCCTTTTAATAGATAACTAGAACAAAGCATTAACACACAGTGAATACTTGAACTCCTCAAACTACGGCCATCACCGGGAGTGGTCTCGACTATTGTCACTCCGGGGTTGCCGGATCATAACACGTAGTAGGTGAGTATAACTTGCAAGTTCGGATCTAGAACATGGATATAATGATGATAACATAAATAGTGCAGATCTGAGTTCGTGGCACCCGGGCCCAAAGTGACAAGCATTAAGCATGGCAAAGTCATAGCAAGAACAATCTTAGAACTTAGTGGATACTAGGGATCAAGCCGTAACAAAACTAACTTGATTACATGATGAAGCTCATCCAACTCCTCATGGACTAGCGAGACTACGAAGGAATTACTCACTCCCGGTGGGGAGCATCATGGAATTGGCGACAGAGAATGGTTGGTGATGTTGAAGAACGAAGATCCCCCTCTCCGGATCCCCAAACGACACCACATATGGCCTCCCGATGAAGAACAGGAGGTGACAGCGGCTCCGTCTCGTGGATCACAATAATTCTTTCTCCCTGATTTTTTTCTGGAAAAATAGGATTTTATAGTGTCGGTTTCAGGGTCTGCGGGGCTACCAGGTGGGGACAACCCACCTGGGCGCGCCAGGAAAGGGGGCGCACCCTAGTGGGTTGTGCCACCTAGGGGCCACTCTCTGGTAGGTCTTGGCTCTAGAAATTCTTATTTATTGTATAAAAATTCCTCGCAAAGTTTTGTTCCATTCCGAGAACTTATATTTCAGCGCAAAAACAACACCATGGTAGTTCTGCTAAAAACAGCGTCAATCTGGGGTTAGTTTCATTTAAATCATGCAAATTAGAGTCCAAAACAAGAGGAAAAGCATTAGGAAAAGTAGATACGTTGCAGACACATCAACTACCCCAAGCGTAAACCTTTGCTTGTCCTCAAGCAATTCAGTTGATAAACTCAAAGTGAAAAAGAAAAACTTTTACGAACTCTTTTGCTCTTGTTTGCATAAATAAGCTTAAATAGCACCAAGGTTTTCAGCCAACACTATAACTAACCATGCCGACAATAACTCTTAAAAATTATATTAACTCATATCAATGACATAATCAGCTAGCGAGCAATAATAAGATATCTCAAACAGCAACACTTGTCAAAACAACCATGATATAATATGACAATAGTGGTATCCCGCTAGCCCTTTCTAAGATCGCAAAACATAAATGCAGAGCACCTCCAAAGTTCAACCAGCGACTAAACATTGCAATTCAAGGTAGAAAAGATCCAGTCATGATGCACCCAACGTTAGCTACACACAATGCATAAGTCATGATAGCTGTTGAGGGAGTCCTAGATTAGGGGGTGTCCGGATAGCCGAACTATCACCGTTGGCCGGACTCCTGGACTATGAAGATACAAGATTGAAGACTTCGTCGCGTGTCCGGATGGGACTTTCCTTGGCGTGGAAGGCAAGCTTGGCGATACAGATATGTAGATCTCCTACCATTGTAACCGACTCTGTGTAACCCTAACCCTATCCGTGCCTATATAAACCGGAGGGTTTTAGTCCGTAGGACAAACAACAATCATACCATAGGCTAGCTTCTAGGGTTTAGCCTCTCTGATCTCGTGGTAGATCCACTCTTGTACTACCCATATCATCAATATTAATCAAGCAGGAGTAGGGTTTTACCTCCATCGAGAGGGCCCGAACCTGGGTAAAAATATCGTGTCTCTTGTCTCCTGTTACCATCCGCCTAGACGCACAGTTCGGGACCCCCTACCCGAGATCCGCCGGTTTTGACATCGACATTGGTGCTTTCATTGAGAGTTCCTCTGTGTCGTCATCCTTAGGCCCGATGGCTCCTTCGATCATCAACAACGACGCGGTCCAGGGTGAGACTTTTCTCCCCAGAAAGATCTTCGTATTCGGCGGCTTTGCACTGCGGGCCAATTCACCTGGCCATCTAGAGCAGATCAAGAGCTACGCCCCTGGCCATCAGGTCAGATTTGGGAGTTTGAACCACACGGCCGACATCCGCGGAGACTTGATCATCGATGGATTCGAGCCACAGCCAAGCGCGTCGCACTATCTCGATGGGCACGATCTAGCTCTGCCACCGAACAGTGCCCTGAAGGCCATACCAGCGTCCGCTCCGACCCTTAGCTCGGAGCCGACTCCGCCGATCGAGGACGAGTGGTTGGACACCGCCTCGGGGGCTACGATCTCTACGGCGATTGAGCCGAACTCCATCCCTGTCCTTTGCGAAGACCGTGACCCCAAGGTGCCGGACTCCTCTCCGGACTCCGAACCCTCCGCGCCCCTACCAATCGAATCCAATTGGGCGCCGGTTATGGAGTTCACTGCCGCGGACATCTTTCAGCACTCGCCCTTTGGCGACATCCTGAATTCACTAAAGTCTCTCTTTTTATCAGGAGAGCCCTGGCCGGACTACGATCAGGAAGGTTGGGATGCGGGCGCCGAAGAAATTCAACGCCCACCCACCACGCACTTTGTAGCCACTGTCGAAAGCTTAGACGACGTGCTAGATTTCAACTCCGAAGACATCGACGGTATGGACGACGATGTAGGAGACAACCATGAACCAGAACCTATAGGATACTGGACAGCCACCTCATCCCACGATGTATACATGGTGGATACACCTAAAGGAGGTGACGACGAGGAACAACGGGACACTACGAAGGATAAATCCCTCGAAAACCAGTCAAAACGGCAACGTAAACGCCGCACCAAGTCCCGCCTCGACAAAGATGGCAGCCACACAGACCCAGCCATAGAGCAGGGTGAACCGGTGGACGACGAACATTCTATCGAGCAACCGTCCGAACAGGACAACTTGGATAAACAACCTGTCCCCGGTGAAGATAACAGTCCGGACGATCTCACGCCGGACAAATTGTTGGAGCAGAAGAACCTCCACAAAAGGCTCGTCGCCACTGCGCGTAGCCTGAAAAAGCAGAAGCGGAAGCTCAAAACAGTGGAAGATGCACTCAGAATCAGATGGAGCAAAGTACTCAACACCGCAGAGAAATACGGCGACAGTCACCAAACAAAGAACTTCCCGAAGCGCAAATTACTACCCGAATTCGATGAGGAGGCCGTAGAGCCCCCGCAATCAAAGAACAAAGAGGCCGCCCGGTCGGATAGACGACCACATGGAAAACATGGAGCGGCAAGCGGCGCCGCACACAAGCCGGCACGTGATCCGCATAAGGATTCGCATCAAAAGGATGGCCCAGTTAGGTCCATCTATGGGCCGAGAAATCAAGCTCTTCCAAGCAATGCAACACGCCAAATATCTGAACATCACGGCACACCCAAATATAGGGGTGCCGCACACCCCCTGTGTTTCACCGATGAGGTGCTGGATCACGAATTCCCAGCGGGATTCAAACCCGTAAACATAAGGGCATATGACGGAACAACAGACCCTGGAGTCTGGATTGAGGATTACATCCTCCACATACACATGGCTAGAGGAGATGATCTCCACGCCATAAAATATTTACCCCTCAAGCTCAAAGGGCCAGCTCGGCATTGGCTCAAAAGCCTCCCTGAAAATACCATTGGAAGTTGGGAAGAGCTCGAGGATGCTTTTCGGGCAAATTTTCAAGGGACTTATGTCCGCCCTCCGGATGCAGACGATTTAAGTCACACAACTCAACAACCCAGAGAGTCAGCCCGCAAATTCTGGAACAGGTTCCTCATCAAAAAGAACCAAATAGTCGACTGTCCGGACGCAGAAGCCTTAGCAGCTTTCAAACACAACGTCTGAGATGAATGGCTCGCCAGACACCTCGGCCAGGAGAAGCAGAGAACAATGGATGCATTAACAAGCCTCATGACCCGCTTTCGCGCAGGAGAAGATAGTTGGCTGGCAAGATGCAGTACCAGCGACCCAAGTACATCCGAAGTCAGGGATGGAAATGGAAAACCACGACGCAGCAAGGACCAGCGCCGGACAAAGGGAAACAGCCCGAAGAGCACGGCAGTCAACGCCAGATTCAGAAGCTCCCGGCAGAATCATAGAAAACTGCCCCTCAAGGACAACAGCGATGAGCTATCCAACCTAAACAAAATCTTGGACAAAATATGCCAAATCCACAGTACTCCCGGGAAGCCTGCAAACCATACCCACAGAGATTGTTGGGTCTTCAAGCAGTCCGGCAAATTCAATGCCGAACACAAGGGGCTCGACACACCAAGCGAGGACGATGACGAACCCCACAAGCAGAGCACCGGAAAACAAAATAATTTCCCACAAAAAGTCAAAACAGTGAACTCACTTAAAGTGACAAAAGGGAAAAACAGAATGGCGCCCATAGAAACACGCGCCGCACAGTCTATCCCAGCAGAGTCCCAACGATGGTTGTCAAAACCAATCACCTTCGATCATCAGGACTATTCCGGAAGTATCCGGAACGCAGGATGGACTGCCTTGATATTAGATCCTATAATCGACGGACTCCAATTTACACAAGTCCTAATGGACGGAGGTAGCGATCTAAACCTGCTATATCAGGATACAATCAGCAAAATGGGGATAGACCCAACCAGAATTCGCCATAGCAACACCTCCTTCAAAGGGGTAATGCCAGGCCTATATGCCCATTGTACGGGCTCCCTACTACTAGAAGTTGTGTTCGGCTCATCCGACAACTTCCGCCGTGAAAAGTTCACCTTCCACATCGCCCCATTTGAAAGTAGCTATCAAGCACTACTGGGACGTGAAGCTTTCGTCCGCTTTAACGCAATACCGCATTATGCATCTCTTACACTTAAAATGCCCGGTCCACGCGGCATCATCTCATTAAAAGGGAGTATCAAGTGTTACTCGAGAACGGAAGAACGTGAGACTGCCTTGACAGCCCCACACTAAACCGGCTCCGCTAATCAAAGCACCTAAATAGGTCATTCGAACCCCGGACATGGCTAGACGAGTCCGGCGTAAACATATAAACGCCTACTAGCGGCATACCCCCGTACAAGGGGCTGCACGCATGTACAACAAGAGACAATAAAGCTCAATTTTATTCACTTTTCGAACCGTACTCTGTTTATTTAATATAAAGTACATTTTTCGCACGATCTTTTTTTTCTTTTCAACTAAGTTCTTCTCTTTTACAGATGAACACTGTGCTACACCCGTCCAGGATACGGCACAACGGAGACATAGGCACAGACGTGTAGTAGGGACCCGTTGCAAGTATTCTTTTCAGATTAAGACCCTGCGTAAACCTTTTTTACTGTCTCTTGTTGATCCACATCCCTCGGTTTCTTGCTATAACCGAGAAGGAGGCTGGCGTTTTGGCATCGGCCGCACCAGAATTTTTGCGCGTACCTGGACACCAGGGGCTTAGGGCATTATTCTGCCCGTTTTCATAAAGACCGAATACCTTAGGGAGTGTTCGGCGTTTCGAGTTAGGACTTATATGCATCAGCTCCGAATCATGTCTTTGGTCAAATGTTGGGTTTGCCCGGCTCCTGTGTTTTGCTGCCTTATGTTCCGTTCTATAGGCTAACGCGGCACCAGGAGAACTACTACGATTGTGCCCCGGTTCGGCCAGGTGAGCACCTCATTAGAGAAAGCCGAAAACTGACTGTCATGATATAGCGTGAGACTGGTCAACCACTCGATGACCCACCGGAATGTTTAGAATTCCCCCGCATTAACGAAGGACCGTTTCCAGGTCAGGCACATAAGCGCCCCGAATTCGGGAGAGCGCGGTGCCCCTAGGGGCTATATAGTAGCCCCACCATCGAACTCCTATGGCTAAGTGAAAGTGATAAAGCATTATAGTCCGGTTGCCTAGTTTGCTACGCTATCACCTCCTTTACAGGACCAAGACGTTGGACTAAGTGTGAAAATGCGCCTTTTTGCAAACACCCCCGCACTATGTGCGTGGGGGCTGAAGCCGAAGACTGCCATCTTTCAGGTTATATACACATATACATCAACGGCCGCGCAGGAGGTGTTTTAATACTTGAATGCACAAGTATAAAAAGCTCTTATATTATATTGAAACATCATTTTCACAAATCATACATGTGATTAAAACATAATATCCTTCGAGCACTGCGTCTCTATTAAACGAGCGCCCTGCAGGACTTCCTCAGAATAGTGCTCGGCAGGTACTCGGCTTCTGTCCGAATCTTGGGATGCAACATCGGTG
>LR880971.1:782886521-782905117 GCA_904067115.1 Aegilops sharonensis | reverse complement strand
GGGGTCTTGTCGCGAATGATCCGCATCTCCATACTCAGCGAAAATAGCCGAACGAAGGTGTAGTGCAGCGGATGAAGGTTCATCATAGCGTGGATGTCATCAAACCGCAGGACGATCGTACGCCCGATGGAGTTATCCACAAAGCCCTTGCCCTCTGGCACCTTGGCCGCGAAAACCGGGTATGCCACATCCTTCTCTCTGAGACGCCGCTTCTCAAAAGAAAGAACACTGTGGTGCAGACTCCGCATAGCACCGGTTGCAGCATTGAGCATATTTGTCGGTAGCATCGCCCTACCCGCCACATGCACCCTCCTCGAGATATCCTCAGGTGAAGGTGGCCCGTCCTGAGCACGGATCGTACTCGGTGCCGGCTGGCTCGCACCCTTGTTAGTCTTTCTTTTGCGTGCCTTCTTCTTCTCCTGTAATGGGACCGAGTTCTGCTCACAGACCGCCTTCTTGAGTGTATTTGGGCTGATAATATTTCGCACCTCGCCTATCTGAGGCTCGGTGAAGTCGGCAGCTGGAGGCGTCTCCTGAGAGCTGAACGACAGACGACGCCTGTTGCAACTTGGCTTCTCCGCGGTACCAGCTAGATCGCGCACGTCTTTTGTTGGGTTGGGTTCTTGAGAAGGAGCCCCCATGAAGTCGCCATCGTACCCATGTTCGGCAAAGTACTGATCGACGTTGCCAAATGTATCATCGTCGTAGTCGTTCTGATCCTGTGCCATATGCATGTTTGGATCCAGTGGCATAGGGATGTCCGGCACCGTTGCGGCGGTCTTGCCATGGGGCCGACTTGGCGCCGGCACGACTGGCGGTGTTGTCTTTGGGGTGGTGTCCCCCGCCCCCAAACGAATCTGGCTCTTCGGCCAAAGCAGGGGCCAGCTCAAGCAGGCGCTGAGGGTCATCACCTCATCATCGTCGGCCCCGACGGATCGAATCGTAGGTAACAACTCGTTGCAGCCTGGCAGCACCCGAACCAGTTGAACCCTAAACAAGTTGGGTGGCATCTGGGTACCGTGGAACAAGGGGTTGCCCGGTTGAACGATTTGGCCCTTGGCGACATCGACCAACTCGTTGTTCACGAAGTGCAGGAGAGTGCACGGAACGTCGGCGGCGCCCTGCGAAAACATGTAGGGCGTCAGGGATGCCCAGTCAAAGGCAAGGAGATGAAGTCCTCGGCCGAGAGAGGCTTAATTAGTTACCATGATGATGGCGTCGAGCTCGGCTAATGTCGAGGCACCGCCAACGGCGGGCGTGCAGTTGACAGAGGGGCCGCTTGCTGCAGAGGTGCCTGCCGGCGTACACCCGGGTGCACTAAGCTCCCGTGCCGGCGTCGGAGACACCAATGCCGCCTCCGCCGGAGACACCATTGGCCCCGCCATTGCATTCTGCGAGTTGCTGGCCGTGAAGCTAGGAATCAGGGGCGGCCCCTGTTGGCCGCCCGCAATCCACGCACTCAACCCCTGGATCAAGGTAGGCACAATGGCGGTGATCGTCGCTCCGAGTCGTTGTTCCACTTCCTCTTGGACAATCTCCGGAATCCGCGCCACCTGTGCCTTGAGTTCTTGAACCTCGCGCGCCTGGCTTTCCGAGCTGGTCTTTTTCTCCTTCCGCACACCAGCGGTATAGTATGACCCCCATTTTGTGGACAAGCCTTTGCCGGCCACACGACCAGCTGACGTGGGCTTACTGAGCTTATCCTTGTTCTTCATTACATTCAACGCCCTATTTAGAGTGGTGTCCCAAGGGTTGCTCGTAGTCGACCCCGCGCTACTGCTTTCAGTCGCCTGCGGAAGGAATGTGAACCATTTAGAAATTTGGCTTCATTAATTAGAATGCAACCATATGGAGCTAATTACGCGGGGGTGTATTCCTTACCAGAACAAGCTCAAGCGCCCTGGTCTTCGGATCCGTGGTAAGCTCCTTTGTTATCGGGTCCTCCTTGTACCAGGCCCTGACAAAGTTCCTGGTCTGCTTGTTACCGTTGTATTTCTCGAAGCGGGGCGGTAGGCCTTGCTCGGCACGCTCCGCGTCCTCCTTGTCCCATATAGGCTCCGCCACTCTGTAACCGCCGGGACCGAGTTTGTGTTCCCGTAAGTTCAGCTCCCGCATTTCTTTCCCCCACTGACTTGATTGGGAGTTTGCGGTGCTCGAGCAATTGATCTTGAAGTCGTTGTAGTCATCTTCGGTGATCGAAGGATTTTTCTCCTTGATCTTCTCATAACTCTCACCTTTCTCGATCATTCTCTTCACATTGCTTTTCCAAGTAGACAGGGCCTTGCTCATCTTCGTGAGGGCAGCATTGTTCACTTTATTCCCTTTGAGGCTTGTGTTTTCAAAAGCAACGGGGAACTTGTATCGTTCGTGCAGCTTCGTGAAGAGGAGGTTGCGCAAATTCCCTCGGTCAGGATGCCTCAGGTTCTCGGTGTTGATCGAGACGGTGCTCCGGAGAATGCACCCGAGCTGAAGCGAGTACCCCTTGACTATTCGTTCGGGCGCCATTGGATTCCCGTCGGAGTCCACTTCAGTAACTTCCTGCTTGAGGGTGCGGAGCACGGTCGGGCGCCGGTCCTTCCGTTGCCTCTTCTGTTGGCTGCCATCTGTGCGTGCGCCGCCATCATTAGTGGTGGCATCCTCGCCGGCACCATCAGTGGTGGCATCAGTGGGGTCATCCTCGGCGGTACCATCAGTGGTCTTAGGATCGGTGGGGAAGGCGGCGTCCTCATACAAGTGAGGTTGTTCCTCCATCTCCTGGGACAGCTCCCAGAATGCCTTGCCGCCCGAACCCCCGGCCTCATCGTTGTGGGCCATGTTTCTCTCTAAATAGAAACAAAGTTTGGTCAAAAAGTTGGTTATTGTCAAGGAACAAGATCATGGTCTCATCATTTAGGGTTTGTCGACACCGAGGCATCCTAAAATCTAAGCTTTTATCATTGAGGGTTTTTCGACGCCGAGGCACCCTAAAAGCCTAAGCTTTCATCATTTCGGTTTTTATCGACACCGAGGCACCCTAAAAGCCATGCATTAGTCACAAGTACGCCGGGGCACTTGATCCTACTTAATTAACTACTAAGATACCCTGGCCCATGCATTAGTCACAAGTACGCCGGGGCACTTGATCCTACTTAATTAACTACTAAGATACCCTGGCCCATGCATTAGTCACAAGTACGCCGGGGCACTTGATCCTACTTAATTAACTACTAAGATACCCTGGCCCATGCATTAGTCACAAGTACGCCGGGGCACTTGATCCTACTTAATTAACTACTAAGATACCCTGGCCCATGCATTAGTCACAAGTACGCCGGGGCACTTGATCCTACTTAATTAACTACTAAGATACCCTGGCCCATGCATTAGTCACAAGTACGCCGGGGCACTTGATCCTACTTAATTAACTACTAAGATACCCTGGCCCATGCATTAGTCACAAGTACGCCGGGGCACTTGATCCTACTTAATTAACTACTAAGATACCCTGGCCCATGCATTAGTCACAAGTACGCCGGGGCACTTGATCCTACTTAATTAACTACTAAGATACCCTGGCCCATGCATTAGTCACAAGTACGCCGGGGCACTTGATCCTACTTAATTAACTACTAAGATACCCTGGCCCATGCATTAGTCACAAGTACGCCGGGGCACTTGATCCTACTTAATTAACTACTAAGATACCCTGGCCCATGCATTAGTCACAAGTACGCCGGGGCACTTGATCCTACTTAATTAACTACTAAGATACCCTGGCCCATGCATTAGTCACAAGTACGCCGGGGCACTTGATCCTACTTAATTAACTACTAAGATACCCTGGCCCATGCATTAGTCACAAGTACGCCGGGGCACTTGATCCTACTTAATTAACTACTAAGATACCCTGGCCCATGCATTAGTCACAAGTACGCCGGGGCACTTGATCCTACTTAATTAACTACTAAGATACCCTGGCCCATGCATTAGTCACAAGTACCCCCTATGTCCTATTTTTAGCAAAGTCATGCTAAAATTCACGGAAAATTTCAACATGACCTTTGCTGAAAATAGGACATATGGAGTACCCGAATTTGCCGGAACGGAAGTTAATCGACATTCCGGCAAACTCAAGGGCCTCTCGGGGTACCTGCAAAATCATTATCCCAGGTGGACATGGATGCAATGTCACATGTCACATGGATCCCACACCCACAGGAGCTGGTGAAGCTTCATGTGTATTTCACGAAAACCAGCCTGACTAAAGAGCTTTATGTAGAAAACAAATCACTCCACCAGCTCACACAGGATCCATCAGAGACATTCACCCAAGATTTGACGGCTGTCGTTGATTTTTTTTCTATGTTTGCACACAAAGTGGTGCTTCTATTGTAGTCTCCCCAGTACAGTTCATGTCCAATCTACCATACATTTGCTGCCAACTTGATCATCCCTCTAAGCAATTACTCAAAATTGATCAAAGTTTATGCATTAGAGAATATCAGTCATTGATATATGGGTCCACATATGTTATGAAACAAATACTAAAACAAATTGCATGCGTGATGCTGCTGATGATGACCAAGCCCAATTATCCAGGTGCTTTGTCCAACTATAAGCACAGTGGAGTGCAGCAAAATAAGTACAAGAATTCTTTTGTTAATTCACAACTTTGTACACATACTCTGCATAGACAAAGTGCCTTCTTTTCATATATAATAACATGCATGGTGATGAGGAAACACTGAACCCTACATCAGGAAACAGCCTAGTAATCTATTGGCAAAGCAGTAATCATACAAGAAGGCAGGAAGGGAGCAGTAATCTATTGGCAAAGCAGTAATCATATTTTAATCATATTCATATATTTTAATCAAGTCCAGCGGGGAGGAATCTCGCAAAATTATATTAAAGAGTTGTAAAAGACCCGGAGACTACATTGAGACTCATTTTGTATTACATAGTTTGAAATGGCCAGGGAGGAAATCTGACTGACAAATGTTGAAGAAAATGGCGAAAGAACAGTTTGCTTTGTGCTCACCACGCAGGGGAGGAGGCGACGAGGTCCAGGTGGTGGTGGTGCTCCGGCGACACCTACATTGTACCCATGGGCATTCAACAATTTTGCATAAGAGAGCATGTCTTAGGCTCAACCACTTGTTCAGGTTTATGAAAAAATTTAACCAATTTAACCAATTTAAGCATATGAATTGCCACCAGGACATGTTATGTATGTACAGTTAACCAATTTGCTTGTCGGTTCAAGAGCTGGTAGCACCACATTGATGTGTTTATGCCAGCTAGAGCAGAACTAGTCGTCCTCACAACAGAACATTTGACTTGGTAAAAGAATCATATTCTTGAGTGAGTGCTGCGTGCAAGCAATCAGACATGGTCCTCTGACTAAAATAAACAGGGCAGCAACAACCAGCCATCGTGCCTAACTGCCTACCCAATTCCCATTTCAATTTGCACTTGACCAAACCATGTCCATCGTGCCTAACAAGCAGCAACCTATTCATACAAGTCGGGTGAAACATGCATGTGCTAATCAAACATGAAGGAAGGGCATACATATATGATTATTAACCAATCCGAGAGACTTTGCGGGTTTTCTGAACCAAACCAAGTGCAAGTAGCGCTAGATTTTAGCCTTTCGCATTATCACCACTACGAATTCCACAACAGCCCTGACTAATTAACCGCATGATCGTAGAAAAGGAGAAAAAATCCCCACCCAGTTCGTCGAACAGAGCAGAGCACAAAATCCCCTCCAGTGAATTTTACCACGATCTACTACTTGGGGCCGCGAATTCGCAGGACTGTAGGAGCATGGAATGGATAATAAGGAGGCGCATACCTAGAGGAAGAGACGACCACCGGTGATTATGCGAAGTTGAAGAAGAAGAAGCCGATCTGGATGGATGATGACGATCTCCTCCGTGTGCTCCGTGGATATTTGGGCTCCTGTGTGCGCTCAACGGTGGTGTCGGGGCGGCGCTGGCGACGGTGGTGTGGACGGGGCGGCGCTAATGTCGGGGCGGCGTCGAGGGCGGCGGGGCGACGATGGTGTCGGGGCGGTGCTGGCGACGGTGGTGTGGACGGGGCGGCGCTGGTGTCGGGGCGGCGTCGAGGGCGGCGGGGCGACGGTGGTGTCGGGGCGGCGCTGGTGACGGTGGTGTGGACGGGGCGGCGCTGGTGTCGGGGCGGCGTCGAGGGCGGCGGGGCGGCGGCGTCGGGAGAGGAGAGGGGAAAGGGATCGCGGGCGAGGGCGAGGGAGAGAGAGGGGATCGATACGAAGTAGGGGCGGCACAATACTAATGGCGCACCACCCCTCGGTGCGCCATAAGTACATACATGCTAATGGCGCACCTCACCCAGGTGCGCCATTAGTATTTTTTTTACTTCTGCTCGAGCCAACAGGTTATCTACCACCTGACCTGATACACATCAAGTCTTCTCTACTAGCTCGACTAGTCAGCAGCTAGTTCTCACACCAGGAGGTCCTGGGTTCGATTCCCAGGCTCCACGATTTTTTTTATGCATTTAAAATGTTGTTTGATACTTATTTGTGTTTAAATATGTTCTAACTTGTTTAAATCATAACAGTAATATTTTTTTATAAGACAGTAATAATTTTTTTAAAAATATCATCAAACAGTAATGCATGCCGGTGGAGCGGGGGAGGGTGCGGGGGGTGCGGGGGGTCAGCGGCGGCGGTTGAGTAGGGGAGGGGTGCGGGGGGTCGGCGGCGGCGGTTGAGTAGGGGAATCGAGGGTGCGGGCGGTCGGCGGCGGCGGCCGGTGGACCGGATTTGGCGAGGTGGGATAGCGATCGAGATGGAGGGGGATCGAGATCGAGTGTCCATGAAATTAAAAAATATTCATGATAGTTCAAAAAGTGCCCATGAAATACAATCGAGAAATGAAATCTACGATTTAAATACAATCGATCTTAGCTAGCTCTCTCTTCACAATCTTCTTGCCCTTCTTTTTCGCAAATGGAGTTCTTCTATGGAACGGACGTCCTTTAGGTAGGGTGGTCCTGCTTCTTCTTGTGGTGTATGCTGCTACTTCAACATCGTCGTCATGTTCGATCCTCGGGTCGCCGTACTTGTCGAAGTCTTGCTCATTGGCTACTCCATCCATTCCGACGATCTTCCTTTTGCCTCTCCTCACGACAACACGACTGGGCTTTGGCGGGTCGGTAATGAAGAAGCATTGGTCCACTTGGGAAGCCAGTACCCATGGCTCATTTTTCGCGGTGACGTTTGCGCCCGCGGTCTTGGATTTGGCTTCGGGTATAACCATGGTGGTGAAATACCGATCTTCTTTTATGACGTTCTTGGCCCATCTGACACGGAACATCGGGACCTTCTCTCCAGCGTAGCTCAGCTCCCAGATCTCCTCGATCCTTCCGTAGTATCTGTCCTTGTTGTTACCGGTGTAGGATTCCACCATTACCCCGGAGTTCTGATAACCATCGCTCTTCATGTCCTTGGCCTCGGTGTAGAATGTGTAGCCGTTGATATCCTAAGCCTCATAGGTCATCAGGTTGTGCTCGGCGCCCTGTGACAAGGCGAATATGAGTTGTTCTTCCGCGGAAGAATCCTCATGTAAAGGGTACGACAGAAGCTTCTGCTTGAACCAACGCGTGAAACATGAGTTGTGCTCTTTGAGTATATCTCTGTCCGTCCTATGTTGGCCTCGGTCATTGTACGTCTTCTTAATAAAGGTTTTGTGCTCTACCACCCAAGGATCGACCACGTCTATGTGTTGTAGCGCAACTAGGTTTGCTCTTTCAAAGTCGACGAGTCGACCCTCGAAGTCGACATGCATTTCGCGGTGACCTTCACGGTGACCCCATCCAGCGAGCCTGCCGAGGTGCCTGTTGACGGGCAGACCAACGGGGTTCTCGATGCCTAGATAATTCGTGCAGTAGGAGATGCACTCTTCGGTCAGAAAGCCCCTGGCTATGCTTCCTTCTGGACGTGACATGTTGCGAACGTATCCTTTGATGACACCATTCATCCTTTCGAACGGCATCATGCTGCGCAGGAACGTCGGCCCGAGTTCGATGATATCCTCCACTATATGGACCAGCAGATGCACCATAACGTCGAAGAATGCGGGCGGGAAGTACATCTCAAGCTCGCATAGTATCACCACGATCTCTTCCTGTAGCCTTCTGAGTTGCCTCACGCCGATCGACTTCCGAGAGATGACGTCGAAGAAGTTGCATAGGTCAAATAGCGTTTCACGGACGTGCGTGTCCATGATCCCATGGATTGCAACTGGAAGTATCTGCGTCATCAGCACGTGACAGTCGTGAGACTTCATCCCGCTGAACTTCTGCTTCGCTGGGTCTAGGTATCTGCTTATCTTCCCCGCGTAACCGTAAGGAAGTTTTACTCCTAGGAGGCAGGTGAAAAACTGCTCGATCTCCTCCTGACTTAGAGTGAAGCACGCGGGAGGGTAGTCATTTCCGGTCTTCTTGGCCTTTTTGCCTTTGCGACGACTTTCTGTGTCCTGCTTCGCCTCATCATCATCATCATCATCATCATCATCATCATATATAGCGTGAAGCTCCTTCCTGATGCCCATTGATTTCAAGTCTGCCCTTGCTTTCGGCCCATCTTTGGTCCTCTCTGTCATGTTGAGCAGGGTACCAAGCAGACTCTCGCACACGTTCTTCGTGATATGCATGACATCAAGGCTGTGAGGCACACGGTGGATCTTCTAGTACGGCAAGTCCCAGAAAACAGACCTCGTTTTCCATACCTTCAGCAGCGGCTCTGGCGCCTTTCGCTTCTTTCCCGGCTCTGGCGCCTTTTGCTTCTTTCCCGACAGTGGGCAGTCTTTCCAATTTTTCAACAGCTTGTCTATTTCCTCGCTGCTCCTCGTACACGGGCGTTTTCGGGGTTCAGTTTCACCATCGAACAGATCCTTGCGTTTCCTCCATGGGTCATCGTCGCGAAGCCACCTTCGATGTCCCATGAACACGGTTTTCAAAGACCCGGGATCTCTATCTAGCTGGCGATACGTTGTGTCATCCATGCACCTTACGCATCCAGAAAATCCGTGGACTACCTGCCCCGCGAGATATCCGTAACCGAGATAGTCATGCACCGTCGTGAGCAGTGCGGCTCTCATAGGGAAATATTCTTTCTCTTCGGCGTCCCACGTATTGGCTGGCGTTTTCCACAGCGTGTCTAGCTCCTCCTTCAGCAGCCCCAGATACAGATTGATGTCGTTCCCTGGTTGTTTCGGCCCTTCAATTAGCATACTCATGTGAATGTACTTCCTCTTCATGCACAACCAGGGGGGAAGGTTGTACATCCACACAAACACAGGCCAGGTGCTATGTGTGCTTCTCTGGCTGCCAAACGGATTGACTCCATCGGTGCTCGCGCCCAGCACGATGTTCCTTGGATCCTTCCCAAATTCTGGGTATTCAAAATTCAACGCTTGCCACTGGCTCGCATCCTTAGGGTGACTCAGCATCTTGTCTTTTTATCTATCTCCGGATCATTTGCGTCATCTTCTCGCTTCTTCTCCTCCCTATCCGCGTGCCAACGCAGGAGCTTTGCTACCTTAGGATCCGCGAAATACCGCTGCAGACGAGGAGTGATCGGAAAGTACCACACCACTTTTCGAGGAGCTTTCTTCCTCTTCTTGTATCGAGTGACGCCGCACACCGGACATATGGTAGACTCCGCGTGCTCGTCCCGATAAATGATGCAATTGTTCATGCACACATGGTATTTCACGTGCGGTAAATCCAGAGGACACACGATTTTCTTCGCCTCCTCCAAACTGGTCGGGCACTTGTTCCCCTTTGGAAGATGTTCGTGCCGGAATGACATGTTCTCGTCGAAGCATGCGTCGGTCATTTTGTGTTTTACCTTCATCTCCAGAGCCATGAGCGTTACTTTCAGGCGGGTATCCTCGGGCCTGCATCCTTCATACAATGGAGTAACCGCGTCTAACTCAAGTTGATCCATCTTGGCTTTCTCTCGGGCGGCAGCTCTTGCATTATCCGTCTGCTTGAGAAGCAGCTCTTGAATATGAGGGTCCTGCACCCAGCCCATGGATGGTCCAGCGTCGTCTGCTCCGCCGGCATCATCATCATGTCCTGCATCTTCTACATGATGACTGTGTACAGCATCACCGTCGTGATCATCTCCTGGGGATTCTTCGTCTTCTCGCCCGCCCGAGCCACGGTGGTTGTCTTGCTGCCCTTCCTCATTTCTTGCCCTGCCCCCATGGACGACTTCGTAGTCATCTTCACCACCTTGCCACCGATAGCCATCCATGAAACCACGCAAGAGCAGGTGGTCCCGCACCTGCCCGGAATCCGGGTCCGCAATAAGGCTCTTCAGCTTGCATCTTCGACACGGACATCTTATCTCCGTCTCGTTCTTTTGAAGCATCTCGGCCTTCGCGGACCTCAGAAACCTATTCATTATGCCTTCGGTCATCGTGCGAACCATGGTCGCCTGCGGGGTAGAGCAAAACAATATTTTAGAACCAAGAAAAAATTTGGCATGACCTTCCCTAAAAATAGGACCAAAAAGAATGCTTAATGCCAAAATTCTCGCCGAAACGGAAATGAATCAACATTCCGGCAAAATATTGGCAACTATCGCATTTCAAATACCGGTACACCTCCAAACACAAACACATATGCAACACCACAAACATATGCAACACCATGAACATACATAGATCTAGTTAGGCCATAAAAAGTGCATGTGCACATTGTTGTAGGGAGAACAACATAAATATAGCTTCCCCCCCCCCCCTTACTTACCTATCAAAACAAGGTAATTTAACCACTTAATTTGAATGAATCTATGGTGGAAATGAGGTGAAAAGGAGGAGGCACCCGAGACAAGGAGGAGGTGGTGGAGAGAATGAAGTGGGGAGAAAGTGAGTGTGGGAGGAGAGGCTGTCCAAAATATCTTGTTGCTGCCCACTTACTAATGGCGCACCAACCATAAATGCGCCATTAGTAATCTAGGTTACTAATGGCGCACTCTCCCTCGGTGCGCCATTAGTAGTTTTGCAAAAAAAAAATGCTAATGGCGCACTGTCCCACGGTGCGCCATTACTAGTTTAAACTAGTAATGGCGCACCGTGGGACAGTGCGCCATTAGTAGTTTTGCAAAAAAAGGAATAAAAAAATAATAAAGAAAACAACATTAGTGGCGCACTTACTGACAGGTGCGCCATTACTAGTTACAACTAGTAATGGCGCACTTCCTAGGGATGCGCCATTAGTATGTTTGGACAGGCGCGCTAGTTCAAAAAAAATTTGATACTAATGGCGCACCTTGGTCCAGGTGCGCCATTAGTAGTTTCAACACTAATGGCGTATCAGAAGGTGGTGCGCCATTAGTATATACTAATGGCGCACAACTTGTCTGGTGCGCCATTAGTGTCAATCCCATCTATAGCCCTTTTTCTAGTAGTGTATGGAACTGCGACCAAAAAAGCTCTTCCATTTCGTGATCCTTTTGACCTCGGAAGCGTTTGGCCGCGTCTGTGGAACTCGCCGCCAAGTCCAGATAAGCATCCTCTTCACCCCACAGCCGGTCCAATTGATCGTACTTAGGGTCCGTGAATTTTCTCCGCATCAGAAAGGGATTTCCAGCCGCAATATCTCCGGCCTGACGTAGCTCCTCCTTCATAGCTCTCATCGCAGAGCGAGTATCCTTGGCGTCGGTGGCGGCCTTTTTCAGGTCCTCTTGTTTCACTCGATCTTCCTTTTCAAGAAGCTCGCAACGGTCAGTAGCATTCTTCAATTTCACGGCCATTTCATCCATTTCTTTCTTGCTTCGGCAGTGAGCAGCCTGTTCGGCTTTTAGCTCTGCGGCCGCCTTTAAGGCCGCCGCATAACTTTTTCTGGCTTGCTCCTTGGCTCGGGCGAGCTCCGCCCGAAGGTTCTCCATAGCAGCGGCACCATCTGCATTAAGCATACATGTTGTAAGGCATGGGCATCAAGCTCCCTTACCAGGTGCCCGCGGAGAAGTTGCATACCTTGTGACTCATCAAGCCGCTTATTAACAAGCGTGATTTCCGCATCCGCCACGTCAAGTTGCCGCTTCAGTTCGGCAAATTCATCAGCCCGGCTAGCCAGCGGACGCTTCGCCACCTACATAGGAAGAGCGCATATTATACCTGGGGTTATGATCCTCGGCGCGCCGTCATTTTTGACACCGCACCAAGTCTCAGGGGCTACTATCTATACAGGGCGCATTTTATATGCAAAACTGTCAGAAGGTACATCATTTTGCGTACCTCAAAACCCGTCAGTAAACTTACGACAGCTTCATGCAATCCGCTCTCAGCGGATGAAATCCTTTCAATCACCGTACCCATTAACGTACGGTGATCTTCCGAGATAGACGCTCGCCCGAGCAGATCCTTCAGATCCTCCGCCCGTACACCCGTTGGTGCCGGACTCGTCCGGTGGCCTTTTCCGAAGGCTGGACACGGAGAGCTTTGAGGGGACATGCGGCTGCCTTCTGGCCCCGCCGGATTCGGAGAAGCCCTCCGCGATGACACCTCAGGGTCGTCCGCCTCGCATAACGGTATGGCAGGCGGAGGCGTTTCGCTCTCCATCATCTCTGGACCAAGATCCCCTGAAGATGAGCTCTGCTGTGAAGGGCTGAGATCCGAACTACAAGGTAAACTTTCGGTTACCTTCGGAAATAAAACGGGGATGTCTCTCTTTTAAATAAAAACGCCCCCCTTTACTTACAGCTCGCTGGAGGGCTGGTCTCCTTAGGGAAATAGTGCGGCCGGGGCATCTCCCGCCGCAGGACCCTCTGGTGAAGATTTCTTCCCCCGCTTTGAGGCTTTGGTCTCCGGAGCTTCAGAAGCGGTCCTCTTCTCCCCTTGGAGGGAGGGATTCTCGATCCCCCCTTTCTTGATAGCCTCCTTCACGGAGGTAGTAGTTCCCTTGTTCCCCCCTTCGCCTTCTTCAAAAGGCACAGCCTCTAGCATCTTGGTTAATACAGGATCCATCGTGGTCTCAGGGAGGGGGGCCGGACACCTGATCAGTTTTGCTTTTGCTATCCACTCCTGTTTAAAGGATAGCTCTTTTAAGGGCAAGTTTATGATAAATATGCGGATAGCATGTCCGGGTACAGGACTACTTACTTGAGTATCCGGGCGATTGCAGCTCAGACCTGCGTCCTCGGTTAAGTCCGGACACATTGCTTGTGATCCGAAGAACAGTTGGTACATCTCCACGGGCGTTACGCCCATAAAATGTTGGAGAGCTCGTGGTCCCTCCGGATTAAACTCCCACAGGCGGAGGGGGCGACGTTTGCAGGGCAAGGTGCGACGAATCAGCATTACCTGCGCTACTACGACCAGATTGATCTCTCTCTCTCGAAGGTCTCGAATACGGCCCTGCAACAGAGGTACGTCCTTGGACGGTCCCCAGTCGAGCCCTTTATTGACCCATGACGCCCGCTGTAGTGGAGGACCCGAGCAGAAGGCAGGTGGCGCCGCCCATTTGGTGCCTCTGGGAGCGGTGATATAAGCTCCTCTTGAAAAGAGCCCTCGGGCCATGGAGCGTCCGCATTCTTGCTTATAACAGCCCCTCCGCACTCTGCCTGATGCCCCTTGTTCATCTTCGGCTCCACTTTGAAGGTCTTGAGCCACAATCTGAAGTGAGGGGTAATGCGGAGGAAGGCTTCACATACGACAATGAACGACGAGATGTTGAGGATGGACTCCGGATCCAAGTCATGGAATTCCAGCCCATAATAAAACATGAGCCCCCTCACGAAGGGGTCCGTCGAGAAGCCTAAACCTCGAAGGAAGTGAGACACGAATACCACGCTCTCACCAGGCTCGGGAGTGGGAATAACCTGCCCTTGGGCAGGCAGCCTATGCGAAATTTCGCCGGTTAGATACCTGGCGTCTCTCAGCTTTAGCACATCTTCTTTCGTGATGGAGGAAGACATCCACCGGCTGTGCAGGTCGGAGCCGGACACCGTTGAAGGTCCGAAGCGCCTAAATCTGGAGCTTTGGGTGTTGGAACTCGAGGCGAGAGGCGGATTCGATTGAGATTGAAAGAAAGGAGCTGGCCTTGGTCTCGTTATAAAGAGGTTGAATACCAAGATCCCTCCCCGTGATCGTTCGGGACTCGCCTTCGATGGAGGAGGCGTGCCAACGGGCACGACTGGGTTATCCATGCCCGTATTGATGAGAATCCCAAAATAAGGGGGCACGATCTCCGCTCTGATAAGACGTGTCGAGGAAACCGCCTCGCTAAACGCGCTGAGGTGGAACAGTAAAAACGATTCGTATAAAGGCCTGGCCTTGGTGTGATGTCACGCCGCGGAATAAGTCAGCAGATCTGTGCAAAGGCTATTCTCTCTACGGTGGTATGTGGAACTTGTTTTGCAGAGCCGGACACTATCCTTGTGTTCAAAATCTTCTATGAAGTATTCAGAGGAGGAACCCGCCTTGCAATGCCGAAGACAATATGCGCGCCGGACTCGTCGTCATTGAAGCCTGGTTCAAGGGCTACTGAGGGAGTCCTGGATTAGGGGGTGTCCGGATAGCCGAACTATCACCGTTGGCCGGACTCCTGGACTATGAAGATACAAGATTGAAGACTTCGTCCCGTGTCCGGATGGGACTTTCCTTAGTGTGGAAGGCAAGCTTGGCGATACGGATATGTAGATCTCCTACCATTGTAACCGACTCTGTGTAACCCTAACCCTATCCGGTGTCTATATAAACCGGAGGGTTTTAGTCCGAAGGACGAACAACAATCATACCATAGGCTAGCTTCTAGGGTTTAGCCTCTCTGATCTCGTGGTAGATCCACTCTTGTACTACCCATATCATCAATATTAATCAAGAAGGAGTAGGGTTTTACCTCCATCGAGAGGGCCCGAACCTGGGTAAAAACATCGTGTCCCTTGTCTCCTGTTACCATCCGCCTAGACGCACAGTTCGGGACCCCCTACCCGAGATCCGCCGGTTTTGACACCGACAGCTGTGCTCTCAGGTTCTAGCGCTTGTTTTAGAAGGTGATGACACAACATAAAAATAAACAGATAGTCCCTTCACAGAGGGAAGCAGTGATTTGCAGAGGTGCCAGAGCTCAAGTTTTAAAACAGAGATAAATGATATTTTGAGACATGCACCCTTCTCATTTACTTCATGACCATCATTTATCAATATCTTCCATGCTAAGCACGCTAGTGGCGGTTCCCAAGCGATAAAAGTAAAGGTTTTGACTCCATTGGGAGTTTTTGTTTGACTATTTGAGAGATCAGTTCTTTTGCAGTTTGGGACTGGGCATCCCTATTACTGCCCTTTTCTCGTGCGATGGCGAGTGAATAAACACTCGACCTAAGAATAACCCGCTTATCATGGAAGATACCAACCACCTCCTGTCGTTCCATGAACGATCCAGGCACACAGAAAGGATAATTTTTTTAGAAGTTTTTTAGAGGTAGAACATGCAAATTTACTTAGGACGGCGGGGTAATACCGCATATAGGTAGGTATTGTGGACTCATCTGGAATAACTTTGGGTTCAAGGTTTTTGATGTACAAGCAGAATTCCCACTTAGTACAGGTGAAGGCTAGCAATTAGATTGAGAAGCGGCCAGCTAGGGAGCAACAACGGTCATAAACATGCATTATGCATAACTAACATTGGACACTAGCATAAGTAGGATATGAACACCATGAACATAAATATCATAGAGGCTATGTTGGTTTTGATTCAACTACATGCATGAACTTGTGCCAAGTCAAGCCACTCGAACATTCAGAGGAAGATACCATATCATCATACTACATCACAATCATTTTAACGCAATGTTGATATCTAAGATAAATCATTATCCACTCCCAGATACATATGCATGGCATGAGAAACTATAATCTCTAATTGTCATTGCAAACATGTTTAATCATAATGGGCTGAATCATGGATACTAGGTTAAACATATTTACACAAACAGAACAAGTCAAGTTCATACCAGTTTCTCTCTACCACGGCCAGTTCATCGAATATCGTCATTATTGCCTTTCACACGACCGAATGATGTGAAAATAGTAATAGTGCAAGAATGTCGTGGACTAAGCTGGAATCTGCAAGACATTTTTTTCAACAGGAGAAGACAAGGTAAAATGAGCTCTTTATTAGCTTAACATTTATTTATATGAGAGCCACTCAACATTTTCATCGCGGTATTCTCCTCGGTAAGACTCGAATAAAAAGAAACAAATTCAGAGAAACACACTGAAATATTTTTGGAGTTTTTGGTTTTCTAGAACAAGCAAATAAAAGGGAGAAGCAAAAACGAGAAAAACTATTTACACGGGAAAGCTCCCAACAAGCAAAAGAAGAACAAGGAAATCTTTTTGGGTTTTCTTTTAAGAGCTACTACTAAGCATGCATAGAAAGTAAACTACTACAACTAATTTTTTGGTTTTTCTAAAGTTTTTCAAACACACAAGAAGAAAGCAAGGAAATAAATCTAAGCATGGATGATACAATGAAAAAGTGTGAACGCCGACAAATGGAATGATATGTGTGATCATGAATGTAATGTTGGTCGGTGAGAAACACGTACTCCCGCAAGCTTAGGCTTTTAGCCTAACTTGGTAATCGATCAGTAGCCTGGATAGTAGTTGGGGTACTGAGGAGTGGGCATCCACTCATCCAACTGCTGAGGCTCCTCCTCTACCTCTGTAGCAGCCTGAGCATTCCGGTACGCGATGATGTCCGCAGGCATAATCCTATATCCGCCCCTGGCAACAGAATCAAACAAAGAAAGTGCATGCAAAGGAATAATATCACGAGTTTCAATGGTAAAAACGAGGTTATAAGGAATAGGAATGTTAGGATAATCTTGTGCAAGAAAATGATGGTGTTCCATGGCTGCGAGGTCTACGTAAACCTTGGTCAGAGGGTAATCATGATGGCGTATCTCAACATTAAAGTGAGCCACCAAACGAGTAGCAGAAATCCCACCGTGTATTTTACCCTAGGAATTATTAATATGGAGGCGACGAGCCACAATAGCTCCCGAGGTTTGAGTGTTGTCGCCCTCCAATTCACGATGTAAAATAGCAAGGTCTGGTGAACTAAGTGCACCCACCTTCTCCCTAGCAAGAAAGCATTTTGTAATGAAAACATCAAAGTAACGAACATCAGGAAAATGCAAGCCAGTGGCAGTGATAGCTGACACCCCTCTCTCATTTCCCACTATCAAAGTGTGACAAAAGGCCTCAAACCCAGCCGGCCTAGGCTCAGCTAAGCTCCCATCAGAAGGGATCATGCATATGTTACAAAATTCAGTAAGTGGTATCTGATGGTTTTCAGCATATAAATCAAAGCTCACTTCAGGAAGATTATTCCTACGCAGGAAAGTAAAACTTTGAACAAAGATGTTTGTGAGGATTAGATACTGTTCACACTCATATGCGATGAAGTCGATGAGGCCGGCATTAGTAGCATATTGTGTGAACTCCTGAAGGATTCCAGCCTCTTCCATGAACTGGGTGTGCGGCCATTCCCACGGCCGTACCTCCACCAACCTCCGAGGATGGAGATCACTGTCAGACGATTCCCCAATAACACCCTTGGAGTTGTTGTTAGAAGCAAACTTCCTAAAGATATTCATCCTTTTCCTATGAACAAAAATTCTGAAAATTTTAGTCCACAATTTTTTCTCAACAAATTCACAAAATTAATAGCAACTACTCATACGGATACATAGAGGCCATAGCAACCATTCAAACTACTTAGAACTCTAAGAACTTAACATGCAAGCTCATCTACAGCAGCACCAAGAGTAGCTAATTATTCAAAATATAAACCACTAAAACAAAAACTAATTGGAGAAATGGTGGAGTCACATACCAAGCAACAATCCCCCGAAACAGTTTCAGAAACGGAGCTTCGAGCAAAGAGATCGAAATCCGCGGGTGTGAGAGCTAGAACATGGGAGAGAGAGAGAGCAAATGAGATTTTTCTGGAGGTAAGTGATGATGTGGGATGAAGAGATAAGTGAGAGGGCCCATGTTGGGACCACAACCCACCAGGGTGCGCCTGGGGGTCCTGGCGCGCCCAGGTGGGTTGTGCCCACCTGGTGCACCTCCTCTGATATTATTTGCACCAGAAATTCAGAAATATTTAGAAAAAAATCATATTAAATTTTCAGACCATTCTGAGAACTTTTATTTTTGGGTCATTTTTTATTGCACGGGAAATTCAGAAAACAGACAAAACATGACATTTTATTTTATTTAACTAATAAAAATGGAAAAAAAAGTAAGGACAGAAGGTAGTGCTTACTAAATTCATCAACTTCATACCGCTCAAAAATGGTTCATTAATAAGGTTGATCAAGTCTTATTAACAACCACTTTCGATTAGCATGAAACAGAAGAACTTACGTAAATCACTAAGTTACCTCAATGGGGATATGAATGTCCCCAACAATAAGCATTTCATATTTATTTTTGGCAGTAGGTAGAGGTATTTGAAAACTTCCAATAGTGATTGTCAGAGATTTTTCAATAACATTAATACCATTCACTTGAAATTGTTTCTTCGGAAAGTGCACC
>LR880971.1:782872634-782886327 GCA_904067115.1 Aegilops sharonensis | reverse complement strand
CATTAATAAGGTTGATCAAGTCTTATTAACAACCACTTTCGATTAGCATGAAACAGAAGAACTTACGTAAATCACTAAGTTACCTCAATGGGGATATGAATGTCCCCAACAATAAGCATTTCATATTTATTTTTGGCAGTAGGTAGAGGTATTTGAAAACTTCCAATAGTGATTGTCAGAGATTTTTCAATAACATTAATACCATTCACTTGAAATTGTTTCTTCGGAAAACGCACCGTATGCTCATTACCATTAATATGAAAAGTGACCTTGCTTTTATTGCAATCAATGACAGCCCCTGCAGTATTCAAAAAGGGTCTACCAAGGATAATCGACATGTTGTCGTCCTCAGGCATCTCAAATATAACAAAGTCAGTCAAAATAGTAACATTAGCAACAACAACAGGCACATCCTCACAAATACCGATAGGCACGGCAGTTGATTTGTCAGCCATTTGCAACGATATTTCAGTAGGTGTGAGTTTATTCAAGTCAAGTCTTTTATATAAAGAGAAAGGCATAACACTAACACCAGCTCCTAAATCACACAAAGCATTTTTCACATAATTCTTATTGATAGAGCAAGGTATAGTTGGTATTCCCAGATCTCCAAGTTTTTTAGTCACTCCATCTTTGAAAGTATAATTAGCAAGAATAGTGGAGATTTCGGCTTCCAGTATTTTTCTCTTATATTAGTGATGATTTCTTTCATGTACTTTGCATAAGTAGGCATTTTCAAGATATCAGTCAAGCGGGTACGCAAAAAGACTGGCCTCAGCATCTCTGCAAAGCATTCAAATTCTTCATCATCTTTCTTTTTAGTTGACTTGGGTTGAAAAGGCATAGGTTTTTGAACTCACGGTTCTCTTTCTTTACCGTGTTTTCTAGCAATGAAGTCTCTTTTATCATACCTTTTAGTCTTAGGTTGTGGGTTATCAAGATCAACAGGTGGTTCTATCTCAACATCATTATCTAGTTCTTTTTCATTATTTGGTTGAGTATCTTCATGAACATCAGCATTATATTTTTCATTATCACTAGGTGGATGTTCGTTACCAGATTGACTTTCAGCATCAGAGATAGAAGTTCCATTTTCAATATCAGGAGATTTCTCTATTTCAGGTTCACTAGAAGCATGCAATGTCCTATCATTTTTCTTCTTCTTTTTCTTTTTGGAAGGACTAGGTGCACTAGTGTTATTTCTTTGTGATTCTTGTTCAATTCTTTTTGGGTGTCCCTCGGGATAAAGTGGTTCCTTAGACATTTTACCTCCTCTAGTTGCAACTCTAACAGCAAAGTCATGCATATTATTATTCATTTCATCAAGCAATTCTCTTTGTGATTTAGCAACTTGTTCTAACTAGGTTTGTACCATAAAAGCATGTTTTCTAACACCTCTAATATCATTTGAAATTCTAAATAACAAGTCACTCAAGTGAACAATCATATCGTAATTGTATTTCAATTGTTTCATAACATTTGCATTGAAGTGATCTTGTTTTTAATGTAGTTTTCAAACTCATAAAGGCATTGACTAGGATGAATATTGTGAGGATTGTCATTATAACTGAACTTCATTAAAGAATTTACCTCTACCACCTTAGGCAGTGGTGGTGTATTAAGCTCATGTATTTCTCCAATAGGAGGTAAATTTTTAACATCCTCAGCTTTAATACCTTTTTCCTTCATAGAGTTCTTTGCCTCTTGCATATCTTCAGGACTGAGATATAATATACCCCTCTTCTTTGGAGTGGGTTTAGCCGATGGTTCAGGAAGAGTCCAATCATCATTGTTTTTCAATATGTTATTCAATAATTCTTCAGCTTGTCCAACAGTTTGTTCCGTGAAAACACAAACAACACAACTATTTAGGAAGTCCCTAGAAGCATCGGTTAGTCCATTATAGAAGATATCAAGTATTTCATTTTTCTTAAGAGGATGATCTGGCAAAGCATTAAGTAATTGGCAAAGCCTCCCCCAAGCTTGTGGGAGACTCTCTTATTTAATTTGCACAAAGTTAAATATTTCCTGTAAGGCAGCTTGTTTCTTATGAGCAGGGAAATATTTTTCAGAGAAGTAATAAATCATATCTTGGGGACTGCACACACAACCAGGAGTAAGAGTACTGTACCAATGCAAGTTTTAGCATCACCCTTTAATGAGAAAGGAAATAATTTGAGAATAAATTAATAGCAAGTTTTCTCATCATGAGTAAACAGGGTGGCTATATCATTCAAGTTAGTAAGATGTGCCACAACAGTTTCATAACCATGGAAAGGATCAGATTCAACCAAAGTAATTAACTCTTGGCCGACAGAGAATTCGTAATCCTTATCATCAATAAAAATAGGTGAAGTAGCAAACTTAGGATCATATTTCATTCTAGCATTCAGAGATTTTTCTTTATACTTGCATAGTAATTTCTCTAGATCATCTCTATCCTTACAAGAAAGAATATCTCTAGTTGTCTCCTCATTCATAACATAACCTTCCGGTACCTTAGGCAATTCATATCTAGGAAGGCTAGTTCTAGCAGGAGGTTCAGGAGTTTCAGTTTCAAGCTCATTATCAGAGTCAACAACATCATGTTGTATTACTCTAGCAATTCATTGCTGCGCGTCGGTCCTAAACAAACGGTTTTTAACCCCTTTCTGCGACGATATTTGGAACCGTCACCAAGTGAGTGTGGGTGATAGGGGGGTTCCTTCCCTCACGACCTAGGAACCATCAGGGATATGCCCTCCTAGTACACACGCTCGGCAAAATGAGGTCGTGTGCGACCGGTGAGCGCTCAAATACGGAAATACATACATTAGAGCTAAAAATACAACTATACACAGAAATTGTTTCCGGTCACAAGTACATCCCACACAGTCAGTCCCCGCTAAACGTTTCCTTTTGTGCGTACATCACACACAGTCGCTCCAAGGAAAACGTTTCCGTTCACAGGTACGTCACACACAATTTTTCCTGTTAAATCGTTTGCATTATTGAATGTATCACACATGGTCCATTGAAGAAACTGTGTGGCAAAGGTTGTCCGTGACACACAGTTTTTATGTGTTAAATGTTTGTGCAAGGTGGCCTAATGCAAACAGTTTTCAAGAGAAAGTCGTGTGTGATTGTTCATTGATCCAACACGGTTTATTCCTAGAAACTGTGTGCGTTGCCCGAGGTCATCGCCCACGGTATTTTTTCAATAACCGTTTGCAATAGCAAAACCCAATTAGCAGGCTAATTGCCCTATTATTAATAATCCATTTATTAATCTAATTGACATTCATATTAACCACAGAATATATTTCATTTCCATATTAAGGAAGCAGAATTTCATAATTGAAATACATCAGAGTACAACATGATATAGCTTCAGCACTCAGCTGCCCCATTACACAACTGCACCAGCACCAAGTTCCACATGCAACATGTAGAACCTTCGAAATTAGCATCATAGACGGTATATAGACAGATGCATCTTGTCTGGAAAACTGCTGAAGCGGAAGGCGAATATTGAGCCTTCATTCATGTTGAAGGTCTTTGCAACTTTAGGCCAGTGCCTGTGGATGATCGGCCATCCGTCCTTCGTCCTCTTCAGGAACACTTCAATATTGAACCGTGGGTGTTGTATGAAAACCTTCCTCGCCTCCTGACCATAGAGATGGTTTGAGAGGTAACCATCTGTGAAATGCTTTGGAAAGGCCTGAAAACAAGGATGTGCATAAATATTTTCTCTATATTGGAAATGGGGCAAAGGAATAAAAAAGACAAGGTATAATAGTTAGTACTATCTTGTAGTGAACTGATGTCTTGTTCATTGTGCAGACAAAGGTCTTGTTGTTTTTTGTCGCTAACTTCTTTATCCTAACAATCTTTCTGAGTCTCTTGATTTGATTGATATTCATGGACAACTCATTTCCCCATATGCAAAAGGGGTTGAATAGTGGGTCAAAACCTCTAACACCAGGACCTACATGTGCAAGACCAAATTGTTAAAAACCAAAATATTAGAATGCTTCCTGCAATTGCACAATAATGTGCTATTAGAGAACGGACTATACACGTGCTAACCTCGATTGTAAACCTAAGTGCTTCCCATTGTTTCCCTGTAACACATATGAGGTAATTAGTCATCAAGATAAGTAAGGGTTTGCATGCTATCAGTAAAATATGTTGGTGAAAAATAAGCACATTGCAGATTCATCAGATTAATTCAAGTCACAAGAAAAACCCACTTATCCAAACCAAGGATAATTAAGAACTAGGAAATATAGCACTTGTATATGTTTCTCATGTATTAAGTGCAGCCAAATTCGATTTATTCCTCACATGCACAACAATACAAAATTATACCCATGACAATTGGACATCGCATTGCAGAATTGAACCAAGCCGTTAACTAAACACCACAACAAATGAACCAAACATTAACGGAGCACCACATTGCACAATATAACATACTACTAATAGAAGATCATACAGTTAACCAAACAGTTAATTACATCCAATTGTAGCAATTGTATTGTTTCTCATCTATTTACTATAGCCAAATTCAATTTCTTCCTCACATGGTATACAATAACAGAATGCACCCACAACTATTGAACATCGCATTGCAGAAATGAACCAAATAGTTATCTAAACACCACAACACAAATGGACCAAACGTTAACTGAGCACCACATTGCACAATGTATAACCAAACCAAGCATGCTTAACAACTTGGAAATATAGCAATTGTATTCGTTTCTCATGTATTTTATAAAGATAAATTAGATTTATTTCTCACATGGAAGACAATACAAAATTGCAGCCTGAAGAATTGAACATCACATTTGCATAATTGTACCATACAGTTAACTGAATACGACAACTAATTAACAAAATAGTTAATAAGTGAGCACCACACTGCACGACATATCTATCTATACCTACTAATAAAGCAAGGTGCGTTTCTCCAGTTTTTTCATCCGTTCACCACCTAAACATATCAAAAAAATTCTATCCAAGGTGGTACTAAATTTTTAGGTGTCCGTACGCTAAAAAGGAAGAAAAACGCTTCGTCTAAAATTTCATTGATGGGCCGCAGCGCGTGACCACGAACTAAGCCCAGGGAAAAGACACGCACGCACAAAGCAAGTCCAGAGAAAATAAAAAATAAATGCCAGCTCCTGGAGTCGAACTCACAACCTCGCATGCTTGTACAATGTGAGCAGTCCAACTGAGCTAGCACGGTGATATGTTTACAGGTGGTAGTTGATACTATATATTTCAATTCCTCTGAGCCCAGATTTTTTTTGAGGGGGCGACTAGCCCTGTTAGGCCTCCATATGCCCACCGGCCCCTAATCAAATTATTATTTTTCGTTAGTCCATCAATTGATAAAAAATAATTTGATTTGTTGGCCCATTTTAGTTTTTTTCGTCTGTCTATCAAGTAATAAAAAATGGTTGTTTTCATAGGCATTTTTCTGATAGGCTTTCATGGGCCACGTGTGGAGTAGGAAAAAAAGCGTTGTATCAGAATTGAACTCATGAACTCTCCTATTGTCCCAAATATGCAAGCTACCACCTGGGCTAACATATAGATATTAATTTCTCCCACCTAACTGATTTAGAGTGATCTCTACGAATTTATATACTTCGTAATTTACATGAAATTTCAACAAGAAGAGAACAGGCGAAACGTAATTGTGGCTTGCCTTCAAGGCACTAAAAGAAGGATGCATTTCGACAATTAATAGGAATTATATGTTGGCTGTCTTGGTGGCCGTGTATTAAAGGAAGGATCAATAAGAAGGAAGTGTGGATTTCAAGGACATTAAATGGCCAGGATTGGACGTGTTGGTGGGGCTAATTGAGGGATCAACAATTTAAAGGAATTTTGTGGCTTGTTTAGGAAAAAGGATGTTCACATTTCAAGGATTGGACGAGCATGAGTTTCTTAAAAAGATATGTACATGATATGGCTAAAGGAAATGTGGAAAGAAGGATGGTAACGATGGAGATTTGTGTATATATTAAAGGAAGGAAATTATATTAAAAAGGAATGGAAATCCACGTGCGGCCAAATAAGAAGGAAGGAAAGGAATCGATGAAAGAAAGAAAGGAAATTAATAATGACAAATACCCCACGGAAGGAAATTATATTGAAAATCCATGCTTGTGTAATCGTCTCATTATTTATTATATAAATATAAAAAAGCAGGGAAAATAATATCGACTGATTCCGGCAAATACCCACAATACATACCGCCAAGTAGGCATGCCATTACAATTAATTTCCTAGACCACAAGGTGTTGATTATTACTTTTTAGAAAATGGGATAACATCTGCACTGAAAATCTAGCATACACGCTAGCCACAATATCGCATTTTTTTGTAGTCATGAAGATCATGTGAAGTTATTTCGTACTATCGCTGAGAATTGATTTATTTGTAGTCAAAAAGATTATGTGGGCTAGCCAATGAGTAATAGGATGAAACAAACCTCTATTTTTTTCCTTCTCCTTTCACTGTTTGGAGGGAGTAGCTCACGGATGACGGCACTCACGTCTATCTCAATGAGATTAATTTTTGATGTTTTGTTAAAAACTTCTTTCACTAGCGCAGTTGAATGATAGTGAGTCATGCGATGGACGAACTCATCGTCTTAAGATTAACCATATGTTCAAGGTGTTCCTATTAGGCGTACACCACGACCACTATCGGTGGGACGGGAAGGACGATCAGCAATGCTATATGTGGGACACTATGTTCAAATGCACGACATGCTCCTACCGGAAGGGGTTATCGAACTATGCTTCTTGCGCTAGGTCCGCATGATATTATTTTTCTCCCGTTGTAACGCACGGGCATGTTTGCTAGTACCTACTAATAAAGAAATGTGTGTTTCTCCAATTTTTCCATCCGTTCACCGGCGAAAATATCTTTTTACGATCGGAGGTGGTACTAACTTTTTGTGCATCCATGTGTGTGCTATAAAAAGAAATACGATTGGTCCAGAAATTCGTACACGGGCCGCACCCTGTGGCCCACTTATTTCCTTGCCCACAAAGCTGATAAAATACTATTTTCTGCCCATGGCGATAGATAGTTGGAGCTTAGCACAGATAGCCCTGGACTGGGTCGGCCCCTTTTCCTTTTTTTCTATTTAACATTTTATTTTCAATTCTCCTTTTCTTTCCTCTTTCTTTTTTATTTTTTCATTTTTAAGTTTATTTATATTTACTCTTTTGATCAATTAAACTTTTTAAAAAATGTTTCAAATATCAATTTTCGTAGAATCTTCAAAATTCCAAAATTTTATTACCGTTTTAAAAATGTTCAATATTCAAAAAAAGTTATCATTTCTAAATTTTTTCAAACTCAAAAAAATGTTTGTGTTTTCCAAAATTGTTCAAGATTTTCAAAAATAATTGTGTTTTCAAAATATTTCAAATTCAAAAATATTTTTATTGTAGTGAAAGATTCATGAATTAAATGTAAAAATATTATAAATAGACCCATATTACTCTTTACCTAGAGTCGTACCAATTTATAAACGTGTGTGAAACTATATGTAGTAATAAGTTGTATGAAGTATGAATCTATTATGCCGGACGAAGGATGAATGGATTGGCACGTGAGCTAGCTGGAAAAGGACACTGGATTTTTTAAGTGAAAAGTAATGTTCACATTTTTTTCAAAAAATGTTGTATTTTCCAAAATTGTTCAATATTCTTAAAACAAATTGCATTTTAAAAATGCTCGAAATATGAAAATTATTCCATTTTAAGAGAAATGTTCAAAAATTCAAATAATGTTCACGTTAAAAAATTATATGTTCTCTAAAATTATTCTTAATGGTCAAAACATGTTCTTGCTTTTTGAAAATTGTTCACAAATTCGAAAAATGCTCATGTTCTTATAAAAGCTTCATGTTTTTGAAAACTGTTTGTGAATTTTAGAAAATGTTCCTGTTTCAAATTTTGTTTCTGTATTTCTGAAAATGAATGAAACTTTCAAAACTCATATCACATTTTTGAAAATTGTTCGGGATTTCAAGAATTGTTCATGTTTCCAAGAATATTCGACAATTCATAATAATAATGATTTTTTGAGAAGTTAAAAATACAAAAGTAGTCATAGAATGTTCTGAATCTGACACTGCGGTATGTTCTTAAGTATTTACTTTAGCCATTGGTTAGCAGGACGTGTTTGTTCGAGTGAATGGTAGCACTGTGTCGGGTGTTTGAGATCGTGAGTGCAATCCTTCTACTCATTTTTTTCTAGATTTTTACTCACACCTTACAGATATATATAGGTCGATTCCATGTCTGAGAATTTCACACCCCACGCAATTTAGCCAGCCCAACTACCTAGGAAATAGGGGGGAAATATTTTCAGTAGGCTCATATTGATCGTTTACATACAGTCATAACAATTTATATACGTGTGCGAAACTATATGTAGCAAACTGAATGAAGGATGGACGAATTAAGCCAGATGAAGAATGGATGGATTAGTACGTGAGCTGTCTAAAAAAAGAATTAAATCCAGTACATGAGCTAGATGGATGAATTGCTAGCTGAACTATCTACAAAAGGGCCCTAAATTTCTCAAGGATTCCTACTCGAGGCAAAGAGAAGTGAAGACCCGACTACGTGCGCTACATGCATGAAAAAGAAAAGACCCGGCGACCTCCAACATTATGGAACTTCAACCTTAAATCCCCTCGACCAAGGAACCCAAAAATAATGGAGTACAATTACCTCCGGCTGTACATATCGGTGGCTTGTACATGGAAAAGAGAAGACCCGCCTCATTTCCATATTATTAAACTTAATGCCATAAAATCCCCTCTAATGAATGAAAAAATAGATTGAAATAATTCACGGACCTTCTCTGGCATGCGATGAATTAATAATACCCTTAAATCCAGTGGACCAATGAATGAGAAAATAGCGGATTGATTACTTCACACGCCGCGAAACCTAGAACCAAAATGTTCCTTGACATGCACACAGGGTTTTTTTGCACATATTGTTCTCACCACATTAAGTGCACACTATTTTTTCTCCTGTTGCAACGCACGGGCAGATGTGCTAGTAGAACATATACACTAGAGCAACAGATTGCTTGGTAAAATTAGATAGCACAATTCACTAGAATTTGTGAAGGAAAGGCAGGAGCAACACACGCAACGGGTAAACCGAGCATTCTTAACCGGCGGAGCTAGAAAATGGCAAGGTGTTCCTCCAAGATCTCGGGGTCGGCACGAATGGCAGCCATCGCAACCTCATTCGCGCGTGCGGCCGCGATTTGCTTCTCCGCTACCAAATGTTCCTTGAGATCCTGGCTATACTGTGTGCACCATGGCTTAGGCCGGCGCCTATTTGGTGGAGGGGGCGGTGATTTGGGTGGAAGGTGTCGCGCTCGTGCCGGCGGTCGGGGCATGTGGGATGTGGAAGGAGGTGGAAGATGGGGGTCGGGTGTGGATTACCTGCCTGGATAGACGAGGCCGAGCACCGTAAAGGAGGGTCGCCGACGAGGAGGCGGCGCTGCAAGCAAGGAGTGAAGGTTTCAACTTGGAAAGGAAGGCGGAAAGAGGGGGGAATGTGGCTTTTGGTAAGAAGGAGGGGCGGGGAGGTAGATATTTCCGCAGAAGCCGAAAATTTGGAATCGCTTCAGCCAAAAAACTGGCGCGCAAAGCAAAGTGTCATCAAACACGGTCCCTTATTCAGAACTATGTACGATATGTGGAAATCACAAATGATTCAGATAGCTTAACCCATGTGTCATGAGTTTGAACGTCAAAAGTTTTGGTTTGAATTTCCATGGTTACAGGGGTCATCCACGTCATTGCATAATTTGGGTACACAAAGGAGACTACAGCACAACCACACTTCTTAATCGAGCAAGTTCAACAATTAAAAAGAGCTAGCTGACCTAAACATTACTCTAACAAATTAAAGCCCAACACTCCTAGTTAAACAAAACAAAGAGTACTACAACGGCTGGTACTCGTCGATCTCCGCCGCCGCCTCCATGTCCAGCTCGCTCCCGACGGTCTCCTGGGGAAGGGGCTCCATGGCATCCATCACACCATACTCGGCAAGCATCTCGCCATCCGCGTCCGCCATCTCTTTGGAAAAGGCCGCCACGAGCTGGGCGTGGGCGGACGCGATCTGGGCTTGGACGGGCTCCGAACGAACGGCTGCTCGAACGCTCTCGGCTGCTCGAACGCTCTCGGCGACTGCCAGCTCTTCGGTCGTGGGTTGCCGACCGTTGTCGGAAAAGCTTCATTCGATTTATGCGGTGACCGCCAGGAGCTAGGCGTGGGCGGCCTCCATCAGGGCTAAGGCCGCCGCTTCGAAACGGACAGCTGTTGTGCCGCTCTCGCCAGTTGCTATCCCTGATGCTGATGTTGCTGCCGTCACCTGAGAAGCAACAACGGCGGTTTGGGCTCCCTTTGCCGCCCGGTCACTGATTGCAGCCGTGCTCATGCACCTTGTTAGCACGCGCATGGCGGCTGCGGCGGCGCTCTCGCCGTAGTGGGCCACCGAAGTTGCCCTCACGACGCTGGTCCACGTGCCCATCTTTCACCTGCGACGACTGAACAATGAAATGATATTTGGGGAGCGAGCTAGTGTGCTTGAGACGCCGACTGTGGACTGTAGCTGACGCACCTTCTCGCATAAGCCATAGGCGTACTGTACACCAACGGTGCTCCAGGATATTTTGTGATGCATCTCACACGGTTGTTGATAATAAAGTGTGTGCGATCTACTTGATTTTTCATCTTGATTTGAATTACATAATGGGGTCACAGCGGCAATGGACGGTGTTTGAATTGCTAGACCTTTTATCTAGAGTGAACATGCAACTATATGTTTGTCGTAAAAGAATTGGAATTATTCAGGGTTCGGTTGAACATTTTAGACATTAAATTGGTTTTCAAGCCATTTCAGGTGCACAATTCAAAATTAAACTACATGCACATGCTCTAGTGCATATAAATTGGTTGAAAAATCAAATCTGTGTCCGTGGGTGCATGCTTAGGTCCCATGCAAGAAATGCGAATGAATTTCAAACACCAGGCACCGTTGATTGCCGGCAAAACATTGAGATGCCTGGTTTTGAATTCTAGTAAATCCAAAACTCGTCTGAAATTCATGAAACTTGGCATGCTATCATGGAGCGGCATCAACATGCCATGGTACAAATTTTGTCCCACTTGGGACAAGTTTGGGTATATGCTTCTCACAAACCGGAGCTTCTCACAACAAGCATGATGGTTTTCGGTAGGGAACGTCCCACCTTTGGGGACGAAACTATATCCATTGCCTCTTATTGCTTTCAATTTTTTTCTCGTGTCAACATAGAACAACAGGCGTGTTGTGTGAATTTTTGTGATTTTTCGGGGTTCGTTAGGACATTCTTAGGCATTAACTGAGTTTTCAATGCATTTATGTGCATAATTCAAATTTGAACTACATGCATATGCCCCAGTGCATATAAATTGGTTGAAAAATCAAATATGTGTCCTTGGGTGCATGCTTAGGTCCCATGCAAGAAACGGGAATGAATTTCAAACACCAGGGCACTGTTGATTGCCGACAAAACATTGAGATGCCTCATTTTTAAATTCTAGTAAATCCAAAACTCGTCTAAAATTCATGAAACTTTGGCATGCTATCATGGAGCGACATCAACATGTCGTGGTAAAAAAATTGTTTCATTTGGGGCAAGTTTGGGTATATGCTTCTCACAAACCAGAGCTTCTCACAACAAGCACGATGGTTTTCGGTAGGGAATGTCACACCTTTGGGGACGAAACGATATCCATTGCCTCTTATTGCTTTCAATTATTTTTCTCGTGTCAACATAGAACAACAGGAGTGTTGTGTGAATTTTTCGGATTTTCGGGGTTCGCTTGGACAATTTTATGCATTAACTTAGTTTTCAATGCATTTATGTGCATAATTCAAATTTGAACTACATGCACATGCTCTAGTGCATATAAATTGGTTGAAAAAACAAATATGTGTCCTTGGGTGCATGCTTATGTCCCATGCAAGAAATGGGAATGAATTTCAAACACCAGGGCACCGTTGATTGCCGGCAAAACATTGAGATGCCTGGTTTTTAAATTCTAGTAAATCAAAAAGTCGTCTGAAATTCATGAAACTTGGCATGCTATTTTCATGGAGCAGCATCAACATCCCGTGGTAAAAATTTTGTCCCATTTAGGCTAGGTTTGGGTATATGCTTCTCACAAACCAAAGCTTCTCACAACAAGCATTATGGTTTTCGGTAGGGAACGTCCCACCTTTGGGGACGAAACGATGTCCATTGCCTCTTATTGCTTTCAAAAAAAAATCTCATGTCAACATAGAACAACAAGCGTGTTCTGTGAATTTTTGTGATTTTTCGGGGTTCGTTTGGATATTTTTATTCATTAAATGAGTTTTCAATGCAATTATGTGCATAATTCAAATTTGAACTACATGCACATGCTCCAGTGCATATAAATTGGTTGAAAAATCAAATTTGTGTCCTTCGGTGCTTGCTTAGGTCCCATGCAAGAAATGGGAGTGAATTTCAAACACCAGGGCACCGTTGATTGCCGGCAAAACATTGAGATGCCTAGTTTTTAAATTCTAGTAAATCCAAAACTCGTCTGAAATTCATGAAACTTGGCATGCTACCATGGAGCGGCATCAACATGCCGTGGTAAAATTTTTGTCCCATTTGGGGCAGGTTTGGTTATATACTTCTTACAGAACAGAGCTTCTCACAACAAGCATGATGGTTTCGGTAGGGAACGTCCCACCTTTGGGGACGAAACGATATCCATTGCCTCTTATTGCTTCCAAAAATTTTCTCATGTCAACATAGAATAACAGGAGTGTTGTGTGAATTTTTCTGATTTTTCAGGGTCCGTTTGGACATTTTTATGCATTAACTGAGTTTTCAATGCATTTATGTGCATAATTCAATTTTGAACTACATGCACATGCTCCAGTGCATATAAATTGGTTGAAAAATCAAATATGTGTCCTTGGGTGCATACTTAGGTCCCATGCAAGAAATGGGAATGAATTTCAAACACCAGGCACCGTTAATTGCCGGCAAAACATTGAGATGCCTGGTTTTTAATTTCTAGTAAATCCAAAACTCTTGATCACAAATGTTTGTATAATTCAAACCATGTGGGTTCTGTTAACCATTCATGTGACGCCATGTGTCTTGGTTTTAATGGCTGTAGGAGGTGTCGTGCGGACAGCTGCTTGACCTTGACTGAACGGGAGGCGTGCGAGCGCCGTCCGGTGCGCAGGCTGGCCGAGAGGCGTGCAAGCTATCCTCGAATGCGCAGGCTCACCAGGAAGCGTGTGAGTTGTACGCTACGCAGGCTCACTGGGAAGCGAGCCCTTTGACTTCCATGGAAGCCCGCTGATACGTCCATTTTGCATCATGCTTTTATATCAATATTTATTGCATTATGGGTTGTTATTACACATTATATCTCAATACTTATGGCTATTCTCTCTTATTTTACAAGGTTTACCATGAAGAGGGGGAATGCCGGCAGCTGGAATTCTAGCTGGAAAAGGAGCAAACGTTGGAAACCTATTCTGCACAGCTCCAAAAGTCCTGAAACTCCACGAAACAACTTTTTGGGATTAATAAGAATTTCTGAGCGAAAGAAATA
>LR880971.1:782828770-782848721 GCA_904067115.1 Aegilops sharonensis | reverse complement strand
TTACAAGCCAGGGGCCTCGAGGGCTCGAATACATAAGCTCGAAAACACAAGAGTCAGCGGAAGCAAGAATATCTGAGTACAGACATGAGTTAGACAAGTTTGCCTTAAGATGGCTAGCACAAAAGTAGCAACGACCGAAAAGGCAAGGCCTCCTGCCTGGGAGCCTCCTAACTACTCATGGTTGTCGACGGTCTCCACGTAGTAGTAGGCATCAGCGGTGGCATCTGGCTCTTGGGCTCTGACATCTGGTTGCAACAACCGGAAAGAAGAAGAAAGGGGGAAAAGGGGGAGCAAAGCAACCGTGAGTACTCATCCAAAGTACTCGCAAGCAAGGATCTACACTACATATGCATCGGTATCAATGAAATGGGCTGTATCTGTGGATTGAACTGCAGAATACCAGAAGAGAAGGGGGAAAGCCTAGCCTATCGAAGACTAGCATCTTCTGGAAACCACCATCTTGCAGCAACAGGAGGGAGTAGAGTAGCATAAAGTAAAGTAGTAGTAAAGTTATCAACCTCAGCCAGAGATCCTTTCTCGACTCCCTGCGAGAAAGTAATCCTAGAGCCATACTATCCAGTTATCATCACAATCCATTACTCATCACCATCCAGCTCTCATCACAAGTATCCAGTTCTAGTTGTATCGATCGGGATACAACTCCAAGTGTCCGTTATCGTAGGACAGGCTATCGATAGATGTTTTCTTCCCTGCAGGGGTGCACCAACTTACCCACCACGCTCGCTTAACTCCGGCCGGACACACTTTCCTGGGTCATGCCCGGCCTCGGCCAAACAATACACCGCAACCCGACCTAGGCTTAATAGAGAGGCTAGCACGCTGGACTAAACCTATGCCCCCAGGGGTCATGGGCCATCTCCCCAGGAACTCCTGCACGTTGCGAGGGCGGCCGGTGAGCAGACCTAGCTACCTCCTTCAACAAGGCAGGCGCTTACGCAGTCCAACCCGGCACGCGCCGCTCAGTCGCTGACGTCTATTAAGCTTCGGCTGATGTATACGACGCAGAACGCCCATACTATGCCCACGTGATGGTTAGTGCTATCGGGCCAGAGGCCCCTCGGATCAAATATCCAAATCGTAGTGGATTAGGAATGTGCGGTAACAAGCAGAGACTCACGAAAGATGTGACCCCATTGCCCCGTCTCGAGGACTTGCGGCAAGGGCTAGGAATGCCCGGCCACGCCTCGTAATTATCTCGCGGGCACCCTCCAGGTCAACCCGACTCCACATCACTCGCAATTAAGCTCGCGCGGGTACCCTCAGGGTCAACCCGTCTTTCCAAGTAACAGTGGTAAAGTCCAAGTATCCGTGTGTCCAATAATCAAGTGGAAAACCCAAGGAATCACCCCCGATGAATTCCACTAGATGTAATCATCAAGGTGAACGTAAGAGGAATCACCCTGGAAGTTCACACTTGAGGGGTTGCACGACAGAGCCGTATCAGAAGTGGTTAAGGCGGAATCACCCTCGATGACCACGACCGAATAGCTACACTACAGGGTAACATTAGAAGTGCTGATGAGGGATCACCCCCGGCAATCGATAGTAACCCAGTAGTGTCGAGCAACTAAGGGGAAAGTGATGTGCGGTGTCGGGGTCTGGTCTTCGATCCCGTTGATCGGGTCTTCGATGATGAAGCAGGGGCAACAAGGACAAGGTGGGGGTCACTGATGGATCACTAACCAACCTATACTAAGCAGTTTAGGATAAACAGGTAAGGTACAACATCAGATAAAAAAGTAGGCTATGCATCAAAATAGGAGCAAACAATAACATTAGCAAAATCTAATGCAAGCATGAGAGAATGGAATGGGCGATATCGGGATGATCAAAGGGGGGGCTTGCCTGGTTGCTCAGACAAGAAGGAGGGGTCGTCGTCGACGTAGTCGATCACAGGGGCATCAGCAGCGGTCTCGAGGTCTACCGGAGAAGAAGAGGGGGGAGAAACAGTAAATACACGCAAAGATAAGCATAACAAGACAATAAGCGGTGCTAGAGGTGTTCTAACGCAGGGCTAGGTGATACTAGCGAAGGAGGATAACATCCGGGAAAGTTTTCCTGGTTCCGGACGTCTGTCAGACAGATGAACCAGAGGGAAAAAGGTTCAACGTTTGTTATGCTAGGGACGTGTGATAGACGAACAGAGAGCATATTCAGATTCGTCTCGTCGTTCTGAGCAACTTTCATTTAGAAAACATTTTCATCCGAATATTAGTTTTCAAAATTTTAAAAGATTTTCTAAAGTTATTAATAAACCTAAAAGGAGTTATTGCATCAGCATGACATCATCACGACATCAGCAGTCAACAGTGCAGTTGACTGAGTCAAACTTACAGGTGGGTCCCGCTGTCATTGGCACAGTTTAATTAAACAGGCTTAATTAGACTAAATTGTTCATTAGGTTATTTAAACAAAGTTAATTAAGTTAATTAATTAATTAACCAATTAATTAATTATTTTTAATTCATATATTTATTTATTTTATTTTTTAACACAGGGGGGTGGGGCCCCTTTGGCAGTGGCCCTGGGAGAGCGGTGCTGGGCGCCAGAGGGTGCAGTTGCGGGCGCCGGGCATGGGCACCCGTTTGGTGTACGAGGCCCCCAGGGGGGCGCCGGCCACGGTGGCTGGCCGGAGTATGGCGTCGCGACCGGTGCAGCAGAGGCACAGGCGAGCGGGGGTCGACCGCGACGCAGGCGGGTCGAGCGGGCAGAGGTCAGGGGCCTGCGCGGGCGATGGCGGGAGCGCGGCAGGTCGCGGGCTGCGAGGCGCGGCGAGCGCGGCGGGCAGAGCGCATAGGCGCGGCGAGCGCGGCCGGTGCAGGCGCGCGTACCGGCGTGGTGGCGCTCGGGACGACGGAGAGAGAGGGGAGATGGAGGGGGCGCTCACGGCCGTTGCAGAGTAGAGGGTCGACGAGGCTCAACGGAGCCGATGAGGAGGCGAGGCGACGCGGAGCGGCCCCGGCTATGGAGAGGCGGGTGGGGTTGAGGAGGCGTCCGGCGGGGCCCGGTGATGGCATGAGGTGGCGGCGACATTGACGGTGTTGAGCAGGCTTCGGGCCACGAGAGAGAGGAGACGGGGCTGCGGGGAGGAGGCCGGGAAGGGCGGCGCTCGGTGATTCGGTGGCGCGGTCGACGCGCGGGGAGACGCGGTCACCAGGGTCGGGGGGGGGGGCGAGCGCCCCTGATCCAGATCGGGTCGTGGGGTGGGGGAGAGGAGCGAGGGATCGTGGGGGAAGTGGGGGTGAGGTGGTGGATCGGGCTAGGTTTCGAGGAGGCGTGGGGGTTTAAGCGGGGAGAGGTGGGCCGGCCGGGATGGGCTGGCTGACTGGGCCGGGGGGTGGTCTAGGCCCAGGGGAAGTGGGCCTTTTCATACATTTTTTTGTTTCTGGCTTTCTTTTAAAACTTCTCTCCTTTCTTTTATTTTCAAAAAGCAAAACAGTTTTATAATTTATAAAACTTACACTTAGCATAAGAGTATAACTTAGGCTACTGCCACATTAATCTTAACATTATAATACATTAGCTTAGCATTTTTTAACTTAAAAAGCATTTAATTTAAATGTTTTAGCCACTGTTTTAACTAGTTTAGGGCACTTAGACATTTTGGAAAAAAGTTAGTTCACTGCCAATATTATCAAAAGAATAATTGCCACATGATGAACATTTTAGATTTCATGTCTGACAAATATGAATTTTTGGACTTTAGATTGGATTTGAATTAGAATTGTGATTTGGATCAAGTGAAGATTAGCAACAGTAACATGATGACATGGCACCATTAACAGGAGATTATTGTAGCATGACACTAGGGGTGTTACAAATCTCCTCCACTACAAGAAATCTTGTCCCGAGATTTAAGTGGGGAAGTAAAGAGCAACTTCGGGAGAACTGGCCCATATAGGGTTGATTATCTGGTGAACAATTCAGGGAATGAGGTAGAAATATCTCTCGAGTTGAAACTTAATAAAACATCGAGAGCAAAGTATGAAGGTACAATAGGAAGTTTCAAGCGAATGGATAAACGATTGATACCTGAATAGAGTGTGAGAAAGGGGTTCAAAGCATCGGGAATAGATCATCTCTCGAAAGGTGGCTCGTGACATGATACGAAGCCAAATGCAAGAATATTTCAGAATCAAAGATATACAGGAGAGTCAGGTTCTGATCCTGTGAAACTGTGGGTTATGGGCCCACCATGTGGGTTAAAAGTAGAAACGGGGCCGATAGCAAGGCATGTCAGGTGATAGACTGTCAGGTATGTTGCCAACATCGTTGGTACCAAGGGCGAGGGACGAAGAGAACTATTTTCCTGCTCGTTGAACGAGGCGGACCAATAGGCAAAGTTCTCATCCATTGGTGGTTACCGGAATGTCATCAACATTAGTAACAGGGTCATACTGACCGAATTGTACCTCGAGGCATTCTTATAAGCAGGGAATTATTTCTTCTTTTATCATATAGTTCAAAAGAAAGACTAACAAACCAATGGAAAGGAAAATGTGATTATCAGGATTAATCAGATCAAAGGAAAGAAAAAATGTGTTTGCATACAAGAATTTAGGGTATATCCTTCCCAAGGAAAGGCGGGCCATGATATACATGATAGGACAGCAAGTTCAAAAGTATTTAGACAAAGGGGCGAGGGAAGAATCATGATATTACCCACACCACGGTGTTTGAATAATAAATCAAGAAACATGTAGCATTGCGCTTCCAATGTTCTGGTTGATATTCGGAATACCACCGTCATGCTTCGAGGTAGCAATGATATGGTGTTTCAAGTAAAGGTTGGAGTTGAAGATCACAAGAAATACTCAAGGAACAATTGCAAGAATGGCAAGGAGCTCAAAGTATAACCAAGACATGATCAAACATGTGTTGGGAAGAAGACAATAGTGTTGTTGGTGCTATCACCAATCATCGAGGGGCAAGGATGGTACTTTTCAACATGAATTCGACTGATATCCTGGAAGAAGTCAAAATATTGCTGATGATCACAACACCTTGTCGAGAGATTTCATGAAGATGTAATCGATGGCGATGACATCAAGTCAAAGGAATGATGAAGCAAAAGGTTATTGGAACCACGGGTACGACACAAGCTCAAAATCAAGCTTGTTGTTCCAGGTGAATTGATAAAATGAGGAAGATCGACGTAAGCTTAGCTCATCGTCGAAAATTGTGCTCTGGGAAGAAGCTCCGGGTAGCACAGTTAAAATTTAGTATGATAATGATATAGCCGATCATGCTAGGAATGACTTGACGGATTATTAAACTCGTAAGCAATGAAAATTACTTAGAGTTATAGAATCAGAGTGCGGAATCGATTCACTTATCGGTGTTCTCGAGTGACTAATAACCCGGAACCCGTGGAAAATTTAGAATCGGCAAAAAATAATAGTAGAGGAAGAACTCATAAGAAGTTATGTAGTTTCATGATATTCCCGAGATACCGGGGGGTAATACTCGATGACAGATCAAAGCAGAGGTTGGACTAGGGTATTGCTCTGCAGAAGACAAGTGCTTGAACTTGCACGAGAAATGGTATTTAAAGGAGAACATGGTCGGAACCACGATTGCAAAAGGCCAGATCTCAGATATAAGATGAACTTATATCAAGGGAATAATTAACTTAAGAGAAGCTTTAATGATAAGATCTACATCGTGTCCATGGGCATGAACACAAAGTTCAAGGTCGACTCCCACTTCTTCAATGCATAACCTTTCATTCATTGCTCTTACAAAAATTTATTTGAGTGCGAAGGTCTACCTGGTGAAATACCAGAGGAGTATGAACCTTGGAAAACTTTCGGGTTCACAAGATTAAGGAAGGCAGAGGTTCAACCCATCGGGGCATCTTAGGAACATATACCACAAACTCCACGAGTAAAATAACACAAGCTTGAAGGCAGAGCATGGTTGAGAAGGCAGAGGATATAATTTACCAAAGGCATTATGTATCCGAGGAAAGGCTCAAAAGGTTATTGAATATGAAGGACGTTGTCGGATAAAATACAACAAAGGATCTGGCAGTCCACATAGGATTTGATGTGAGTATCAGTACTCAATCAGAAGAGGGAAAGAATGCAAAGGCATCGAATTATAGATATATCTGGATAATTTCAAAGCTTGAATACAAAGAATTATGATTTTCAAATCAGGAGATCTGAAGCAGAGGCTCTGATCAAAAGATAATTGAGTTGAATCGATACAGATCGACAATCAAACAAGGTTTGATTTGACAAGAACAAGCTCATGTTTGGAGTAACGTCTGAGCTAGAAGGATGAATGCTAGGATCTGACTGAGGATTACGAGCATGCGCGACATATTGGATCAAGGTACTCGAAACAATAGTGACAGAGGATGTCAACGAAGATTACTAGAATTATGGAATTAACCATAATGCAAGCTAACAAGAATTTCAACAACAATAGGCTGCTGAGGATTTTCGGAAGATCGAATAGTATTTCAAAGTCTTTTGTGAAATATATGAACAACTGGGGAAAAACAAATCCTCGATATGTGTGAGGATTAATTTGTCGGTGTATTCAGGCGACAAGGAACTGCAAGGCACTAGGCACAAAAGGATTCTCGGAACAACGACAAGTATTTCAGGGCATCTTGTAATAACAAGAGCAACTGGGGATGAAGGTATGAGCGACAAGGATATGTAGTTAGTCATAGGGGCTTATCGGTGGTAGGGAATTGCAAATGCGATGAGCACAAGTTATCGGGATAACATCGGAGAGTATCTTCGGAATCTTCTGGTGCAGCAGGCGATCATCTGTAATAAAGGGCTCTTCGGGATGAAGTAGTTACGAGAACCTAATGTTAGAGTTAGCAAAATCGTTTAACCCGAATGGAAGAGAGATCAGAGTCCCAGAGTATAGACGAGGAATAAAAGATCCTAATACCACCCAATGGCGACGTGGGCCCGTAAGACACACAGCCAATGTTAGTAAAAGTTTTTCAGTGACTAGACTCAACTTCGGCCAAGGAGTTGGAAAGGGGGCTACCTACGGGCAGTCGGCTCTGATACCAACTTGTGATGCCCTCGATTCAATCATACACTAATCATACACGCAAATGTGTACGATCAAGATCAAGGACTCACGGGAAGATATCACAACACAACTCTAGACACAAATTAAAATAATGCAAGCTTTATATTACAAGCCAGGGGCCTCGAGGGCTCGAATACATAAGCTCGAAAACACAAGAGTCAGCGGAAGCAAGAATATCTGAGTACAGACATGAGTTAGACAAGTTTGCCTTAAGAAAGCTAGCACAAAAGTAGCAACGATCGAAAAGGCAAGGCCTCCTGCCTGGGAAACTCCTAACTACTCCTGGTCGTCAGCGGTCTCCAAGTAGTAGTAGGCATCAGCGGTGGCATCTGGCTCCTGGGCTCCGACATCTGGTTGCATCAACCGGAAAGAAGAAGAAAGGGGGAAAAGGGGGAGCAAAGCAACCGTGAGTACTCATCCAAAGTACTCGCAAGCAAGGATCTACACTACATATGCATCGGTATCAATGAAGTCGGCTGTATCTGTGGACTGAACTGCAGAATACCAGAAGAGAAGGGGGAAAGCCTAGCCTGTCGAAGACTAGTATCTTCTGAAAACCACCATCTTGCAGCAACAGGAGGGAGTAGAGTAGCATAAAGTACAGTAGTAGTAAAGTTATCAACCTCGGCCAGAGATCCTTTCTCGACTCCCTGCGAGAAAGTAATCCCGTAGCCATACTATCCAGTTATCATCACAATCCATTACTCATCACCATCCAGTTCTCATCACAAGTATCCAGTTCTAGTTGTATCGATCAGGATACAACTCCAAGTGTCCATTACCGTAGGACAGGCTATCGATAGATGTTTTCTTCCCTGCAGGGGTGCACCAACTTACCCACCACGCTCACTTAACTCCGGCCGGACACACTTTCCTGGGTCATGCCCGGCCTCAGCCAAACAATACACCGCAACCCGACCTAGGATTAATAGAGAGGCCAGCACGCCGGACTAAACCTATGCCCCCAGGGGCCATGGGCCATCTCCCCAGGAACTCCTGCACGTTGCGAGGGCGGCCGGTGAGCAGACCTAGCTACCTCCTTCAACAAGGCAGGCGCTTACGCAGTCCAACCCGGCGCGCGCCGCTCAGTCGCTGACGTCTATTAAGATTCGGCTGATGTATATGACGCAGAACGCCCATACTATGCCCACGTGATGGTTAGTGCTATCAGGCCAGAGGCCCCTCGGATCAAATATCCAAATCGTAGTGGATTAGGAACACGCGGTAACAGGCATAGACTCACGAAAGATGTGACCCCATTGCCCCGTCTCGAGGACTTGCGGCAAGGGCTAGGAATGCCCGGCCACGCCTCGTAATTATCTCGCGGGCACCCTCCAGGTCAACCCGACTCCACATCACTCGCAATTAAGCTCGCGCGGGTACCCCTCAGGGTCAACCCGTCTTCCCAAGTAACAGTGGTAAAGTCCAAGTATCCGTGTGTCCAATCATCAAGTGGAAAACCCAAGGAATCACCCCCGATGAATTCCACTAGACGTAATCATCAAGGTGAACGTAAGAGGAATCACCCTCGAAGTTCACACTTGAGGGGTTGCACGACAGAGCCGTATCGGAAGTGGTTAAGGCGGAATCACCCTCGATGACCACGACCGAATAACTACACTACAGGGTAACATCAGAAGTGCTGATGAGGGCTCACCCCCGGCACTCGATAGTAACCCAGTAGTGTCGAGCAACTAAGGGGAAAGTGATGTGCGGTGTCGGGGTCTGGTCTTCGATCCCGTTGATCGGGTCTTCGATGATGAAGCAGGGGCAACAAGGACAATGTGGGGGTCACTGATGGATCACTAACCAACCTATACTAAGCAGTTTAGGATAAACAGGTAAGGTACAATAGCAGATACAAATGCAGGCTATGCATCAGAATAGGAGCAAACAATAACATTAGCAAAATCTAATGCAAGCATGAGAGAATGGAATGGGCGATATCAGGATGATCAAAGGGGGGCTTGCCTGGTTCCTCAGACAAGAAGGAGGGGTCGTCGTCGACGTAGTCGATCACAGGGGCATCAGCAGCGGTCTCGAGGTCTACCGGAGAAGAAGAGGGGGGAGAAACAGTAAATACACGCAAACATAAGCATAACAAGACAATAAGTGGTGCTAGAGGTGTTCTAACGCAGCGCTAGGTGATACTAGCGAAGGAGGATAACATCCGGGAAAGTTTTCCCGGTTCCGGACGTCTGTCAGACAGATGAACCGGAGGGAAAAAGGTTCAACATTTGTTATGCTAGGGACGAGTGATAGACGAACAGAGAGCGTATTCAGATTCGTCTCGTCGTTCTGAGCAACATTCATGTAGAAAACATTTTCATCCGAGTTACGGTTTACTTTATATTAATTTTCAAAATTTGAAAAGATTTTCTAAAGTTATTAATAAACCTAAACGGAGTTATTGCATCAGCATGACATCATCACGACATCAGCAGTCAACAGTGCAGTTGACTGAGTCAAACTTACAAGTGGGTCCCGCTATCATTGGCACAGTTTAATTAAACAGGCTTAATTAGACTAAATTGTTCATTAGGTTAATTAAACAAAGGTAATTAAGTTAATTAATTAATTAACCAATCAATTAATCATTTTTAATACATATATTTATTTTTTTATTTTTTTAACACAGGGGGGTGGGGCCCCTTTGGCAGTGGCCGTGGGAGAGCGGTGCTGGGCGCCAGCGGGTGCAGTTGCGGGCGCCGGGCGTGGGCGCCCGTTTGGTGTACGAGGCCCCCAGAGGGGGCGCCGGCCACGGTGGCTGGCCGGAATATGGCGTCGGGACCGGTGCAGCAAAGGAACAGGCGAGCGGGGGTCGACCGCGACGCGGGCGGGTCGAGCGGGCAGAGGTCAGGGGCCTGCGCGGGCGATGGCGGGAGCGCGGCAGGTCGCGGGCTGCGAGGCGCGGCGAGCGCGGCGTGCAGAGCGCATAGGCGCGGCAAGCGCGGCCGGTGCAGGCGCGCGTGCCGGCGTGGTGTCGCTCGGGACGATGGAGAGAGAGGGGAGATGGAGGGGGCGCTCACGGCCGTTGCAGAGTAGAGGGTCGACAAGGCTAAACGGAGCCGATGAGGAGGCGAGGCGACGCGGAGCGGCCCCGGCGATGGAGAGGCGGGCGGGGTTGAGGAGGCGTTCGGCGGGGTCCGGTGATGGCATGAGGTGGCGGCGACGTCGACGGTGTTGAGCAGGCTTCAGGCCACGAGGGAGAGGAGACAGGGCTGCGGGGAGGAGGCCGGGAGGGGCGGCGCTCGGTGATTCGGTGGCGGGGTCGACGCGCGGGGAGACGCGGTCACCAGGGTCGGGGGGCGAGCGCCCCCGATCCAGATCGGGTCGTGGGGTGGGGGAGAGGAGCGAGGGGTCGTGGGGGAAGTGGGGTGTGGTGGTGGATCGGGCTAGGGTTCGAGGAGGCATGGGGGGTTAAGCGGGGAGAGGTGGGCCGGCCGGATGGGTTGGCCGACTGGGCCGGGGGGTGGTCTAGGCCCAGGGGCAGTGGGCCTTTTCACACATTTTTTTGTTTCTGGCTTTCTTTTAAAACTTCCCTGCTTTCTTTTATTTTCAAAAAGCAAAACAGTTTTATAATTTATAAAACTTACACTTTGCATAAGAGTATAACTTAGGCTACTGCCACATTAAGCTTAACGTTATAATACATTAGCTTAGCATTTTTTTAACTTAAAAAGCATTTAATTTAAATGTTTTAGGCACTGTTTTAACTAGTTTAGGGCACTTAGACATTTTGGAAAAAAGTTAGTTCACTGTCAATATTATCACAAGAATAATTGCCACATGATGAACATTTTAGATTTCATGTCTGACAAATATGAATTTTTGGACTTTAGATTGAATTTGAATTAGAATTGTGATTTGGATCAAGTGAAGATTAGCAACAGTAACATGATGACTTGGCACCATTAACATGAGATTACTGTAGCATGACACTGGGGGTGTTACAGGCGCACCGTGGGATGTGGTGCGCCATTAGTATTTGCACACTAATGGCGCACCAACACATGGTGCGCCATTAGTATTTAGTAATGGCGCACCACATGTACAGTGCGCCATTAGTGTCCATCCCATCTATAGCCCTTTTCCTAGTAGTGGTCGTGTGAATGGCCATGTGAGGATTTCTTGAAAGAAGCTGGAATTCATGAAGATTTTTATTCTTTGATCGAGACTGCAGGCCTCACCGGTTTCATCAACGACCGGATCGATCAGTATCTCTTACTCACCAATACTTTCATGCAAAACTTTTATTATTATCCTAAGAAGTCACCGCCTGCAGTATCATTTCATTTATATGATGAATTCAAAGAAATGTCTTTACGTAATTTTTGCGCGGTGTGTAGGATACCTTATGAGGGAGAATTAGAGGAACCCCGTCGTGAAGATGTGGGTGGCTTTTTTCATACTATCGCTGTAGAGGAGCCAAAGAAGGGCTCCGAGGCAAAAGTCTCTAGCATACACTTTCCTGTTTTACGCTATTTTGCTATATTTGCTAGTACATGCTTGATTGGTCGTGGAAATAGTGGAAACTTGAGCGTTCCTGATATTATCATTCTTCAACATGCCTTGCTTGGAGACAATACTTTTAGTATGGGTGCGTCGTTGCTAACGGCTAGCCCTGAATCGTACAAAAGGCCCCATATTTGGAGGTATCTATGATGCACGTCTTGCTAGACATTTTTAGATACCCATTAGGCACCATGAGAAAGAGGAGACAAAATTGCCGCCTCACATTTTAGATTACAAGAGCATGGTAGCACACAAGTTTATTGTTGACAACGAAGATAGGATGCTCTTGTATAAACTTAGATTCAATAAGAAACACATTGAGATTATTATTTTGCCTGCGCCTCTGTTGTTTGATTTGCTTGCAGAAAATTTTCTTGTCACGCCGGAAGCGGTGAACAATCATCGAGCCCAAGCTTTTACTCCAGAACCTGAACCTGAGCCGGAACTTGAACTGGACCCTTATCGTGCATCATATGTTCAGTGGGATCCGGAGATGACTAGCCAGTGGTATCCTGATTACACCTCCCAATACACCGGGGAGAATAGCGGCGGTCCTTGGTACTAGCAGACCAACTTAGGCCAAAAGCCTAAGCTTGGGGGAGTAAGTATTTCTCACCGACTTTACATTCATGTTCACACACTAGTCGTCGGTGCTCATACTCTTTAATTCTATTATCCATGCTAGTTTAATTTTCTTTTTCTAGCTTTCTTCTTGTGTGTTTGATAAACCTTAAGAAAAACCAAAAAATTAGTTAGTTTAATTTCGATGTTTGTGGTAGAAATTAAAAATGAAAACCCAAAAAGATTTCTAGTTCTTTTTCTTACTTATTGGGAGCTTTCCCGTGTAAATAGTTTTATTTTCTTTTCTTTTCTTTGGGGGTTGAGAAGACCATATTGAAAATGTTTAGTGGCTCTCATATGAATGATTGTTTATTTAACTTGGAGCCCATATTACATGTCTTCTCTCTTGAGTTGAATGCTTGCAGACTCCAGCTTAGTCCAATGCACGTGCACTCTTATTATTATACACATCGTTCGGTCATGCAAGTGAAAGGCAATAATGACGATATATGATGGACTTATTGGGATGAGAAAAGCTGGTATGAACTCGACCTCTCTTGTTTTTGTAAATATGATGAGTTCATTGTTTCTGAGTCAGCTATTATGAGGTAAACATATTTGCAATGACATTTAGAGATTATAGTTGCTTGTGCCATGCTTGATTAGCTATGAGTTATAATGGTTTACCTTCCTGTCAACATGCTATTAGAATGATTATGATGTGGTATGATGGGATGGTATCCTCCTTTGAATGAATTGAGTGACTCGACTTGGCATATGTTCACGCATGTAGTTGAATCAAATCAGCATAGCCTTCATGATATTTATGTTCATGGTGGATTATATCCTACTCATGCTTATACTCGGTGTGAATTAATTTTCATGCATGTTTACGACTGTTGTCGCTCTCTCAGTTGGTCGCTTCCCAGGCTTTTGCTAGCCTTCACCTGTACTAAGCGGGAATACTGCTTGTGCACCCAAACTCCATAGACCCCAAAGTTGTTCCATATGAGTCCACTATACCTTCCTATATGCGGTATTTACCTGCCGTTCCAAGTAAATTTGTATGTGCCAAACTCCAAACCTTCAAATGAAATTCTGTTTTGTATGCTCGAGCAGCTCATGTTACAACTAGGGTTGCCTATATCTTCCATGCTAGGTGGGTTATTCTCAAGAGGAGTGGACTCCGCTCCTCATTCAAGAGAATGGGACAGTAACCGGGATGCCTAGTCCCATGATCCAAAAAGATCAAAGCAAATCAAATAATTAAACAAAACTCCCCCAGGGTTGTTGTTAGTTGGAGGCACTCGTTGTTTTGAGCAAGCCATGGATTGATGCTTGTTGGTGGTTGGGGGAGTATAAACCTTTACCATTCTATTTGGGAACTGCCTATAATGCATGTAGTATGGAAGATACAGCCATCTCATAGTTGTTGCGTTGACAGCGAAAGTATGCCGCTCAATATGTTATTCAATCTCTATTTTAAAATCGAGCTCTGGCACCACTACAAATCCTTGCTTCCCTCTGCGAAGGGCCTATCTATTTACTTTTATGTTGAGTCATCACCCTTCTTATTAAAAAGCACCCGCTGGAGAGCACACTGTCATTTGCATTCATTATTATTGGTTTATATTGGGTATGACTTGACTGGATCTCTTTTACCATGAATTACAATGTTTAGGTCAGTCCTTGATCTTTAAACGTGCTATGCATTTATGTTTTGCGGTCTCAGCAAGGGCTACTGAGATACCATTTTGTTATATCATGTTATGATTCTTTTGGGTAAGTGTTGTCATCCGAGTTTTATTATTATGGCTCGCTAGCTGATTATGCTATTGATATGAGTAATTATGAAACCTAAGTGTTATTGTGAGTATGGTTAGTTCATAATATTTGCTGAAACTTGAATGCTGGCTTTTCATGTCTACAACAACAAGAGCAAACAGAGTTTGTAAAAGTTTTTCTTTATCACTTTCTGTTTATCAACTGAATTGCTTGAGGACAAGCAAAGGTTTAAGCTTGGGGGAGTTGATACGTCTCCAACGTATCTACTTTTCCAAACACTTTTGCCCATGTTTTGGACAATAACTTGCATGATTTGAATGAAACTAACTCGGACTGATGATGTTTTCAGCAGAACTGCCATGATGTTGTTTTATGTGTAGAAAATAAAAGTTCTCAGAATGTCCTGAAAATCCACGGAGGCACTTTTTGGAATTAATAAGAATTTCTGGGCGAAAGAAATACACCAGGGGGCCCACGGCCTGTCCACGAGACAGGGAGGCGCCCCCCTATATCGTGGGCCCCCTGGAACTCCACCGACCTCAACTCCAACTCCATATATTCACGTTCGGGGAGAAAAAATCAGAGAGAAAGTTTCATCGTGTTTTACGACATGGAGCCGCCGCCAAGCCCTAATCTCTCTTGGGAGGGCTGATCTGGAGTCCGTTCGGGGCTCCGGAGAGGGGGATTCGTCGCCATCGTCATCATCAACCATCCTCCATCACCAATTTCATGATGCTCACCGCCGTGCGTGAGTAATTCCATCGTAGGCTTGTTGGACGGTGATGGGTTGGATGAGATTTACCATTTAATCAAGTTAGTTTTGTTAGGGTTTGATCCCTAGTATCCACTCTGTTCTGAGAATGATGTTGCTATGACTTTGCTATGCTTAATGCTTGTCACTAGGGCCCGAGTGCCATGATTTCAGATCTGAACCTATTATGTTTTCATGAATATATGTGTGTTCTTAATCCTATCTTGCAAGTCTATAGTCACCTATTATATGTTATGATGCGACAACCCTGAAGTGACAATAATCGGGATACTTCTCGGTGATGACCGTAGTTTGGGGAGTTCATGTATTCACTATGTGCTAATGCTTTGTTCCGGTTCTCTATTAAAAGGAGGCCTTAATATCCCTTAGTTTCCGCTAGGACCCCGCTGCCACGGGAGGGTAGGACAAAAGATGTCATGCAAGTTCTTTTCCATAAGCACGTATGACTATTTACGGAATACATGCCTAAATTACATTGATGAACTGGAGCTAGTTCTGTGTCACCCTATGTTATAACTATTACATGAGGAATCACATCCGGCATAATTATCCATCACTGGTCCATTGCCTACGAGCTTTTCATATATTGTCTTTGCTTATTTACTTTTCCGTTGCTACTGTTACAACTACTAAAAAAACCCAAAAACAATTATCTTTACTTTTGCCACAGTTACTTTTATTATCATACTACTTTATTACTAAATACTTTGCTGCAGATACTAAGTTATCCAGGTGTGGTTGAATTGATAACTCAACTGCTAATACTCAAGAATATTCTTTGGCTCCCCTTGTGTTGAATCAATAAATTTAGGTTGAATACTTTACCCTCGAAAGCTGTTGCGATCCCCTACACTTGTGGGTTATCCATTGGCACCACCGTTTGGCCAAAACGACGCCCCCGTGTGCTGCGCAAGCTTGCGCTGTAAACCGTCTGTGGCAGCGCGGTGACAAGACGTGCGAGAGGAGTACAAAAGGCCATGTACACATACGGTTAATGAAAAAAATGTTTGCGACTTAATTACCTACTATAGCACCATCCTGGTTTATAAGTATGATTTAACTAATAAAATACGAATGCATGTCGCCAAAGATTATATAGTTGGATTTGTATTTGAACATAGTTTCCATTATATAATTTTTAAAACATGCATTAACATTTTGTTGGTTAAATTTGAGGGCAAAGCATGGAACAGAATATAAAGGAGACTATAGACTAGACGGAGGTGGTAGCACACGACCGCTCTCTACGCAGCGACCAACTGTCGGCCGGCTTGTAGGCGACCATTTCCTGCGTTTTCAACTGCTTTATGTGCGTGGTTGCTTGCGGTTCAGGCGGCCGCGGCGTGCTCTGCTCTCATGTCCCTCCAGGTGCTCTGGCCTCGTCCCTCCACGTGCGCTGCCAGGATTTGGGGCCGGCGCACAATAACGCATGTTTGTGTGCATGCGGTTGCGCCGGGCACGGCGCAACGATGCAGTTACCCGCTGCAAAAACTGCCATGCGGACGCGCCGAGAATCTAGGTCGCTCGGCCCCCTTTTATTCCTGCGGCCATTTACCTTCATCTCTTGTCTCACACGACACAATAAGCACACCCACAAGGACACATACAGAGAGCACATCCAGCGGTTCCAATGGCGCTCCCCGTGGCTCCAATGGCGCTCCCAGTGGCCAATGACGACAACGGCGGGCAGTTCACCATGCATCACGTCGTGGACACCCACGTGAAGGGGAAGGCCCTCTCGGTGGTGTAAACGAACGATCCAGTCTCGGTGGAGAGCTCCATCCAAACTATGGAGCAATTCCTTGCCGAGGACAAGTACCGAGTGGTCGACTTCGACCTCGAGTACACCATCGGTCGTGCCGGGCACCATCAGAAGGTTGCCGTCGCCCAGTTGGGCGTGCGACATGACGTCCTCGTCTACCACTACGACCTCGCCACAAGGCCTTGTGAGTGTTTCTCCAGGATTATCAACAATTCCGACTACAGTTTTGCTACGGGGGACACCACCAACGATCTAAAAGCGCTCAAGGTTTCGGACTTGAAATACCCTAATCTTGTCAACATCCAGCACCACTACAAGGTCTGGGGCAGCGACAAAAACAAACTGAACTCCCTGGTTGACCTCGCCTCAGCCATCATCGAACCCTACTACGTGAAGATGAAGGAAGAGAGCAATAAGGACAAGAACGTCTGACACAGTGTGTGGCTTGAGAGACCGGATGAACAACACGTCAAGTACGCGGCCATGGACGCATACACAAGCTACGAGATGTACAGATGGATCATTGACATGAGGAACTGTCTTCTTCCTACCCCAGATGAGGGATCGAGCCACATAGCAGTGGCGGGAGCGTCACAAGAACTAGATGACTAGACGATTGTTTCTCCTACTTTAGAATGCATGCAATTGTTTATTGACGTGTGTGCGAATGATCTGTATAATCACTTATGTAATTGGATGTTTATTTCAGTTTTATATATATATATATATATATATATATATATATATTGTTGGGGAACGTAGTAATATCAAAAATTTCCTACGCACACGCAAGATAATGGTGATGCATAGCAACGAGAGGGGAGAGTGTTGTCCATGTACCCTCGTAGACCGAAAGCGGAAGCGTTAGAACAACGCGGTTGATGTAGTCATACGTCTTCACGGCCCGACCGATCAAGCACCGAAACTACGGCACCTCCGAGTTCTAGCACACGTTCAGCTCGATGACGATCCCCGGACTCTGATCCAGCAGAATGTCGGGGAAGAGTTCCGTCAGCACGACGGCGTGGTGACGATCTTGATGTTCTACCTACGCAGGGCTTCGCCTAAGCACTGCTACAATATTATCGAGGACTATGGTGGAGGGGGCACCGCACGCGGCTAAAAGATCAAGAGATCAATTGTTGTGTCTTTGGGGTGCCCCTTGCCCCCGTATATAAAGGAGCTAGGGGGAGGCGGCCGGCCTAGGAGGAGGGCGCGCCAAGGGGGGAGTCCTACTCCCACCGGGAGTAGGACTCCTCCTTTCCTAGTAGGAGTAGGAGAGAAGGAAGGGGAAGGGAGAAGGAAAGGAAGGAGGGGGCGCAGCCCCTCCCCCTAGTCCAATTCGGACTAGGCCTTAGGGGGGCGTGCGGCCTGCCCTAGGCAGCCCCTCTCTCTTTCCCGTATGGCCCAATAAGGCCCAATACTTCTCCCGGCGAATTCCCGTAACTCTCCGGTACTCCGAAAAATACCCGAATCACTCGGAACCTTTCCGAAGTCCGAATATAGTCGTCCAGTATATCGATCTTTACGTCTCGACCATTTCGAGACTCCTCGTCATGTACCCGGTCTCATCCGGGGACTCCGAAATCCTTCGGTACATCAAAACTCATAAACTCATAATAAAATTGTCATCGAAACCTTAAGCGTGCGGACCCTACGGGTTCGAGAACTATGTAGACATGACCGAAACACGTTTCCGGTCAATAACCAATAGCGTAACCTGGATGCTCATATTGGCTCCTACATATTCTACGAAGATCTTTATTGGTCAAACCGCATAACAACATACGTTGTTCCCTTTGTCATTGGTATGTTACTTGCCCGAGATTCGATCGTCGGTATCTCAATACCTAGTTCAATCTCGTTACCGGCAAGTCTCTTTACTCGTTATGTAATGCATCATTCCGTAACTAACTCATTAGCTAAATTTCTTGCAAGGCTTATATTGATGTGCATTACCGAGAGGGCCCAAAGATACCTCTCCGACACGGAGTGACCAAATCTAATCTCGAAATACGCCAACTCAACATGTACCTTTGGAGACACCTGTAGAGCTCCTTTATAATCACCCAGTTACGTTGTGACGTTTGGTAGCACACAAAGTGTTCCTCTGGTAAACGGGAGTTGCATAATCTCATAGTTGTAGGAACATGTATAAGTCATGAAGAAAGCAATAGCAACATACTAAACGATCAAGTGCTAAGCTAACGGAATGGGTCATGTCAATCACATCATTCTACTAATGATGTGATCCTGTTAATCAAATGGAAACTCATGTCTATGGTTAAGAAACATAACCATCTTTGATTAATGAGCTAGTCTAGTAGAGGCATACTAGTGAAAATATGTTTGCCTATGTATTCACACATGTATCATGTTTCCGGTTAATACAATTCTAGCATGAATAATAAAATTTTATCATGATATAAGGAAATAAATAATAACTTTATTATTGCCTCTAGGGCATATTTCCTTCAGTCTCCCACTTGCACTAGAGTCAATAATCTAGTTCACATCACCATGTGATTTATCACTAATGTTCACATCTGCATGTGATTAACACCCATAGTTCACATCTTCATGTGACCAACACCCAAAAGGTTTACTAAGGTGTGATCATGTTTTGCTCGTGAGAGAAGCTTAGTCAACGGGTCTGTCACATTCAGAGCCGTATGTATTTTGCAAATATTCTATGTCTACAATGCTCTGCACGGAGCTACTCTAGCTAATTGCTCCCACTTTCAATATGTATCCAGATTGAGACTTAGAGTCATCTGTATCGGTGTGAAAGCTTGCACCGATGTAACTCTTTACGACGGGCTCTTCTATCACCTCCATAATCGAGAAATATTTCCTTAGTCCTCACTAAGGATATTCTTGACCAATGTCCAGTGATCTACTCCTAGATCACTATTGTACTCCCTTGCCAAATTTAGAGCAAGGTATACAATAGGTCTGGTACATAGCATAGCATACTTTATAGAACCTATGACTGAGGCATAGGGAATGACTTTCATTCTCTTTTCTATTTTCTGCTGTGGTCGGGATTTGAGTCTTACTCAATTTCACACCTTTGCAACACAGGCAAGAGCTCTTTCTTTGACTCTTCCATTTTGAACTATTTCAAAATCTTGACAAGGTATGTACTTATTGAAAAACTTATCAAGCGTCTTGATCTATCTCAATAGATCTTGATGCTCAATATGTAAGTAGCTTTACTGAGGTCTTTATTTTAAAGAACTCCTTTCAAATACTCCTTTATGCTTTCCAGAAAAATTCTACATCATTTCTGATCAACAATATGTTACTCACATATATTTATCAGAAAGGCGGTAGTGCTCCCACTCACTTTATTGTAAATACAGGCTTCACCGCAAGCCTGTATAAAACTATATGCTTTGATCAACTTATCAAAGTGTATATTCCAACTCTGAGATGCTTGCACCAGTCCATAGATGGATCGCTGGAGC
>LR880971.1:782780135-782797912 GCA_904067115.1 Aegilops sharonensis | reverse complement strand
TAAATCAATATGAATGTAACTATTTGTATTTTAAATGTAATTTATTTATAAAATGATCGTAAGATTACCTCGGGTGAAGAATAATTTATTCTGCACCCTGGGTGATGAATAGTAACACTATATATATATATATATATATATATATGTGTGTGTGTGTGTGTGTGTGTGTGTGTGTGTGTGTGTTATTGTTGGTCTTCGCACACATTTCTGATTACGAACATGTTTGCCGCGTATCACACACATCTTGTTCAGTTGAACCGTTTCCATTGTGTTTCTTAATCACACACAGTTCATCCCAGTGAACTGTATGATGTATATCGCACATGCCCTCATCTGGTTGCCTGTTTCTTTTGTTCCTCCTAATCCCAAACAGTTAATTGAGCTGAACCGTCTGCCTTTTATCGCACACGAAACTAAATTTTGAACCGTGTTTGATGCATCCGTGATCGCAAACGTTTTGCACCTTTTTTGACGGTTTTTTTACACCACCGTTTGCGATTATGGAATCGCACACAGTTTCGTCGAAGGTGTCTGATCGTAGTGTTGCGTTTGGGCCATCCTGCAGTAGTGATTTGTTCATCAAGAAATTCACCAAGTGGCACATCATCATTATCAAGCAAGGTACTAGCATCATCATAAGCATTATTAATACGTCTCCAACATATCTATAAGTTTTTATTGTTCCATGCTGTTTTTTATCAATCTTGGATGTTTTATAATCATTTTATAGTCATTTTATATCATTTTTTGGTACTAACCTATTGACATAGTGCCAAGTGCCAGTTGTTGTTTTTTCCATGTTTTTTACATCACAATAAATCAATATCAGACGGAGTCCAAATGCCCCGGAACTTTACGGAGAATTTTTATGGGCCAGAAGGAAGATGTTGGGTCATGGTTGCACCTGGGGGGAGTCCCGAGGAGGGGACAACCCACCAGGGCACGCCAGGAGGCCCAGGCGCACCCTGGTGGGTTGTGCCCACCTCGGGTGCCCCCCCACTACTAGGAAAACAATTATAGACAGACGTTTACTAGTAGCGCGCTATATTGCCCCGCGCTACTGCTATTTACCGATAGCGCGTGGCAAAAAAAACACGCCACTAGTAAATATTTTCAATCGTGCCCCACGAACAGCCCATAGTAGTAGCGCCGGTTATAAAACCAGCGCTACTACTATGTGGATAGCTGTAGCGTAGGTGAGCCGCCCGCGCTACTGTATACTCCACCATCCACCCGCCCAATTTATGTCAAAAAAAAGACCACCCAACCCCTGATCCAGATCCCCTCCACCGCCGGCCTCCTTCCACCTCCTCTCCTCTCCCAATCCATGAGCGTGTGCGTCCCCCACTGAGCGCGGGGTAGTTGGCGCTCAGCAGCGTTGGAGTCGGATTCGTCCCCCAATCCAACCCAAAACCGACCTCCTGAATCAGCCCCGCACCCCATTTGCCTCCCCGCGAATCCGCCGCCGCCGCCCACTCCCCGCCGGCCGGCCGGCCAGACAGTCGACACCGGCCCCCGGATCCGATGGACACGGGCGCAGATCCTCTGCACTACCGCCGGCTCAGGAAGACCTCCGATCTCCGCACTGACGCCGCCCACCCACCCCCGAAACGGGTAAGTACGGCTTCCATCCTCGCGATTTCCGTTGAATGCTTTGCATCCAGCCGTTACAACCATCTAGTCGCAACTCACGGCCAAATGGTGTCAGTCTGTCAGCCAACTCTTTATTCTGGAGGATTGCTGGTGTTGTAGGCTAGGTTAGGGATAGCTTCAGCGTATGCATAAGCTAGTTGTCCAAATGAGCCTCGTGTAAGCAGCGGCGTGGAGAAGCATCTGTACTTTTATCTTTTGGCCACCTGTCTGGAATGGCTTCTGGCAATTGAGCTTATTTATTTGGGAGTCTTTGGTAACTGTGTTAAGTCTCATACAACCATATACATCAACGAAGAACAACACAAACACTGTATCGCAATGACACATCAAAAAACAAGAGCTACCAGATCATTTCGGCACTGCAATAATCTGAGATCCATGGTAGCGCAAAGTAAATTTCAGAAATATGGCACTATTCTTGCATACATCCATACAACGGGCAGCACAAACTGAAACTACCACAGGTTGCATGTGAAAATCCACCTTATGTATATATTCATTTATTTTTTTAACTTACTATTAAGAAAAATCAAATATGAAAAATCCACCTTCATTTTAATATTCTGCACAATATTGGATCATAGTTCACTCATCATTTTATAGTTGTTTGCTTCATGCTATTTAAATTACATATTGTAGTAAACTGAAAAACTCCGCCAATGTTGACCTGAGACTATTTGATAACAATTCTGAAACCTAACTACTCCTTTAGAAGTTAATATGTATGTTCTACTATTTGCTAACAGTTGTGCACCAAAACACTCATTTCAGACTATCAAACTATCCTACTTGCAAATGGTCCACTTCTGACAGATAACTACCGTGAACGCTATTTTGTTTGCTCACACATAAACCATATATCTGCTACTGAAGATTAATTTCTAAATTGCTATGGGTTACATAATACGGCGATGACTATTGCTTATTTATTTGCTTCATTTCCTATCACGCCTATTAGTTATTTTACTTAAGCATGTTAGGTAACTCACTACCAGACATTTAAACTGATCGTCAATGGTAAGAAAGAAATGAACAGTTAATATGCCCAGTGCTCTCAATACATGGTGACATCCTCTTATACATGTGCACACACACATTTACTTAAGTGCTTTAATTTCATAATATCCCTCACTGATTTTCCTGTTGGTGTACCCAAGTGTGATCAGCCGTGTCTTGGTTTTACTTCCAATGCCCGGTGCTGGAGTATCACCGAAGAATGTGACGGCAACCGTCGTCCAGGTTAACTCACTCAGTATGTATGCCCAAACTTGCCCTTGTAAGGCAAGGCAATTCATAGACCAGTGGGTGGCAGTCACAACTGATTTATGCAATGGCACGTGCACACACAACTGCTGCATCAATTTTGGCTTGTTTTTTGAAAAAAAAGACTGTTCTGATTGAGTTCTTGTGAAGTTGGAGTTGCATTAATTAGTGTTTTCTGTGTTCACAGAATGGATATGGAGCAAGGGGTGGGCTTAGCTTGCAGGCTGGGAACGGGCATCGGTGGACTCCCACTTCTACGCGACACAATTCATCGCGACGCGAACACCACACTGTAGCATTGCCATCGTTCTCACTGGTGAGGAAACCAGGTGGCCTTCTCACCTCAATCTGTTTTCATTGTTGCTAGGTTCCCGTGGCACTTGCACACAGCCAGGTGACCTTCTCACTCTAACCAGGATTGAAGCACATAACATATTCTTTCGGAACTTAACCCGTCTCAAGGTAAATACTATAGGAAGCACTCATATGCTCATGCCATCCCTGAATATAGTAATATGATAGATTTATATTTTGATGTATATATATGCGGTATGTCTGTTCTATAAAGATCAATGTGAAGTGTTTGTTCATTGGAACATGTTTTTCTTCTTGATTTAGCGTCTTAATAAAATATAACTATCTAGAAAGTATTTTATAGGAGGCCACATTCAGACTTCTGTAGTAAATTCTTCATAGCCTTACCATGATGGCTGGAGTTTAGCTCACGCATGAGGCATACTTATTATTTCTCCCACCATTTTTTTTGTAAAAACTACTGGTTTTCCAGTGTTGTTTATTGCTTCCACAGCCATGTCCTTTGGTGAGCTCTTGATCTCCCTTTCCTTTTTCTATTCCCCGACCTAGGCCTTCGAGCTATGGTTGTTTAGATGTTTGGCAAGCACTTGTTGTTTCTACATGTAGCAGATTTAATCCAAATTGTCTTTTGTATGATGTGTATTTGCATGGTTGCCAGTTAACTGTGAAATTATCTTTGACAACCTTAATCGATCGCTGAAGAAGATAAAGAGGTTTGTTTATCTCTATTGTACGGTCATGATAGTGCCAAATGAACCCATGCTGAACAACTCATATTGCTGTTCTCTGCATTACAACTTAAGTTGTAACGCACAGGTAATGTACATACACTGCATTGCATCCATGCTTTCAAAATTTCAAATGTTTTTAGTTCAGCAACAACTAGTCACAACCAAAATCTTTTGCGCAGTAATGATCGTTTGATGCTGCCGGTTGATACAATCGTTGATATTGTCTTCACCTTTTTGCAGGTACAGTGACCAAGTAGGAGAGATAACACAGGACTACCTCCCCGCCACCGGAAACGTTCTTCAAGCGGGAGAGATAACACATGACTACCACAGCCTGGTGGATGTCGTGCTCTTCAAGCCCTCAAAGCCGGACTTCACCGTGAAGTCCGGAGACTGCATCGCGCAGATGATCGTCCAGGTGATTGCAACCCGGGAGGTCGCCGAGGTGGAGGACCTTGACGCCAACGCCACCGTCCGAGGCGAGGGAGGGTTCGGGTCCACCGGAGTTTGAACTCCGAGGCTGGGTAGATACATCTAGAGAAGTGGTCTGGTTGTTTGCGTCTGATGTTAAATGGGATCACGTGATCTTTTTGATTTGAGATGTTCAATGTTGCATCCATGAATGCTGCAAGTGCTAAGATGGTTATGTGACCTTTTGCACTAGACGTGTCTTAATTTCCATCCGTGAATATTGCATCTAATTTTTATTTTTTTTCAAATTTGTAATTAGTTAGCTGTAGCGTTGGGCCAAAATGGAGCGCTACTAGTACTTGCATAGTAGTAGGGGGGTAAAATTGCGCGCTACTAGTACTTAGCTAGTACTAGCGCTGGCTAAGAATAGTAGTAGCGTCGGTGACAGGCGCTACTACTAACTTTTTAGCTGTAGCGCGGGCTAAAAAATGCGCTACTGCTAAAGAATAATTGTAGCGCCGTAGTAGTAGCGCGGTACCCCGCGCTACTAGTAGTGTTTTTCCTAGTAGTGCCCCGACCGCCTCTTTGCTTTATAAATGCCCCCAAAAAACCCAGAACCCTAGGAGAGTCGATGAAATATTCATCCAGCCGCCGCAGAGTCCAGAACCACCAGATCCAATCTACACACCATCTCGGATGGGGTTCACCACCTCCATTGGTTCCTCTCTGATGATGCGTGAGTAGTTCTTTGTAGACCTACGGGTCCGTAGTTAGTAGCTAGATGGCTTCCTCTCTCTCGCTGAATTCTCAATACAATGGTCTCTTGGAGATCCATATGGTGTAACTCTTTTTGCGTGTGTTTGTTGGGATGTGATGAACTTTGAGTTTATGATCAGACATATTTTTTTATATCCATGAAAGTTATTTGACTTTCTTTGATCTCTTATATGCATGATCTCTTATAGGCTCGTATTTCTTCTCCGATATTTGGGTTTTGTTTGGCCAACTTGATCTATTTATCTTGCAATGGGAAGAGGTGCCCGATAGTGGGTTCGATCTTACGGTGCTTGATCCCAGTGACAGAAAGGGAAATGACATGTATGTATCGTTGCTACTAAGGATAAACCGATGGGGCCTATCTCTACAAAGATAGATCTTGCCTGCATCATGTCATCGTTCTTATTGCATTACTCTGTTTTTCCATGAACTTAATACACTAGATGCATGATGGATAGCGGTCGATGTGTGGAGTAATAGTAGTAGATGCAAGCAGGAGTCGGTCTACAAATCTTGGACGTGATGCCTATGTAATGGTCATTGACTGGATATCGTCATAATTATTTGAGGTTCTATCAATTGCCCAATAGTAATTTGTTTACCCACCGTTTGCTATATTTCTCGAGAGAAGCCACTAGTGAAATCTACGGCCCTCGGGTCTTCTTTCTCATATATTTGCTTTGCGATCTATTTTATTTGCTCTTTTTATTCAGATCTATTAAACCAAAAATACAAAAATACTTTGCTGCATTTTGATTTTATTTGCGATCTATTTATTCAATCTATTACAATTTTCTCCCGTCTTCGTGCCAATTTCTGGCGCCGTTACCCGAAAGGGATTGAGAACCCCTTTAACACGCCGGGTTGTGAGCGGATGTTATTTGTGTGCAGGGGTTGTTTACGTTGTGTTGCTTGGTTCTCCTGCTGGTTCGATAACCTTGGTTTCATATCTGAGGGAAATACCTACCGCCGTTGTGCTGCATCGTCCCTTCCTCTTTAGGGAAATACTGACGTAGCTTCAAGCGACATCAAAAGGAATTTCTGGCGCCCTTGCCGAGGAGGATCTTCAACATAGCCAGGTTCCTAATCACAAATCTCATCTCCTCGCAATTTACACTATTTGCCATTTGCCTCTCGTTTTCCTCTCCCCCACTTCACAAAAATTTGTCGTTTTATTTGCATCTCTTTTTTCCATTCGCCGTTTTCTTGCCAGATCTGTTTTTGAGTGCGATCTTGTTGTGTGGTCATCATGACTCAAGAGAACACCAAGTTATGTGATTTCTCAAATACCAACAACAATGATTTTATTGACACTCCGATTTCTCCTCCCGCCACTGGTGCGGAGTCTTGTGATATTAATACTGCTTTGTTGAATCTTGTTAAGAAAGATCAATTTTTCGGTACTCCTAATGAGGATGTCGCGTCCGATCTTAATACCTTCGTGGAATTATGCGATATGCAAAAGAAAAAAGATGTGGACAATGATGTGGTGAAGATAAAATTATTTCCATTTTCTTCACGTGATTCTGCAAAAATTTGGTTCTCTTATTTGCCTGGCAATAGTATCGATTCATGGAATAAGTGTGAAGATGCTTTTATCGCTAAGTATTTTCCGCCCACAACAATTATTTCCCTCTGAAGCCAGATCATGAATTTCAAGAAACTTGAACATGAGCATGTTGCATAATCTTGGGAAAGGATGAAAATGATGCTAAGGAATTGCCCAACTCATGGGTGAAATCTTTGGATGATCATACAAAAATTTTATGTGGGCTTGAATTTTGTTTCTCGGAATCTTTTAGATTCGCCGCGGGTGGAACTTTTATGGAAATTACTTTTGGTGAAGCCAAGAAATTTCTTGATAATATCATGGAAAATTATTCACAATGGCATACCGAAAGGGCTCCTACTAGTAAAAAGGTGAATTCGGTTGAAGAAATTTCTTCTTTGAGTGCTAAAGTTGATGCTCTTATGAAATTGGTTGCCATTAAAAGTGCTCCTATTGATTTCAGTGATATGCCTTTGTCTACTTTGATTGAGCAAAATAGTGATGCCATAGATGTGAATTTTATCTCTCGAAATAATTTCAACAACAATGCTTACAGAGGTAATTTTAATCCTAGGCCTTTTACTAGTAATTCCTCTAATAATTATGGTAACTTCTATGGAAAGCAATCTTATAATAATAATAGGAACACCTCTGATCTTGAGAACAATATTAAAGAATTTATCAACACACAAAAAGTTTGCAACACTTCCATAGAAAAAAAGTTGAATAAGACTAATGATTTGTCTAGAAGTGTTGATAGAATTGCTCTTGATGTTGAAAATCTCAAGTTGAAAATTTTTGTGCCTAAGGTTGATGAATCAATTAAAGCTCTTTATGTTTCTATGGATGAAAGTAAGAAAAGAACTGCGATGCTTAGAGCTAAAAGAGAATTTAAGGAAAGCTTTTTCTAGTGATTATTCTTGCAAAAATGATGAAAATCTTAAAATGATTGGTGTGTCTTCTATTGATTCCTTTTTTAGTATAGTTAAAATTGATGAAAAAGGGACTGGAGAAGAGTCAACTTCAGGTAGAAGGCGTCCCAATATTTCGGAGGGTGAAAATCTTGTTGAGAAAATTGATGAAAGTGGGTTTGGAGAGGTCAAAACTTTAGCTAGCGATGCACCCACTCTTTTGGATTACAAAGACTTTAATTATGATAGTTGCTCTTGTTGCAATCCATGCTAAATTCACCCCATTCTTATGAACAAAACAAAGCTTTTACTAAACATATTGTTGATGCTATGATGAAAGCTTTGGAAGAAAAGTTGGAATTAGAAGTTTCAATTCCTAGAAAATTGCATGATGAATGGGAATCTACTATCAAAGTCAAGATTAAAGATTATGAGTGTTTTGCTTTGTGTCACTTGGGTGCTAGTGTTTCTACTATTCCAAAATCTTTATGTGATGTGCTTGGTCTTTCCAATCTTGAAGAATGTTCTTTGAATTTGCACTTGGAGGATTCTACCATTAAAGAGCCTATGGGAAGAACAAAAGTTGGAATATAGTAGATACAATACAAAAACAAAATATGAATTGGTTTGATACAGTACTTATAGTAGTGTTTTGCTTTATTTTACTAACGGATCTCACGAAGGTTTTGTTGAGTTTTGTGTGATTGAAGTTTTCAAGTTTTGGGTTATCTTACGATGGATGAAAGAAGGATAGAAGAGCCTAAGCTTGGGGATGTCCCGACATCCCAAGCTATTATCCAAGAATGAGCAACAAACTATGCTTGGGGATGCCCCCGAGTGGCATCCCCTCTTTCTTCTAACGACTATCGGTATTTTACTCGAAGCTATATTTTTATTCGTCACATGATATGTCTTTTGCTTGGAGCGTCTTGTATGATATGAGTATTTGCTTATTTTATCTTGTGTTTTAATTCATCAATCCTTTCTGAACACACTTGTTTGAGAGAGCCAAAATTATTTCATGACTTGTTAGAATTGCTCTCTGTGCTTCACTTAAATCTTTTATGAGCTAGGACTTTCTCTAGTGCTTCACTTATATCTTTTGTAGCACGGTGTGCATAGTATTTTTGAAGAAATGCTCTCTTGCTTCACTTAGATTTATTTGAGAGTTACTAGAATTTTTAAGAAATTATCTCTTGCTTCACTTAAATTATTTTGAGAGAAAGAAAAATTGTTATGTTCATGATCTTCACTTATATTTGTTTGAGATTATGAAAAGCAACACATGAAAATTAGTCCCAAAGTGATAGATATCCTAGAAGGATAAAGTAAAAATTTCATGAAGATCATTGGACAAAATAAACTTGATTCTTAGTAATAGTTTTGAGATATGATGATGTGATATGTGAGTTATGTTGATGAGTAATTATGCTTTAGTAAAAGTATTGGTGTTAAGGTTTGTGATTCCCTATGCACGCACGAAAGTCAATTGTCATGCAATGAAATTATGTCCTACTTGTGGTGCATTATTCGGTGTTAATTATACTTAATGTTTTCTTATGAGATTATTCATTTCCTGGTTGGTAGCTTCTCAATCTTTTGCTAGCCTTCATTTTGCACCAAGTATGATCTCTACTTGTGCATCCAAAATCCTTTAAACCAGTTTTGCCACATGAGTCCACTATATCTACCTTTATGTGGTATTCTTTTGCCGTTCTAAGCAAATTTGCATGTGCCATCTCTAATTTTCAAAATAAACTTCTCTGTTGTGTATTTGTTTCGCTCACGGAACGATAACGGGTGGCTAATATTTTCCATGCTGGATGTGTTATTCTCACGATCAGTGTTTATTCACTTGTCATTGCACGAGAGTAAGGCAAAGGTTTTAGGGATGCCCATTCCTGAAATGCAAAAATGAATTTTCTTTATGTTGTCAAATAATAAATTCCTTGGAAAGTGTTGGTATGGAGGGCAACCGTGGATACGGCTAGCCATGGAAAGTGAAAGAATGGTGGAAAAAGGGATAAACTTTATTTTCTGTTTGGGAACCGCCTATAGCATATCTAGCATGAAAAGTGTTCGGAACTCTAATTCGTTTTCATTGGTGGGATGGATACACCTCCCAAAATACTTTTTCTCTAATTTTCCGCTTGGAGCTCTGGCACCTCTACAAATCCCTACTTCCCTCTGCGAAGGGCCTTTCTTTTACTTTATGCAATTTTTATTTTTGAATTTGAGTCTCCATCTTCTCTTACAAAAGCACCAACTAAGAGGCAATATGATCATACTTAAGTATTGGGTGTAGCTCATATTCGAGTGTGTTTCATGAATGGATCAATGTTTGAGCATGATGGGCTAGGGATAGCTTATTTTAGCGTTGATATTTTGAAAGACATGGTTGCTTGTTGATATTCTTGAGTATCTAAATTATTATGTCAAAACTAGACTATTGCTTTGAATCGCATAAAAGTCCAATTGTCCATGCTATAAAGAAAAGAATATGATATGACATGATAAACAGCACTCCACATCAAAAATACTGTTTTTATCACTTACCTACTCGAGGACGAGCAGGAGTTAAACTTATTGTGCTTGATCCCAGTGACAGAAAGGGAAATGGCACGTATGTATCGTTGCTACTAAGGATAAAACAATGGGATCTATCTCTACATAGATAGATCTTGTCTACATCATGTCATCATTCTTATTTCATTACTCCGTTTTTCCATGAACTTGATACACTAGATGCATGCTGGATAGCGGTCGATGTGTGGAGTAATAGTAGTAGATGCAGCCAGGAGTCGGTCTACTAATCTTGGATGTGATACCTATGTAATGATCATTTCCTGGATATCGTCATAATTATTTGAGGTTCTATCAATTTCTCAACAGTAATTTGTTTACCCACCATTTTCTATCTTTCTCGAGAGAAGCCACTAGTGAAATCTACGGCCCCCGGGTCTTCTTTGTCATATATTTGCTTTGCGATCTATTTTATTTGCTCTTTTTATTCAGATCTATTAAAACAAAAATACAAAAAATAGTTTGCTGCATTTTCTTTTATTTGCGATCTATTTAATCAATCTATTACAATTTTCTCCCGTCTCCGTGCCAATTTCTGGCGCCGTTACCCGAAAGGGATTGAGAGCCCCTTTAACACGTCGGGTTGCGAGTGGCTGTTATTTGTGTGCAGAGGCTGTTTACGTTGTGTTGCTTGGTTCTCCTACTTGTTCGATAACCTTGGTTTCATATCCGACGGAAATACCTACCGCCGCTGTGCTGCATCGTCCCTTCCTCTTTGGGGAAATACCGACGAAGCTTCAGGCGACATCAAAAGGAATTTCTGGCGCCGTTAACGGGGAGGATCTTCAACATAACCAGGTTCCTAATCACAAATCTCATATCCTCGCAATTTACATTATTTGCCATTCGCCTCTCGTTTTACTCTCCCCCATTTCACAAAAATTTGTCGTTTTATTCGCCTTTCTTTTTCCGTTTGTCGTTTTCTTGCCGGATCTATTTTTGAGTGCGATCTTGTTGTGCGGTCATCATGACTCAAGAGAACACCAAGTTATATGATTTCTCAAATACAAACAACAATGATTTTATTGGCACTCCAATTGCTCCTCCCGCCACTAGTGCGGAGTCTTGTAACATTAATACTACTGTGCTGAATCTTGTTATGAAAGATCAATTTTCAGGTACTCCTGCTGAGGATGTCGCTTTCCATCTAAATTCCTTCGTGGAATTATGCGATATGCAAAATAAAAAAGATGTGAAAAATGATGTGGTGAAGATGAAATTACTTCCGTTTTCTTTGCGTGATTCTATAAAAATTTGGTTCTCTTCTTTGCCTCACAATAGTATCGATTCTTGGAATAAGTGCAAAGACTTTTATCGCTAAGTATTTTCTGCCCGTAAAAATTATTTACCTTAGAACCCACATCATTAATTTCCAGCAACTTGAACATAAGCATGTTGCACCATCTTGGGAAAGGATGAAAATGATGCTAAGGAATTGCCCAACTCATCGGTTAAATCTTTGGATGATCATACAAAAAATTTATGCGGGCTTGAATTTTGTTTCTCGTAATCTTTTAGATTCTGCCGCGGGTGGAACTTTTATCGAAATTACTTTGGGTGAAGCCACCAAATTGCTTGATAATATCATGGAAAATAATTCAGAATGGCATACTGAAAGGCTCCTACTAGTAAAAAAGTTAATTCGGTTGAAGAAATTTCTTCTCTGAGTCATAAAGTTGATGCTCTTATGAAATTGGTTGCTAGTAAAAGTGCTCCTGTTTCTTTTAATGATATGCCTTTGTCTACTTTGATTGAGCAAAATAGTGATGCCATAGATGTGAATTTTATCTCTCGAAATAATTTCAACAACAATGCTTATAGAGGTAATTTTAATCCTAGGCCTTTTCCTAGTAATTCCTCAAATAATTATGTTAATTCCTATGGAAATCAATCTTATAATAATAATAGGAACATCTCTGATCTTGAGAACAATATTAAAGAATTTATCAACACAAAAAAAGTTTTCAACACTTCCATAGAAGAAAAGTTAAATAAGATTGATGATTTGTCTAGAAGTGTTGATAGAATTGCTCTTGATGTTGAAAATCTCAAGTTGAAAATGTTTTTGCCTAAGTTTGATGAATCAATTAAAGCTCTTTTTGTTTCTATGGATGAAAGTAAGAAAAGAATTGATAAGCTTAGAGCTAAAAGAGATTTTTTTAGAGAAAGCTTTTTCTAGTGATTATTCTTGCAAAAATGATGAAAATCTTAAAATGATTGGTGTTTCTTCTATTGAGTATCCTGGAGATTAATTATCTGCGGCAAGTAATCAGTAGCAATGTAATATGATAGTTTTGATAGTAGTGACAGTAGCAACAGCAACGGTAACAGTGATAGCAGTAATTTTGTAACAAGTGTAACAGTGATGATAGCAATAGAAACTTAGCAAGAACAATATAAGATAAATTCGTAGGCATTGGATCGGTGGCTTGTTGGATGATATTCATCATTAGACAGTTATAACCTAGTGCAATACGGCACTAGCTCCAGTTCGTCAATATAATGTAGGCATGTATTCCGTAAATACTCATACGTGTTTATGGAAAGAACTTGCATGACATCTTTTGTCCTACCCTCCGGTGGCAGCGGGGTCCATATTGGGAACTAAGGGATATTAAGGCCTCCTTTTAATAGAGAACCGAAACAAAGCATTAACACGTAGTGAATACATGAACTCCTCAAACTACGGTCATCACCGGGAGTGGTCCCGACTATTGTCTCTCCGGGGTTGCCGGATCGTAACACGTAGTAGGTGACTATAAATTGCAAGATCGGATCTAGAACATGGATATAATTGTGATAACATAAACGGTTCAGATCTGAGTTCATGGCAACTGGGCCCAAAAGTGACAAGCATTAATCATGGCAAAGTCATAGCAACATCAATCTTTGAACACAGTGGATACTAGTGATCAAGCCCTAACAAAACTAACTCAATTACATAATGAATATCATCCAAATCCTCATCGACCAGCGAGCCTACGAAGGAATTACTCATTCCCGGCGGGGATCATCATGGAATTGGCGATGGAGAAGGGTTGGTGATGATGAAGAACGAAGATCCCCCTCTCCGGAGCCCCAAACGGACTCCAGATCTGGCCTCCCGATGAAGAACAGGAGGTGACGGTGGCTCCGTCTTGTGGATCGCGATAATTCTTTCTCCCTGTTTTCTTCGGGAAAAATAGGATTTTATAGCGTCGGTTTCAGGGTCTGTGGGGCCACCAGGTGGGGACAACCCACCTGGGCGCGCCAGGAGGGGGGCTCCCTGGTGGGTTGTGCCCACCCAGGTGCCCCCCTCTAGAGGGTCTTGGCTCCAGAAATTCTTGTTTATTGTATAAAAATTCCTCGCAAAGTTTCGTTCCATTCTGAGAACTTTTATTTCTGCACAAAAACAACACCATGGTAGGTCTGTTGAAAACAACGTCACTCCGGGGTTAGTTTCATTCAAATCATGCAAATTAGAGTCCAAAACAAGAGGAAAAGCGTTAGGAAAAGTAGATACATTGGAGACGTATCACCTTCTGACGGGAGCTTAGCTGAGCCTAGGCCAGCAGAGTTTGAGGCCTTTTATCGCACCTTGACAATGGGGAATGAGAGAGGAGTGTCGGCTATCACTGCCGCTGGCTTGCATTTTCCTACTGTTCATTACTTTGCTCTTTTCATTGCAAAATGCTTGCTTCCTAGAGAGAAGGTGGGTGCACTCAGTTCACCTGACCTTGTTGTTTTACGTCGTGCACTAGAGGGCGATAACACTTATAGCTTGGGAGCTATTGTGGCACGTCGCCTCCATATTAATAAATGCAAGGGTAAAATACATGGTGGTATTTTTCCTACTCGTTTGGTGGCTCACTTTAATGTTGAGATATGCCCTCATGATTACCCTCTGACCAAGGTTTACCTAGACCGCACAGCCATGGAACATCACCATTTTGTTGCACGAGATTATCCTAACACTCCTATTACTTATAACCTAGTTTTTAGCATTGAAACTCGTGATATTATTACATTGCCTGCTCCCGCTTTGTTTGGTCCTGTTGCCAGCGGCGGATATAGGATTATGCCTGCAGATATCATCGCCTACTGGAACAACCAGGCTGCAGCAGTGGAGGATCCTCAGCAGTGGGATGAGTGGATGCCCGCTCCTGAGTACCCCAACTACTATCCAGGCTACTGATCGATTACCAAGTTAGGAAAAAAGCCTAAGCTTGGGGGAGTACATGTTTCTCACCGACATTACATTCATGTTCACACATATCATTCCAGTTGTCGGTGTTCACACTTTTTCATTATATCATCCATGTTAAATTTATTTTCTTGCTTTCTTCTTGTGTGTTTGAAAAACCTTAGAAAAACCAAAAAAAATAGTTGTATTCAATTTACCTTCTATGCATGCTTAGTCGTAATAGTAAAAAGAAAACCCAAAAAGATTTCCTTGTTCTTCTTTTGCTTGTTGAGAGCTTTTCCGTGTATATAGTTTTCCTCGTTTTTGCTTTTCCCTGTTATTTGCCTGTTCAAGAAAACCAAAAACTCCAAAATTATTTCAGTGTGTTTCTCTGAATTTCTTTTCTTTTTATTTGAGTCGTACCGAGGAGAAGACCACGATGAAAATGTTGAGTGGCTCTCATATGAATAATTGTTGATCTAATAAAGAGCTCATTTTACCTTGTCTTCTCCTGTCGAATAAAATGTTTTGCAGATTCCAGCTTAGTCCACGGCACTCTTGCACTATTATTATTTTCATATCATTCGGTCGTGCAAGTGAAAGGCAATAATTACGATATTCGATGAACTGGTCATGGTAGAGAGAAACGAGTATGAACTCGACTTGTTCTGTTTGTGTAAATATGTTTAACCTAGTATCCATGATTCAGCCCATTATAATTAAACATGTTTTCAATGACAATTAGAGATTATAATTTCTCATGTCATGCATAAGTTGCTGGGAGTGGATAATGATTTATCTTGGATATCAACATTGTGTTAAAACGATTGTGATGTAGTATGATGATATGGTATCCTCCTCTGAATGTTCGAGTGGCTTGACTTGACACATGTTCATGCATGTAGTTGAATCATAACCAACATAGCCTCTATGATATTTATGTTCATGGTGTTCATATCCTACTCATGCTAGTGTCCAATGTTACCTATGCATAATGCATGTTTATGACCGTTGATGCTCTCTAGCTGGCCACTTCTCAATCTATTTGCTAGCCTTGGCCTGTACTAAGTGGGAATTATGCTTCTACGTCAAAAACCTTGAACCCAAAGTTATTCCACACGAGTCCACCATACCTACCTATATGCGGTATTACCCTGCCGTCCTAGGTAAATTTGCATGTGCCACCTCTAAAAACTTCAAATAAATATCCTTTTTGTGTGCCTAGATCGTTCATGGAACGACAGGAGGTGGTCGATATCTTCCATGCTAAGCGGGTTATTCTTGGTCGAGTGTTTATTCACTCGCCATCGCACGAGAAAAGGGCGGTAATAGGGATGCCCAGTCCCAAACTGCAAACAGAAAAAGATTACAAATAATCAAACAAAAACTCCCAATGGAGTCAAAACCTTTACTTTTATCGCTTGGGAACCGCCACTAGCGTGCTTAGCATGGAAGATATTGATAACTGGTGGTCGTGAAGTAAATGAGAAGGGTGCATGTCTCAAAATATCATTTACCTCTGTTTTAAAAACTTGAGCTCGGGCACCTCTGCAAATCACTGCTTCCCTCTGCGAAGGGACTATCTATTTACTTCTATGTTGTGTCATCACCTTCTAAGACAAGCGCCAGAACCTGAGAGCACTGTTGTCATGACTTATGCATTGTGTGTAGCTAATGTTGTGTGCATCATGACTGGATCTTTTCTACCATGAATTACAATGTTTAGTCACTGCTTGAACTTTGGAGGTGCTTTGCATTTATGTTTTGCGGTCTCAGAAAGGGCTAGCGAGATACCACTATTGTCATATTATATCATGGTTGTTTTGATAACGTGTTGCTGTTTGAGATATCTGATTTTTGCTCGCTAGCTGATTATGTCATTGGTATGAATTAATATAATTTTTAAGAGTTATTGTCGGCATGGTTAGTTAAAATGTTGGCTGAAAACCTAGGTATTGTTTAAGCTTATTTATGCAAAACAAGAGCAAAAGAGTTTGTAAAAGTTTTTCTTTTTCACTTTTAGGTTATCAACGGAATTGCTTGTGGACAAGCAAAGGTTTAAGCTTGGGGGAGTTGATATGTCTCCAACGTATCTACTTTTCCTAACAATTTTCCTCTTGTTTTGGACTCTTATTTGCATGATTTGACTGAAACTAACCCCGGACTGACATTGTTTTCAGCAGAACTACCATGGAGTTGTTTTTGTGCAGAAATATAAGTTCTCGGAATGGAACGAAACTTTGCGAGGAATTTTTATATCAATAAAGAGAATTTCTGAAGCCAAGACCAACCAGAGGGAGGCACATTTTTATATCAATAAAGAGAATTTCTGAAGCCAAGACCAACCAGAGGGAGGCACCTGGGTGGGCACAACCCACCAGGGTGCCCCCCCCCCATCCTAGCGCGCCCAGGTGGGTTGTCCCCACCTGGTGGCCCCGCAGACCCTGAAACCGACGCTATAAAATCCTATGTTTCCAGAAAAAAATAGGGGAGAAAGAATTATCACGGTCCACAAGAAGGAGCCGCCGTCACCTCCTGTTCTTCATCGGGAGGCCAGATCTGGAGTCCGTTTGGGGCTCCGGAAAGGGGGATCTTCGTTCTTCGTCATCACCAACCCTTCTCCATCACCAATTCCATGATGCTCCCCACCGGGAGTGAGTAATTCCTTTGTAGGCTTGCTGGTCGGTGAGGAGTTGGATGAGATTCATCATGTAATCGAGTTAGCTTTGCTAGGGCTTGATCCCTACTATCCACTATGTTCTAAGATTGATGTTGATAGGACTTTGCTATGCTTAATGCTTGTCACTTTGGGCCCGGGTGCCATGAACTCAGATCTGAACCATTTATGTTATCATCATTATATCCATGTTCTAGATCCGATCTTGCAAATTATAGTCACCTACTACGTGTTATGATCCGGCAACCCCGGAGTGACAATAGTCGGGACCACTCCTGGTGATGACCGTAGTTTGAGGAGTTCAAGTATTCACTGTGTGTTAATGATTTGTTCCGGTTCTCTATTAAAAGGAGGCCTTAATATCCCTTAGTTTCCAATAGGATTCCATTTCCACGGGAGGGTAGGACAAAAGATAACATGCAAGTTCTTTCCATAAGCACGTATTACTATTTACGGAATACAAGCCTACATTATATTGATGAACTGGAGCTAGTGTCGTATCGCCCTAGGTTATAACTATCTCATGATGAATATCATCCCACAAGTCACCGATCCAATGCCTAATTTATCTTATATTGTTCTTGCTAAGTTACTATTGCTATCGTTACTGTTGCACTTGCTACAAAAATGATGTTGTTAATGTTACTGTTGCTACTGTCACTACTATCAAAACTATCGTATTACTTTGCTACTGATCATGTTGTTGCAGATAATTAATCTCCAGGTGTGGTTGAATTGACAACTC
>LR880971.1:782757443-782780096 GCA_904067115.1 Aegilops sharonensis | reverse complement strand
GGTGATGACCGTAGTTTGAGGAGTTCAAGTATTCACTGTGTGTTAATGATTTGTTCCGGTTCTCTATTAAAAGGAGGCCTTAATATCCCTTAGTTTCCAATAGGATTCCATTTCCACGGGAGGGTAGGACAAAAGATAACATGCAAGTTCTTTCCATAAGCACGTATTACTATTTACGGAATACAAGCCTACATTATATTGATGAACTGGAGCTAGTGTCGTATCGCCCTAGGTTATAACTATCTCATGATGAATATCATCCCACAAGTCACCGATCCAATGCCTAATTTATCTTATATTGTTCTTGCTAAGTTACTATTGCTATCGTTACTGTTGCACTTGCTACAAAAATGATGTTGTTAATGTTACTGTTGCTACTGTCACTACTATCAAAACTATCGTATTACTTTGCTACTGATCATGTTGTTGCAGATAATTAATCTCCAGGTGTGGTTGAATTGACAACTCTGCTGCTAATACCTTCAAATATTCTTTGGCTCCCCTTGTGTCGAATCTATAAATTTGGGTTGAATACTCTACCCTCAAAAACTGTTGTGATCCCCTATACTTGTGGGTTATCAACAAGGAACCGCGTGCCCTGCTTCGGCTATTAGACCGACTTCTGATGCATCCAGCAACCGACTGGTACTCTTAGTGATGGATTCGATGTCCTCAACCACATGTTGGAGTACAGACAGGATCAGCAGAACCTTCGCATGCACCTAGATCCGGTGATGTCCATATTCTGCAATGGGCAAAGAACCTAGGAGATATCCCAGATCATCGACTGCGAGCTGAGTTCTATCACATCCAGCGTGAACTTTCCCAAATCATCATGAAGGAGGTCGTCGAAAAAACAGGGATGTTCTAGGAAGAAGGGCAAATGTCGCGGAAGACGTCCGAACACGCGTATCGGCTCAGCGTCTCGACCTGAAGCCTTTCACTGCGCTCCAGGACTATCTCCCTGACTTGGATGGATGGCATGACATGTTGGAGTGATTGACGATATATTACAAAGTGTCTATTTAGTCCATACTTTCTCTATGACGAAACTTTGAGTTATGCACGATGAAACTTTATTTTTGATGCAATTAAACCGTCCTCCTCAACTAGCGAAGATCACTCTAGTTAGGGCATTTTGGGTACTATGAACTTTGTTATTTATGCTTATGAGATTTTGCTTCTATTTTTGCCAAGTCTATCTTCTATTTTTGCCAAGTCTATCTCTTTCTGTTGCTCAACTATATATGTTGCACATTATTGACTCATGTGACGATGCAGATACATAGATCATCGATGGCGAAGAAGTGCTACGCCAGGAGTATACGATGAGTGGCCGGAGTGTCAGGCCCAGGTGTACCAGTTTCCGAGCGGCAGCCAGAGAGGATTAGATAGCAGAGCCGAAGTAGAAAGTAGTTAGTTTAGGTTCACGCTAGAGCGAGAGAAGACTCATATAACCGCCGCCTCATATACTGCATAGTTCCGCTCTCACTCATAGTGATAGCTCTTCTCGCGTATATCATTGTTTAAATGGATGACAATGTAGTTGCAAGTATTCGAGACTTGTATCGCTATTTTTGAGATGATGACGAGAGACCACTTTTGTGTTGGATGATGATTATGATGATGACATGATTTGATGAGACTATTTGTATGTATATGATTATGCTATGATTACACTTGAATGTGTATGATATGCTAAAGATTATTGTATAAAGCATGTTCAAATACAAAACAAATATGCAGAAAAAAAACTGAAACTAATAAAACTAGCAGTAGCGAGGGAATAAAAGTAGTGTGCCTTAATTAAAAATGATGCAGCTATTAGCAGTAGCATGTTGCGCCAAAGCTCGCTACTGCTACCCATGTATAGCAGTAGCCTGGGCCAACATGTGCTACTGCTACATGTTAGCTGTAGCGCCGTATCAGTAGCGCGTGTACCCGCGCTACTGCTAGGCTTTTCCCTAGTAGTGAGAACTTGCTGCCTACTGTTGCTACTCAAACAATGCATCAAGAGATCATCCAAGGGCGTGTTTGGTACCCTTCCTGAGCGAAGCTATAGCTCAGCTTGGCTCAACAGAGGCTGGTTGACGAAATGCAGACCGAACACGAACATCTGCACATTATTTGGTTGCCTGCATTAGCTTGGCTCACGCAACTACACGGTGTTTTGTTGTATACGCGGGGTATGCTTAAGAGATAACAATTACACTTAAAACACACCTTGTGCCTCGCAACTATAGTGGACGTTGACCGCGGCGCCATGCTGACATGATGAACACGGAGTATCGGGCGAGCGCTCTTGTTGGCGCCGCGGTGAACTAGTTCCTAGCATCATCGCCGCAGAGAAAGTTCATGTGGAGGAGTGCTGAGGCAGAGGGACGGGGAGGGGAAATGCAGTGCGTGTCGGACCATGGCGACTGCAGTGGACGGTGGCCGTGGCTCCGCGTCCGACACGACGAGCACGGAGTCGTGCGCGAGCGACCCCGTCGGCGGCGCGGCGAACCAGTTGCTAGCCTCGCTGCCGTAGAGAAAGTTCGCATGAAAACAATGTACACAGGATGAGAAATGCAGTGCTCGTGCCATGGCAGTGTCAGTGCAGTAGGACAAGAGAGAGGAGGCCAAGATGACCGAGGCCAGAAACGATTCGAGTGTAGCAGGACGCTGGCAAGAAGCTCAAGTGGAACGGCGCCGGCATCGAGAGGAATAGTAAGGATCTGAGAAAGAGGACATAGGAGAATAAAATACATTGTGCGCATCATGGCGGATAGAGGAGAGAAGGCCGAGATGAACAATCGCTAGAACAGAAAACTTGCAACACGAATGTGGTGAGGAATTGTGAGATTAGGCTACTCGTCAAAGGAAATTTCAAACGGTCGATCATGCGCGATGAATCTGACAAAATTCGTCCAAAATAGCTCAAAACACGAACACAAAATTGAGCATTTACGGTCGACGAAACTACGAACGGATCTCCTGAATGGACCGTAACATCGATGTGCATCTTTTTCGTGTAGATCTTATCTTGAATCAAAGCACCATTGTGTAGATCGGAGGGGAAAAGGAAGAACGGAGATTAGGGAGGAGGTTACTGGAGGTAGAAGAAGAAGCACGTACACAGCTCGCATCCCTCTAGCCTCCTCTCGTGCAAGGGCCCCACCCGTGTGCACTCGGTGTGGCTCGGCTCGGCCTGGCTGTGGAGAAACTGCCGATCTGAGCGTTCCCAGCGAACCAGGCCCAGAGGCATTTTAAACTTCATGCGATGCAAGCCTGACAGTGAAGCAGGCAACCAAACGTGCCACAATCTTCCCGCGCGGTCCTGGTTGGCCTATATGCTGGTAACCAAATGCGCTCCAAGAGATCTAGAGTACTTGTGTTCAAAAGTTAACTGAATTTTTTTTATCAACATTGCAACATTTCTACAGAGTACATTATTAGTTGTGTTTGAAATTACAGAACATGCAAGGTGCATAGTGCAATGTACAGATACTGTGTTTGAAATTGGAGCTCGGGGTGCTTCTTCTCACCGACAGCAGCACGAGAACGGGAGCAGTACCACGTGCGGAGGAGCGGCAGAACAATCTCTAGCTTGAGGACGAGCTTGAGGTCCAGTCGCGGCAGGAGCTCGAGGTCCATGCCCTCGAGACATAGGCGCGCATAGATCCTGGGCGGCGGCGGCGCAAGCCCTGGGCAGTGGGAGGGGATCACGACTGGAGGGCATCATAGAGGCGCAGGTCCTGGCGGCGGAGTAGCAGGCCCTAGGTGGCGAGGGTCCTGGGCGGCGGCAGAGCAATCCTTGGAAGGCGGCCGAGCATGCCCTGGACAGCGCAGGTGATGAAGCCGGTGACGGGTGGCCCTGGGGACGCGCGCAGGCGGCGGGAGGAGGAAGAAGGAAGGAGATGAGGATATGTTTGTAACATATTTGAAGGTATGATGGTGTTTTTTGTAAAATTGCCAGTACACTACGCCCGCGACAAGAATTTCTGGACGGAGAGAGTACTCGATTTGTTTCGTGCAGCAACGAAAATGGGAAATTATTAGATGAAATTTACATGCTCACAAGTCATCAGATAATTTACATACACAAATTATTTTAGAGTTTCTCGGTACTTCCTTTGGAAAAGGAGTGTCTCGTGAGGTCGTGCCTAGAAATGAGACATCGTTTTGTGTCTTTCTATGTTTTCCGTCTTTCATGAAACCTTAGTCATCTGTCTTGTTTAAAATCTGGAGAACTTCCTTGATTGTTGGCCGCCGTCCTCGATCCGTCCGGGTGCACCTCAGTCCAATGTCGACGCATTCTTTTATCTGCTTCAGCTCTGTCTCCTCGCACAATGAAGGATCAAATAACTCTTTCATCCGTCGTGCTACCCGTACCACCATGGCCTGAAACAAGACAACATCATGACGGATCAAATATAGTTGCACTATTGGGAATGAGCTCAAGCATAATGATACTCAAATGCGAGGTTGGAGCGGGGATTTCTCGAGGAGGCCGCATCTGAACTGAAACAAACACAACCGTTATGACTCACCGTATAACGTTGAGCAGCCTGTCAATGATTAATGAAGCACTGATCTTACAATCTACAGATTAGTAGAAAACAGTTGAGGGGGGCGTTGTGCTTGAAATGATGTACGTGTATGAATATGACATTGTGGTTTTCATCAGGTTCAGGTGCTTGACCTTTCGGAAAAAAGGTGATGTACGTGTATTAAACTATTAATGAGAGGATACAATGATGTAGATCATCTAAGCTACGGGGAGCTAGATTACGGATCAGTTACCTCCGAAAAGTTGTCCTTTCACAGAGGTGCATCTCCTTTATATAGGCAGAGGAATTCTATATACTTAAAAAGTTCATCCCCACTACTTGATTTATTTTTAAATGCAACATGTACACCTCAGCAATCAGCCACGTCACACTTCATATATTCTCCACTGAAGGCCCACCTCAGGTGTGAACTGAGTAAACTGACCAAATTATTTCCCTAAAAAAAATATTCCCAATTTTTCCCACGCGAGTGTGGTCTACCTGGACGAGCTCCCTCAGGGCAATGTATAATGGTTGATAAAACGGTCTTATCTTAAGTCTTGCATGTAATTTAAAGATGACAAACAAAATTGTCTATAATGGGTCATCATTTAGCCTTATTTTCAGTAACTAGTTTTTCCTAAAAACGTGATGAGATAAATTGTGCTAAGAGATCATCTCTTGTCTTCTCTTAAATAAGAAAAGACAAGCATTTTCTTATGAATTCTCTCTCTTCCACCTCATTATTTATTCTAGGTGGCACTCATAAAATAGCATCATTGTACATGCCCTCAAAATGGTGTTCTATTAATCTGTTTAGACAGCCCATTCATGTCTTGGGACAACTCATCATCGTGGCTTTCTCAACCAGCTGGCCCAGACCACGGCATTGCCCCAAGGATTTGCCTCTCCTCCTCGCTGGCGTGGATTGATGGCGGTGCTCAGGCAGCCCATGAAGCAGGATAGCCGGCCCCTGACATAATGCAACCGGCCTTTATCACTTCTTAGTACTCCTATCTAGTCCCTTTGTGCAGCTCAAAAAAAATCTAGTCCCTTTGTCCTATAATATAAGAGTGTTTTTGACACTACACGAGTGTCAAAAATGATCTTATATTATGGGACGAAGGGAGTAGCTATTTGGGCGCTGTTAGGACATAATTCACTCATGTCGAGAAAATGATATTATGTTCTAGAAGCCTGCATTAATCTGCTTTATTTTTTTATTTTTTGTGAGGGACATTAATCTGATTTATGATGTACAGGTTTGACCGTTTTAGATCCAGCTCTAGCTGCTTGCCGGCAAGACGCAATAATGTGCATACCAATGTCGCTCATTTACTTGGCTAGAAATTTCAGTGAGATTCCCGTAGTGAGGGTAAGTATCAAAAGTTTATTTTCTCTTTTTTTTGGCAAAAGTTTTTTTTTCTCGGACGAGCTTTCCGAAAATTTGTCGAAAACCAGCCCTTCCACTATTGGTCGAGAAAAGGTGTTACCGGACAAACTTCTCCGTATAATTTTAATTTGAACTGTAAAAATGATCATATAGAATCCCTATGCTTCATTTGACAAAATCCTAGCCCTTACCGCAGCGGTAATGAGTACAAGTTGCATTTGTGAGGTGCCGGGTTTGAGCTCCCAGGTAGAGAGGACTCGATACCATGACCTCGGCCGCATGTGTTTAGTGCCCTGATATTATGCATGCCAACTATGCAATGTTGCTGATTGAGATGTAACTAAATGAAGAAAGAGAAGGTTTGGTGTCATATCATAATACCGTACTATTATAAATGATGTGCTACTTTGTATCTTGCATGATAATAAACAACGTCATCTAATACTATGCACTACTAATATAGTATCTTTCAGTTGAATCATATCCATGATACTCCCACTACGAGCGGTCTAAGCGAGTACGAGTAAGTAGCTACGACACGTCAAAAAAAAAGTAGCTGCAACGAGGTGGTGTTTTACTCACCACATCATTCAAATCTTGGGGAGGTCCAGACCTGCTCATCCCGCTAAGGGTACAAACGAGGTCACCGAAACTGTATATGTCATTCTTCACGGAGATAACACCATCGGCATATTCCGGAGCTGTGGAGCCTCTGGGTGCGAGAGATAAAAAGAATTAAAAACTCGAATAATGATACAAAGGTGATGGCAATAATAGAAGCCATGGGTTCATTTAATGGTATTTCCCTTATTTATATTTCCAATTCATGCAATGGTTTCATTTCATTAGATGCTTACTCCTAAAATGTGCATGTTCTTCACTTCATCTTTTAAATTTGTGATCCGAGAGTTACTATTCACTAATTTGATTCGACGTGATGGCTAGCTATTACGCTAAGTGATCCTTGATGAAATTAAGTACTACTCCCTTCATTTCTATATACAAGGCCACTATGAAATATACATTTTGCATCTATATAAGGCCACCAACAGTAATCGAGGCAAAAATAATGATAGTTTCTCGTACTAACAACCTATTTAATACTTGTATGCATGCAGTCATAATGACAGTCATCTACTTCCTCCATTCAATTTCTTTACATGCATGCGGAGTATTAATGATCCCGGTAAACAAGAAGAAAAGTTGATTTATAAAGCAGGCATTAAATTTTACATTGGTACTCCCTCCGTCCGGGTTTATTAGGCCTCTCAGCATCACAAGCATGTCCCTTTTATAAGGCCCCGCTTTGGAAATATGCATGCATGCAACCATTTCATTGGTTTCATTGAAAGCCATTATTATTGGTGCCATGGCTGGATATTAATACACTTCATGCATGTTTTTTTATTGGCTCCATGTATGTGAAAGAGTGCATTGGGAGTGGAATAGAAGAATTAATGTGAGCAAATTACTATGTGTCTTGGTCTAAAAGAAGTTGTCTTTAGTCCTAATAAACCCGGACGGAGGGAATACCTGTAATCCGAGTTTGTGACCTTGTATATAAAAATAGAGGGAGTACAATGGATTTCAACTTTAGTGTAATGATGACTTACGCTGTGATCTCAAACTCTTTCGCCTCTATTTCAAAGACACCTCCATCCATTTTTTTGTTGGAAATGTATTTGTCAATTATCTTAGATAGTCCAAAATCAGAAATCTTAGGATTCATATGATTATCGAATGCGATGATGTTGGTTAGTGTCAAATCGAAGTGGATAATGCTTTTGCTGTGGAGATAATACAATGCATTTGCCACCCCTCGAATTATTTGGAATCTGGAGGACCATTCCATCTTCGACGGCCCTGGTAAATGCGAATAAAGTACTCATCAGAGACAATAGGTTAATAATAAAACTGAGATCGGCAAAGAGATTAACTATAGTTGATACTATTAAGTAGAACGTGCCATCGATAATCCAAGACAAGCTTCTGCTTGGCAAGTAGTCCTCCACCACCATCTCCTTTCCAGATTCCTCGCAATATCCCAGAAAGCTAACGATATTTTCATGCTGAAAATGGGGTGAGAAAATTGTCTTATATTGCTTTATCACTTCCGGTCCCCATGAACCATGAAATCTCTTGATGGCGACGGCCGGATTGTCCGGTAAGTTACCCTGAAAGTGTGCACGACAAGTTAATTCGCGAGTTCATGGAATAAAAACCTCTCTTGAAACCCAAAGTACATTTCTGCTTCCGAGCTCAAATGAGCTTGGTGAATAGTAAAATTGAAAAAAAAAACAAATTTTTTTTGGAAGGAACATTGACAGAAGTTTTAAGTGCTTGCAAAATTTTGTCTTGAAATCACATTCCTATAACGCGTGGCAAAAAAAACAAGACTTTTTTTTGCCACGCGTTATAGGAATGTGATTTCAAGACGAATTTTTGCAACCACTTAAAACTTTTGTCAATGTTTCTTCCAAAAAAAAATAGAATTTTTTGAATTTTTTTAATTTTATTTTGATTTTACTGTTCACTCGAGCTCATTTGAGCTCGGGTAGAAATTTTGCGTCCTCTCGAAACAGGCTTTCACACCGCTTTATAAATAAAGCAACAACCAAACAGAGTACATGGCCAAACGATATATGATGATGAGGTAGCCCTCTAACAAAGCCGATCCTAGGATATTCGGCACACATAGAACGCACATGGAATGAAAATAAAACGAGGAAGTTGTTTAAAGGTCGACCGGCTCAGATGGCAAAGCTTTCCAATCGTGAGGCCAACTTGTTTGCCTTAGATACGCTTGAGGTCCCAGAGTATCTTCAACACCGACACTCAAACCACGCATATTTGTTTGGAAGAAGCTGTCCATACCTCGTAGGCCATTCTACGCCGGCCGCCATCGGTCAGTGGAGCAGTCCGAACCACAGTTTTGACGAAAAAGGTCCCCCCCCCCACGCACTTTATATATAAAGCAACCAACACCGAACAAGCCGATATAAACACACACACCACACCACCACACCAAACACACCCAAGGCTAGATACAAGGACACTGAAAACAGCAACATCACCCCCAAAACTTTTCCAAGCAAACATCGGATGAAACATTAAGCACTGCTAAGAAGTCATTGGAGCCCTCAGTCATGGGTGAGTCACCGCGATGAGGAGAAGCCGTGCATGACGAACAATGGGCTCCAAGGAGGTGCCTTTAGGAAGAGAATCGACACCGGAGCGCTGCCACAGCCCAATCCAAGGACTAGGGTTTTCTCCGGAGCACCACGGCGACAAGTGAGATACCGCGACTATGCCTTCAAGAAGGGGACGACGCTAGGGCGCCGCCGCCGTCGACCTAACAAGTCAGAGCAGGTTTTCACCCCGGCCAACACTCACCGTCACCAAGTGGGGTACGGACTACCGCACCATTGCCCTTGAACGACACACCCCGACCACCATGCCGCACCCACACGACCATGGTTAGCACCCTAGCCGCATGCTCCACCCGCGAGCACCCCGGCTACCACCAGCATGGCCGCCGCCCAAGCAACAGGAGCCCAACCCTCAACCACAGATACACCGTACCGACGTGGCCGATCGAAAAGGGCAGAAGACCCCCCCCCCCCCCACTTCCACTCAAAAGCGGATACCTTGGGAGGTTGATGTCCTCGTCGGCCAAATCTGGGCCAGAGGAACTCCGGCAGGCACACGGTGCAGCCGCCAGATGCAACAGAGGGGCAGCCCTGCCCCCTTCCCGAAGTCCCTTGCCACCTCCGGCAAGTCCTCGCACGCACCAACACCGCACCACGGAGCCTCTCCGGCCTGTCGAGCCCGTACCATCATTCATAGAAGAAGGAGGAAGCCCACCTGAGTAAACCGCGGACGAGCAGACGTCAGATCAAGTCCCTCCGTCGCCGTGAGCATAACAGGCCGACCATGCGGCTGTAGCAACACCGCTGCAAACCCCCATCATGCAGAGCCCACGAAGGACCTCCGCCGCCACCCGCGACGCCCGCCGTCGCTAGGGACCAAATACTCGCGGATCTGGCCAGAGGCGCGCCGGACCGCCACCACCCGATTTGACCCGCCGCAGACGCCCTTCAGGTCGCCGCCGTACAACCACCAGGGGCCCTCGACGCCGCCCCGACGAAGCGCCGCCTCGCTGCTAGCCCCCAACATAGGCTGGCAGCCCCGCTCGTGAGGCCGTCCTGCGCCGGCCATGAACCACAGGTGGAGGGGAAAAGAAGGCCCTGCGGGTGGCGGCGAAGGAGGCATGCAGAGGAGGGGTGAGGAGGCGGCGGGTGAGGTTCCCCTTGGTGTTCTCGCGGGAGCGCCGCGAGAGGGGAGAGGGCTTTCCCTCTAGGAACCAAACCACTGTTTTTCCTGCAAAGTCAAAAAAAAACTGAGGGGCTTTGCGGGAGTCCAGACACGAGCCATGTTGGACTCCAATACCAACAAAAACTAAGGTGGAGCCCGCGCTTTTGTAGCTGGCCACACAGTTTCCGCGGCAAAATCCCCACACTCTTCTTCCATCCCGCTGCTCTCTACCAAATTCCTGCTCTTTTCCCCACTCTTGCCCCCCTCCCATCGCCGACGCATGGACCCGGAGGAGACCCTGCTGAAGATGGAGGTGGTGGAGGATCCGATAATCATGATCACCCTGAAAATCAACTCGGCGTTACAGCAAAAATCACTGCGTCAAAGCGAAGGCTGCAAAGGAGGAAAAGCTCAAGAAACAGAAGGTCGGCGAAAGGGGTGCTGGTGGCAGACGAGGCAGTGGGCGTGCTGGTCGCGGACGTGGTCGTGGACAAGGCCTGGGCCACAAGGGCCCGCCGCCCTCGCCGACCGTGTAGGTGCCACTGTGGCCGAAACATTACAAGCCTCCATATTACTACACCGCTATGTAGCTGGGTTGGCAGTCCCCGATATCTGCGTCCGCCCTGTCGTTCAACGTCAACGTCAACGCGGTGTCGCTGCTTTTCTGTGATTGTTCACCTCCGCCGCTTGTCCAGACGTGAACGACGTGGAGCAGAATGATCGTGCAAGTCGTCCGTTTCAAGATGTTGCAACAACAGAAGGATGAGAGGCAGAGCAGGAGGAGATCGAGGCTGCGGACAAGGAGACGGAGCTGGCCAACATGGCGGAGACAGCTGATTGAGCGTGTCGGATTGACGGTCCAGTAGGGAAAAAACTCCATTTTCCATGAACTGCCGGACTAATATTCTTTTCCTAGGGCATACTTGCCTCTTTTGATTGTGATTGGCTGATGATGTGATCCGGCGGGAAAATATCAGATGATACCATGTCTTAGGTGCTCCCATGATACGAGCTTCTGGTCCGTTGGATCTCAGATCCAACGGCTCCTAGGAGGTTCTGAAAGGCTGCCGTACTTGTTCGCATTTTTTGGACTTTAAAAGGACTTTTTTGCAAAATGTTAAAAGCCTTCCAGGAGCCGTTGGATCTCAGATCTAACGGCTCCTAGGAGCTCGTATCATGGGAGCATCTAAGGCTTCGTATCACCTGATACTTACCCGTGATCCGGCGCCAGTATGATGCGGCGCGTTTTATGAATCAGCCATATTTGAATTTAATCAAATTGGCTTTTAATGGCTGACATATGCGACAACTTTCAATGCATGGTTCCCGTATCCGTGTTCATTGACGGGTCCCCCTGTTTCTAGACGGATGTGGTGTTCAGTTTGTATGTCAACGTTGGAGATGGCCTAAGAGGATTTCTAGACCTCGAACTGTAAAATAACCGTTGTTTCACAGTACGAGGAAAAATAATCGTCCATACACGATACTGTAAAAATTCCTCGTCCAGTAAAAATTATACAGGTCCCCCTAAAAGATTAACCTTGCCCCGTACATAATTAGGATTGGAGGTAGTTTTTAGAGGGACCTGTAAAACAAAAAGTGGTTGGTGGGAGGGAACTTTCAGCCCCCGCACCTTCATTCCTTGCCACCACTGCCACGGTCCGTTCTCGATTCCGGCCATCCCCGCTGGTTCAGGAAGGGCGGGAGACATCAGGCCGGGGGACATCGGCCGCGAGCTGCCGCATCCAAGCTCTTGTTGTTGTCGCCGCCGCAAGTAGTTGCTGCTACGCGAGCTACCACCGCTCGGGACTGCTGCTGCCGCTAGCACCTGTTGCTGCGCGATGACCCAATTGCTTTTTTCTTTTTATGTGTGTGGGTGCTTTGTGCTATTTTGCATGGACCATGTTGTAGATTCAATTGATTTATACGGGATCTGTTCTGCCGACACACAAACCGTACTGTAAATTCCTGCACATTCGTTTTAGGAGTGACCGCATAATGTTTTTAGAGGACGCGGTTTAAGCGGATTTGTTAGAGATGCTCTAACTACACATTTGTGAAGGCCCCCTATTGTCCAACGAACTTTTTGGCATGGAAGAACTGAAAATTGTGTGCAGTTCTTTTCTTCTATGAAATGGTCTAGTGGGTTAATTATGGTGTGTTTCGGCAATCTTATAGAGCGAGGACTTCAAACAGTGAGAAACTTCCAAAGCAAAAGTGAGAGAAATGGTAAAGTACATTCAACATCTATCTATCTACTATATTATACAAAAAACTAATTTTTTGCAGGACTATTTATGTATTTATAAACTAGAAGCATGGCTTGGAAGGGATAAACTAGAAATTTCTATTAAATACTATCAAGGATATCTAGATTTAGTGTGTTGTCTTTTAGTCACGAAGTGTATGCCCTAGGAAAACTTCCCTAGGATCCTTGCTAGTGGAATCGATCTCTCACATCTCATGGGACGTGTATGCCGGCGCGAGCCCGGGTGATGTCGAGGAGGGAGATGGCCCGGTGGAGGTTGCGGTCTCCCTCGCTCCGCCGTGCCTAGGGGAGTTCCTGGCGGCGGCGAGGGCGGGGCGTGGCCGGCGGGCCGCTCTGTTCCGGTGATTGCTCGCTCTGTTGCCACGGCGGCCTTGCGCTTGGAGGGCGCTCCGGTGGCCACCGCACTAGCCCCGGTGGCGGTGGGAGCTCATGGAGGGGGACGTGCTGCCTGCCGGACGGGGCGCCGCTGCTACCTAGCTCACGGCTTGGGACTAGGGGAGAGAGTGCTCTGCCCTGGTCCTGGTCGGCTAGGGTTGGTCTGCTGCGTGGGCCGAATTTGGCCCGCGCTGAAGCTTGTCGTGTTTGGCCCGCAATTGGGCATCTAGCTGGGCAGCGTCTGTAGTTGGGTCGTGGGCCCGGCTGGATCCCTTTGGGCCTCTTGCTAGGGCGAATCGTGAGTGGCGACATCTGGCATCGGCCCAACCCGTACCATTGGGTCTGGATCCGACGCGGGGCCTCCTTGTTTGTGGGTGGGTACCCGGTTCCAGGGCTGAGGTTTGTTGGCTGGGTCGGTCTGCTCGATCCATTCACGTTTCCTTTCCGCCGCCGACTAGGCATGGGCATTCGGTATAAACCAAAAGTTAGATTTCTATCATTCAGTATGTTTATAAAATCGATTAGCAAAGATGGAAACCGAAAAATACATCCAAAACTAGCTAACCAAAAATATGGTTAACCGAGTTTTTCTGTTAGGTAATCAGTTCATACCGTGCTTGCTGAATGTGCAAAAGATTCAGCTACGTGCCTTGATTCCTCTCCACCTGCACTCCTAGGCCTTGTACAATGTTGCCTAGGGAGGTGCTTAGAAAAATAAACCGGATTTTCTAAAGCATCAGTACCTATTTTTATATGAGAGACGCCTAATTAAATGTCTGCCCTGTACAAATAAGCACGGCTAAACACCTTGCATTATACAAGGTCTTAGGGCATGTACAATGGTTGATAAAATAGTCTTATCTTAAGTCTTGCATGCAATTTAGAGATGACAAAAAAATGTCTACAATAAATCATCTCTTGGTCTTATCTTCAAAAACTAGCTATTCCTAAAAATATGATGAGACCTATTGTACTAAGAAATCATCTCTTGTCTTCTCTTAAATAAAAGAGGACAATCCTTTTCTTATGTGTTCTCTCTCACCTCATCATTTATTCTAAGTGGCATTCCTAAGATAACAATATTGTACATGCCCTTATATAGCCTAGCTAACCACGTCCTTGTTTGTTGCTAGCTGAGGTGGGACTAAAGTACTATTGATGATCTCCCAAAAAAAGAGGTGGGACTAAACTACCAAACAGGAGCGCCGCTGCTCTTGTTTTTTTTTTTTCGAGAATCTATAAAGCTTTATTAAATGGACGCCGATAACGCCCACACGTGTGGGCGTTAAAAGGGTCTGACCATACACCGTGTGTGGTGTGAGCAAGAGGCAGCCCACACGGGTTGTATGTGGGCGGACATTAGAATTGTTCACACGCGTGGGCGCGGCTACTTCGTGCCACACGGCCAACAAGTACTACTCGTCTTTACCCCGCACGTGTGGCACGAAGCAAAAATACCCACACGTCCTTGCGCAGCTACGTTAGGTACCCGCGGGATGACGATTTAGTTGCCATCCTGGTTAGCAGATGTAGTTATCCGGGATGACAGTTGTAGTTATAAAAGCATGGCAACTTTATATAGTTGTCATGTCTAATTTATGGTAGTTGTCGCGTGTAATCAAACCGTAGTTGCCGTGTGTGATTAACTACTTGCCACACATGGTCAAACAGTAATTGCCATGTGTGTTTACCTAGTTGCCACGTGTGGTCCAACCATAGTTGCCATGTACAGTTAATCGCAGTTGTTATGTGTGTTTATCTGGTTGCCACGTACGCGCAACTGCAATTGCCGTCTAGCAAAAGAATCACAGTTGCCATGTTTGTTTACCTAATTGCCATGTTCACGAAACTGCAGTTGCCATCCACAACGTAGAAGTGTCGTGTGGGCGAAAATCAGTTCGCCCACATATGCATGGACTAGGTGGTGGTTGTGTGGGCAGAAACTAGTTCGCCCACACAGCGCAGCTGGCAACAGCATGATGCGGGGCGTGTGGACAAACTCTCCAACGCCTACACACCAGCCCGTCCTACGTGGCACACCGAATCCACCTTTTCGTGTCAAGATTCGTGCAAAAGACAATCAACGACCATCCAGATGTGTGGGCGTGTTAGAGAATGCCCATACGTGTGGGCATTAGTGTTTTCATATTAAATTTTAATGTTTATAGAGATATAGATTAAATCGGGTAAAACAGAAAGCCACACATGGCGCCCAAAGGGAAGGGTAGAAGCTGCCTTCGGGAGGGAATGAGCTTCCTCATTGTGTTCCCGCGTCTCGTGAATGAACTTGAGTTCCCGAAAATCTTCACGACAATGATTAATATCTCAAAGAATGGTAGCATAGCTAATGACCTGAAGTTGCCGTTTCAATGGCCGTCACAACTTCAATGCAGTCGGAGAGTCTACATGTAAATCAGCGGCAAGGACCAAAAACATGTGCTTCTAGCGTCGCCGGATCGACGAGGCCGTCAAAAACGATCGCAGAGGTGCCAAGATACTGGCCTTGCTTATTCCTGCATACCGCCGCTGCCGCGCCTCGGTTCCCAGTTCTGGAGACGGCGCCATCGGTGTTGATTTTGGCTTCGTTCTCAACCGGACCTACCAGCAAGTATTCCATCCGTTTTAAATAAGTGTCTCAACATTAGCACAACTTTGCACTAAAGTTAGTATAAAATTAAGACACTTATTTTGAGATGGAGGGAGTACTTGGCAAAGCAGTTGCATGCATGTCCCTGGACCTTACATGCGTACCCCTCAGTGCTGCATGTACGTCCCTGTATGTGTTTGCGGGATGTAGAGGCACCAGCTCCAATTATTTCAAGAATTTTATGGCAAAGCATGATGTGCTGAGGGACTCCGGAATTGGTCATCGTATATAGCTCGCCTCCTAGCCCACAAGATAGCCCACATGGTAACCAAGACCCAAAAAAAAGCATAACTTACCATCTTCAAGAGCAACTAGTTGACGAGCGCTCCTTCGGGAGCCTCGCAACGATCAGTGCCGCTTGGCGCGCTCTCAGCCACCCGCCATGTGTCGCACTCTGGACGCTTCCTCCGGACGCATTTTCGGCTTTTTAACGGTTTTTTGGTTTATTTTTTGTGCGGAAAAACGCCTTTTCTTTTTTTGTCCTTTCGCGAGAGTCGCGGTTTTGCTTCCGCAAGAGGCAAGATTTTGCTTTCATGAGAGTCACGGTCATGCGTCTTAGAAACGAAAAAAAACGCGTTTTCTATTTGTTTTTTCTTCGGCGAGAGGCACGGTTTTGGTTCCGCGAGAGGCACGGTTGTGCTTTCACGAGAGGCACGGCCTTGCCTCTCGAAAATGGAAAAATAATACGTTTTTTTATTTTTTTTTTCCCTTTCAAGAGAGGCACGGTTTTACTTCCGCGGGAGGCATGGTCGTGCCTCTCGGAAATGAAAAAAACGTGTTTTCTGTTTTCTTTTTCTTTCGCGAGAGACATAGTTTTGCTTTCCACGAGAGGCATGGTTGTGCTTTTGCGAGAGGCACGGCCATGCGTCCTCCGAAACAAAAAAAACGTGTTTAGTCTTCTTCTTTTTCTTTCGTGAGAGGCACAGTTTTGCTTCCGCGAGAGACACGGTTGTGATTTGGCAAGAGGCAAGGGCGTGCCTCTTCCGGAAAGGGAAAAAACCCGTGCTCCCAGTTCGATTTTTCTTCCTTTTTTTCGTGAAAAAAAGGTCATCAAAACCTATCAACATGACATCTAGTTTTGAAGATCTCGACGCGAAGAATCCAACAGTGAAAACGGTTCGAGATTTTGGCGCGCAGTTTAAGAGATAAAACGTTTTGAATAAACGGATGTACGAAAAAAGGGAAAACTCTCAAGTTGTGACAAGTATCGCACATGCAGCGCGCCACTTGTCGTAACCTAGGAAGGTGAGAGTGATCTTTGCAATGACTACTCCTCAATTAGTGATTTTGAGCATGTTCCGCCCGGTTTGAAATGATAACCTTGGTTAGCTCCTCATCCGCTAGAGCCCTAACACATCTGGCCATCGGAAAATTAAAAACGGGGATNTGTAGCATCTCATCTTGCAGGTCGCGACAACTCATTTTGTCATTCACAGTGCACTTTCTCGCTGGTCATACCTCGCCCTCTCGCCAGTAACTCGCTGTTGCCGCCTTGCAGCACCGCCGCGGCAACATGTGCTAGTGCCTGTAGCATCACCAATAGTCAATGGTCACAACAATAATTCTCACTGATCCCAGCAAAAATGATCGCCGGTTCCAGAAAAAACATGGCTCGCGCAAAGTTGATTGGAAAAATGAGAGGAAAACAAGTGGGTGGGGCCAGGATAGAGATAACGACGGAGTAATCGGTGCGTAGGCCCAACAATATGTGCGGCGTGGCGCGATAGTAGACGCTGAATCTGGGAGCGCCTATAGGGAGCAGCACGGGGATCCTATATGGCGCGTAGGGCGCCCCCTACCACCGTGGCGCGTAACCCCCAGCTAACCCCGCCTTCTTCTGGGCCGACTCATCAGGGGCGCGAGGTCCCCTTTTTTTTCTCCTTTCCTTTTCTCTTCTGTTTTCCCTTTTTCTTACCTCTTTACTTTTACAATTTTTTTGCAAATTTTCTTTTCAAATTCACGAACACTTTTTGGTTCGTCGGATTCAAAAAATGTTCATCATTTTAAGAAAATGTTCAACAATTCAAAAAAAGTTCATCGAATTCAACTTTTTTGTTTGTCGGACATAAAAAATGTTCACCAAAATTTAAAAGTTGTTCACCGACCTAAAAAATGACTGAATTCAAATTTTGTTCATCAATACCAAACAATGTTCATCAAATTCAATTTTTTGTTTATCGGATTAAAAAAATGTTCACCAAAATTAAAAAAGTGTTCACTCATTTTAAAAATGTTCATTAAATTCAAATTTTGTTCATCGTTTTAAAAAATGTTCATCGAATTCAACTTTTTTGTTCATCCTGCTTAAAAAATGTTTGCAAAAATTGAAAAATTGTTCTCCGACCTAAAAAAGTTAATTAAATTCAAATTTTGTTCATCATTTTCAGAAAATGTTCATCGAATTCAACTTTTTTGTTCATCGGATATAAAAAATGTTCACCAAAATTAAAAAATTGTTCACCGCTTTTTTAGAAAATGTTCATTAAATTCAAATTTCATTCATCATATTTAAAAAAATGTTCACCAAAATGCAAAAAATGTTCACTGACCAAAAAAATGTTCATTAAATTCAAATTTTGTTGTGGGCTTCTTTTTCAGTCGACTAAAGCCTCACAAGCAAGGCCCAAGCTGACTAGATTAAGCAGGCCGCTTTAGTAAGTACGTGTGTGTAAGTATACTACAGCCTCACAACTGAAAAAGAAGCCCACGACAGCTAGTCAGCTTGGGCCTTGCTTGTAGGTCCTCGGTTCAGCCCATGATTTTTTTTTTGTCGCGAGCGCACGAACCTCTCGAGGCTACCTAGCCCTGATGCATCTCACTTTGAAGCAAGTTTTGGGAATCATCCATCACAAATTTGGCGGGCAATCCTGGATGGGTGAGATATCATGGTGCAGGAACTTGTGAGAAGAATTAGAAACGGTGAAACCACGGACATCTGGCACGATAATTGGCTACCTCGCACACACATGAAGCGACCATTAACATCTCTGGTCCAACACCCACCTCACAAAGTGTCTGAACTCATAAACAGCACCACTTGCTCTTGGAATGAACAACTAGTCCGGGCAACTTTTGTTCCAATCGATGCGGAAACTATTTTGCAGATTCCTCTCTGCACTAATTGAGGATTTTTGGGCATGGAGCGAGGACAGACGGGGCATTTTGGGCATGGAGCGAGGACAGACGGGGCATTTTCTCGGTTAGAACTGCTTACCATATGATCCACCGGAAGAAACTAAGCAGAGAGGCTTGGTTATATGAGCAAGGGGGGTCGTCTCATTCACAAGCTGATAGTGAGATCTGGACTAAGCTATGGGGTTTTAATGTACCATCGAAGCTTAAGATGTTCCTATGGAGATTTGGGAAGAACACCACTCCAACTACGGCACTCTTGCATCATCGGAACATGGCGGACACGCCAGCGTGCGTCCTTTGCGAAGCGGAAGACACCTGAAGACACGCTTTGCTAAACTGCACTGTATCCCGGAGTACTTGGGCTTTGTCATATGAACATATCATCGATGCACTGAGTAAGAATGGGGAAGGTGACGCGAAGAGGTGGCTCTCCGCCATGCACCAGGCGCTATCCCAGGAGAACTTTACTACTCTCGTGGTTACACTCCGGGCCTTGTGGGGAGCGCGCCGAAAGGCGATCCATGAGCAAATATACCAAAGTCCATATCAAGTACATGCGTTTATTCAGTCTTACATAAGGGAACTGGAAGCTATCAAATATGTTAAGACGAGGCAGGGTGGCAATCCTACTCCTCGTCCGACGAGCTGGATTCCTCCACCAACAGGGCTGACAAAACTGAATACAGATGCTGCAGTGGGGAGGGGAAGGAGACATGGTTCTGTAGCGGCAATATCAAGAGACTCTGCTGGCCTCTTTTTGGGAGCATCGGCTGTGGTTTTTGCAGGCATTTCCGATCCGGCCACTCTTGAATGCATGGTGATCAGGGAGGCGTTGGCCCTTGCGGATGATCTGAATGTCTCAACTATACAAGTGGCGTCCGACTCGAAGGTGATGGTAGAGGACATCCGAGACAACAATCCTACAACGTATGGTGCGATCATACATGAAATAATAGAGCATAGATTAAATTTCCTTTTGTGTAATTTTTGCCACGAATTTAGGAGCTCGAATATCGAGGCTCACAAGCTCGCGAAGCATGCTTTATCCCGTCCGGCTGGCCGACATGTTTGGTTGGGACAGCCCGATGGACTCTCTTTCATCTATGTAAACATTGTGATGTCATAATAAAAGCTTTGGAGTTTGCCTAAAAAAACCTAGCGTGGTGGGAACAGATTCTAAAAAAACAAAATAGCGCGAGAGCAGCTCTCGCTGTAGGTTCACGTGCCCTCGCGTACGTTCGGTTTCCTCTGGCTGCCCACGGCCGTGCAAATAAAGGTCAAATAAATGATCAAGATGAAGTTCTATCCATGAACAATTAAGTCCTTCTTTTTTAAGAAAAGGAGGATGATCCCCGGCCTCTGCATCTGGGCGATTCATACGGCCACTTTATTAATTATTTTCACAAGACCTTACAAAGTAATACCACAATAAGTCTAAAGCCGCCGTCTAAGCAACAAATTGTCGCTACGCCTATCCAGTTGATGAAGGGGCGCAGATAGCCTGGGCCTAATACCAAACAGACATCGCAGCCAAACATAACATCTAAGACCTGAGAACCCATCCAAGACGCCTGCCAGGCATGGGTCTCGCCGGTCCGGCGTGCTCTCAGAGGCCGCCGCCACCAATTGCCACCGCTCCATCTTCAGAACTGTACTGATGCATCAACCTTGCTCAGTCTAGCTATCGTCGACGCCACCATGGCGCCCAACGACACCTCCTCCCTGCGCGCAAACAGCTGAGCACGTCGCGGTCGCCACTGATACACCTCAGCACCATGCTGCCAAGTACCACCAGCCGACACAGCTTGAAGTATTTGGAGAATCTATCGTGCGTAGCACCTGCCGACCAGGCATGACAAAGCGTAGCACCTGTCGGTCAAGCATGACTTGACATCTCCACCGAAGCTCCGTGTAGACGAAGCAGCTCCACCTCCTGCCTCTGACTTCCAGCGCTGCTCCACAAACGATGCTCCCAAGAGAGAAACGACACCACAGTGCCGCCATCGTCTGATCTGAAACAACAGATCCTAGTGTTTCCCCTAGCGCAGCACGAGTGGGTCGACAGTAGTTACACGACGATGCCTCCATCAAGGTAACGGCGTAGAACGCCGCCATCGTCTGCCAACGGCTCGGTTTTCACCGGCAACCATGTTTCCCCAACTCGCAGCCGGGACTAGATGATGGATCCCGAGATCCAATCACTAAGCCTCTTGCCGGCCATCTCAGACGAAGCAACGGCAAGCGCTGCCCCGACGAGGACACATACCGGAAGCCCAGATCCGGTCCACCCGCGCGCCGCCACGTGGCCACCACCAAGCGCCGTTCAGGGACTGCCCCGCCGCCGTGAGGGATGCTGCCCCACGGGCAGTAGGCGCCAGCCACCGGCAGAACTCCGCCGCGCGCCACCGGCCGCCGCGAGATCTCCGCGAGAACGACGAGGACACCCCACCGCCACCTTCCCTGGGGACCACGCGGGCTTCGCCGGTGTCCCCTCCGGTGGCGGCGAAGCGGGGGAGGAGCGGGGAGGGGCGGCTGGCGGCGAGGTTTAGGGTTTCCCCCATGCTCCAGAGGCGACGCGCGGGGGATCAGTATGTGGCACTGATATGGATGTTCCTCAGTAATAATTGGGAAAATCTCAACCTATTCATGATGCACCAAATGATAAGGCCCAAAACGAAGTTCATGCAACTCCTCAATACACATATCTTAGTGAAGAAGTATTAATGCTGAAGCAACAAGGTGTGGTATCCAAGTTGGAAATATTTCCACACCTCACCCGTAACATCCTTGGAAGCATCTCAAGTCGTAAATGTTTGTCCAAGAACTTCACTTGTTTTTCAGTTGTACTCAGCCCTTCAAGGTACATGGAGCAATGATTGATTCGGATTGGGTAGGTGTTATGCATGAAGAACTCAACAACTTCACATGAATGAGGTGTGGCTTCTTGTGGGTAGACCCAAAGAAAGAGATTTCAATGTCATAGGTACCAGTGGCGGAGCTTGAGCCGAAATTATGGGAAGGGGGGATAGGCTAGAGGGGGGGTGGGGGGGCAAACGTAACTATTATAGCTGATTTTTAATGGAAAATAGTTGGCCCGCAAGAAGCTCCACCACTGGTAGGTACCAAGTAGATTTTCAAGAATAAGCAAGCCGAACTCAAAAAAATTGTAGATTGACTGCAACTCGTCCAGCATCACATCGCGCCAACAGTCCTCGAGCTCTGCCTCCGGAAATATGGTTGTTTCTTCCATGGCTATTAGATGCAGCACCTCGTCGATGAGAACGCTCTCCACCACAAGTGGGGGTCCAGCAGGTATGCCAAGAAGGTCATCGACAGGGCAGTACTGGTGTGGGATGGAAGTGTCGTCCTAGCCATCGAATAGTTCCGATTATGTTGTTGGTGGCGAAATGAACCGCATCGAGGTTGCATTGTTCACACTGCCCAGGGACGCTGCATCGAGGGTGTTGTTGCTCAGGGTGCCCGACACCACTATACTCAAGCCTCTGGGCTCCAGGTCGTTATACATGGAGTAGCTATACCCAAGATTGTTGTGCTCAGGAGCTTAGTTATCGGGACGCTAGTGCTGAGGGACGTGGAGCTTAGGGGCTTTCAGAGCAACGATCCTGGAGTACACGGGATCTCCACATGGTGAAGGAGTTGATCGCTGGCTACTCACCTAGTGCCTCCCATTTCCAGCTTGTCTCCTAGTCAAAGACAACGTCTCAGGAGACATATACGCGCTTCGAGAAAGGGTCGTACATCCGATATGCCTTGGAGCCCATCTCATAACTAAGGAATGCCATCGAGGTGCTCCGGTCATCGAGCTTCCTTAGTTGTGGGTGTGTCGGCCTAACGTGCATGATACATCCAAAGATGCGGAGAAAGTGCACATCGGGCTTCACCCTGAACCTGGCATATATGGTGTCATGACGTCAACGCCCCGTGTGAAGGAGTGGTTGAGGATGAAGACTGTCATGATCATCCCCCC
>LR880971.1:782701106-782756978 GCA_904067115.1 Aegilops sharonensis | reverse complement strand
CCCCCCCGCCCCGCGGACTCAGGACCTGCTTGGCGTTGAGCATGCTCCATGTCATCTCGAGCACAATTTGGTTCCTCAGCTCAATCACACCATTCTACTCTGGTGAGTATGGAGCGGTGAGGTGACGATGTGCACCGTGCTTGCCGCAGTGCTAGTAGGACGTTGGACGACAATTAGCATGTAGCATCGTCCGACCAGTGCCACTTGCCTAATCGGGCCACAAAGGTCACCATGGAACGAAAGCTTGTACAGACGATTCGCTGTACGCGTTACATTGATGAGGAGGTGATTGTGATGACCGCGCATGATGATCAGCCAAGACAAATGGCAATGTCCTACCAGTTCTCGTCTAGTTGGCCAATGCTGACGAAGTTGCCATTTAGCGCCAACATGAAGAAGACACCCATGAATGCCCAATGGTATCTCCCTTTGACGGAAAAGATGACTGTCCCGCGATCACGAATCTCGACAACTGGTCCGTCCATGAATCGCACTTTGTCGGAGACCGATCGGTCCAGCGCAACCACATCAGCCAATCCAGTCATGTGGTTTGCCGCGCCCATGTCGAGGAACCAGACATTGTCAAAGTCACCGCCTTCTCCTTGTTGTCCGAAGACGTGGCCACCCATATGCGACGGTGGGCGAACCATGCTCGGGGTTTCGACAGATCTCGAAGTCGCGGCCGTGCTCGGGGTTGCGACTAGGGAGCTAGTACTAAGAAACAACGAGTCCTCCTAGATGGACTCGATGAAGGCCATCATCAAGCCTGGTCAGTCATACTCATCGGCTTGGATTATATTTGCCGCTACCACGGTCGCCTCGTCGGGCTGCTTTTTGTGGGACATGCGAGCCCAATCCAATATCGGCTGTTATCTTAGTCGTCGTGGTTCTCACGACCACGTGTTGGCCAACCCTACTGCTGGGGCTGCACAGGCTTCGGCCCGCGGTTTCTGTTGCCTCCATGCCTGTGGTCATGGCCACTGCTGTTGCTCGAAGTTCCGCCGCCACGTGGTTGCCTCTTCCTCGCCTCCCACTCATCCTGAGTGAGAAGGAGGCTCTCATGGCTTTCATCCAGGTGATCCTCGAGCACCCGGAGCCACCCCGTGAGCTCTTCGATGGAGAGCATGCACATATCAAGCATAGTATCGATGGAGACCACCACCTGCGCAAAACGGGAGACCATGACGCGATGAAAATTTTGAACTATCTTGGCGTTGTCAACGGTATCACTGAGCGATCATAGCATGGTTGGGAGGCCAGGGATCCTCATGGAGAAGACGTTGACCCGCTCACCGTCCGTGAAAACAATGGTCTCGAACTCCATTCGCAGCCACTGCGCGTTCGCCTCAGGCCCGTGATAATTGTCGAGGCGCTAGGTTTTGATTGAAGCCCATGCCTACTTGGCACTTGCTTTCCCCGCGAGCATGTTGTGCATCTTGGGAGGGGATGTAGCTGATAAACATCGTAAGCGCCTGCCTGCCATCTTTCCATGAGAAGTTGTCATCCTTAATGGCGTCCCACACGTAGGCCGCCTGCAGGTTTACCTCTATCACCAGCGCCAGTCGATATAGTTGGTGCGGGTGAGCATCAAAAGGAGAGGTTGGTGCCACTACCGCAACGGGTCTCGCAGACGACCTCCCTTATCATGATCTCACTGCCGCGCCTTGTTGTGTCACATGAGGCTGCATCAGCGGCGGTGACTTGAAGCCACATGAGGCTGCCTGATGTTGCTCTCTGCCGCTTGACATGGCCGCCCAAACGAGGCTCGGAAGCCAATTGCCATCCTAAAACCACTAAATTAAGCAAACTTCATTTGCTACACGCAGTGCAAGCTACGAACACATTCGCAAACTTCATCCAGAAATGGTCGGCGCCACTCTAGAGCTAGCAGCGTCACTTCGGCTGCTGCCTGCTGGTCGCCTCGCCTGATCCATGGTCGCTGAATCGCGCGGCGGCGTGCATGGGACGCGGACAACTAGTTTTCTGGCGGAGAACGATATGCGGGTAGGACGTGGTTTCCGTGGGCTAACCCACATATTCCACATAAGTTTGACGTAATTCCGTGGGACACCGCGAGCATGATTTTTGTGGGCTTGTAAGTGAGCACCGCGGGAGGCCCGTGTCCACTTGCAGCCTGACACAGGGTTGAACTGAAATGGCTCATGTACACTACAACTTTGCTGTTTTGCTTGAGTTTAGGGCATCTCCAACGCCCACCCATAAATTTCCTCTCACATCTGTCCGAGGACATGGTGCGGACCAGTCCGCAAACACTGATGCCAGAGGCCGTCATCTAATGTTAACCGCATACATTTCAACAACTATTTGAACCAATAGGACGAAATTCGTGCAAACCGAGCAAATTTTTACATAAACCGGAAGGGATTCATGTAAATATGGCGGATTTCATAAAAACATGACGAAATTCATTACATTTCAGACATACTTCAACTAAAAGCGGAGCTCTTCATACACTGGAGGTATAATACCTAAACAAAATGATCGCCGGGACACAAGCGGTGGCCTTCTTGGGACCCAAGCGGTGGCGACCTACCGTGCACTACTATTCCTCACTGCTGGCAGCGCCCGCGGACATGCCGGCTTCGTGCTCGTGGCGGTGGGGCGCGACTTCGGTGGAGCCGGCGATGTCCTCCTCGTCGTCGGTCTTGCCCCACACCTCATTCGCCGCCTCATCGAACTCCTTGTAGGCGGCCCTCTAGTTCCGCCTCACGTTGGCGGTACCGCCAGGGCAAGGCGTATCTCGCGGGCAGAGTGGTAGAACTCAAGCAACGCCGCATGTTCTGCCACTTCCGCGTCCGGTGAGATCTCCCAGCTGGCGTTGAGCTGCTCCTCCACCTGCTAGTGCTCCTGGAGGAGCTGGAGGTTGTAGATTGCGCCGGTCTCTGCCTCCCAGAACTGCTCCTCCCGCACCATGTCCATGTAATTGGCACAGGCCGCGCCGATGGTCTTGGTGCAATGCACCAGTGAGGAGGCTGGCGCTGGCGAGTCATCGGCCGCGTCCTCCATTGGGACTTCATCGGCCTCCGATTGCCTGCCGGCCTACCAGCTTGCCGCAATGGCAGCCATCTCCTTCTTCTGCTACGGCAACAGCCCGTCCCAGAGAGATTTGGAGTGCGAGGTGGGCATGGTGGGAGTGATGCGGAAGAGGAGACTATAGTTTATATAGCGAGCAAGGCGGCAATGGTGGGCGGCACAAGGACGAATAGGTGGCACCTGAGTAGGTTCCTTGACAACCGCGTGTCATTAATGTGAGCGTCAGCCGGACGAACAGACGGTCGTGGTGTCGTTTGAATGTGGAGCAGTCGTGTGCACCGGGAAGCGGCGCGCGTGGCACTCTCTCAGCCGGCGTGCCGCTACAATGTTGTGCTAGTGAGAGGTAGCGTCCGCTCTGGCCTGGCAGGAATGTGACACTGACGCTCTAGAGTGGCGCCGACCATTTCTGACGGGAAGCGCGCGCGGGCGAGGGAAGGGGTTTGGGTGGGCAAGGGCAGTCAGGAGTAGGCGTGGCAGTGGTCCGGACGCCCACAAAACCCTCCTAATTTATCTCCTGTTTATAGGATAAACTGTGTTCGGACCACTCGATGGACCGATACAGACCCGCGTTGGATGGCACAACACATCTGGACCACGTGATCGACACATATGCGGAGGGTCTAAGGATCGGCATTGAACATGCCCTTACAACGGTGGGTTCTCCTTTAAACAGGAGCGCAAACCGACTATGAATTTAGTGCATTTTTTATTTATAAACTACTTGGGCGGGTCCGTATGCGCCGATGTCAAGCAGGTGCGGGTGCATCTGCTCCAGCGTCGGCGCAGAGCTTGGAAGGTAGTCCAGAAGCAGATGCACATTGTGGTCTGCATCGACGACATTTGAAAGACAGGATGTATGCTGGGTTCGTGGTTGATGGATGGTAGGTATGTTTTCCTCCTTTGACGTCTTAGTCATGGTGTGGTGCCATATCTGGAGTTTGATAGCATGTCCGGGGTGTTGCCCTAGCCTGATTCATTCAACGGCAATGACTTCATCTTTGGTGAGCCACCTTGGAGGTCCGCAAAGCTGCATACCAGCGATGGAACCGCGTCGAGCTCGGGTAAGGAGGTGATCCGTCATTTTTTCCCTTTGGTGGCTGCTATGGTGGTGCCTGAGGCAGATGATGGATGTTGGTATCAAGCTCAACGATGTTCTGCTATCTTTTCAATTTTGTCATGTCGATCTTTACGTGACTTGTAATTTGATCTTTATCTTTATGATATGAATAAGATACGTATTACCATAAAAAAAGCTTTCCTTTAGACAGGATTTGGGTCCACATGTCTCCTATTCACCTGTGTTTGTATAATCCTGCGAAGCAAGAGGCCCTAAAAGTTTTGTATACTTGATAGCGTAGGTGTGGTGTGTGTGGCCTTAAAAAATCATTGTCATGCTGAGAGCTGCATAAACATAGCAGGCTCCTGGAAGATAATTTGAACACCATAAAATGGAGCTAACAACAAAGCATGTGGGGTACCTTGTAGACGGTTGCAATATGACTCTCTGCAATCACGAATTTTTCAGAAAAACTGTCTGTGGCCGCCGCCAATTCAGTGTAAGTGAATATGACGATGCCTGTGAAACAACAAAGATAACATGCATACAGAAACAAGGGTATGCATGAACAAAACTATAAGATTGTGTACCATCAAGAATACTACGACAAAACATTCTAACTAAAATGTGGGAAAAAAACTTTCAAAAATATCCGTGCATCATAAATACTTAAAATAAGTTTTTAACTCATATGTAAATTTGTGTCGGACCAAAAAATCTGAAAGTTTTCACACATTGAAGTTTTAAAGTTTGTTTCACCGGCAAAGTTTAAAGTCCATATGTTGTTTCATTTGAGAGAAAAATGAGAAACTTTCATGTGGTAAGTTAGTTAGCTAGCACAGGTCTCAAAGCAATGTTGGAGGGTGAGGATAAGGGGTGCCATGAAACTTGACCTATAGAAAACCACACTCGGTCGTCTGGAGCACAAGAACTATTCAACCCATTTGGTTGGCGTGCTATTAGTAGATTATGTGTCTAAGTCATGTAATTTCATTATCAACCGGTTTTGGCCTTATTTATTTATTTTCCTTTTTTTATTATGACTATCACACACTTTACACAATGATTAAATATTTCAATTACTAGGTGTATCACAGTGATGGAGAGGCCGGGGCTATCCCTTTTCGAAAGAAAAAAGCGCGATGTGGCTAGCAGTATATACATAGATAATGACAAGGAGCTAGCTAGCCCGGAGAAAACGATGCATATAATGTTGTTTCCGATTTCAACACATAGGAGAGGCGACATCAATCTTACTTGGGGGTTCTGCGGGCTCGCTTCTTGCATTCTGAAATTGAAGAGTATTTTCATCTTTCAGTATTACTCTACAAAAGAAGTTTTAGCATATACGTACTATTAATATATTCCCTCCGTTCCTAAATATTTGTTTTTCTAGAGATTTTAAATGGACTACCATATATGGATGTATATAGACATATTTTAGAATGTAGATTCACTCATTTTGCTCCGTATCTAGTCACTTATTGAAATTTCTAGAAAGACAAATATTTAAGAATGGAGGGAGTATGATTTACTAGCTTACGAAATTGTTCTTCCTCTGTACCATAATATATGTCGTTTTAGCAGCTCAAACGACATATATTATGGTACGGAGGGAGTAGGCACCTTTTCGCGTTCTGGGGTTAGTAGGATTTCCTTGCGCCCGTCTAGCATGTCAAGAATTTCGGGCATGCTAGGGCGATATTTTGGCTCCTTTTCGGTGCACATCAGTCCGATCTTGATACACCCTTTTATCATCTTTTCCTCGGACTTGTTGGAGGTGCTGCAAAGACCATATAATGTCACCGCACGTTCATCTAGATCTTGTGCCTCAAGAACCTGAGAAAAAGAGACATTCGTAAGAATACCAAAATATGCGGCAGAACCATGGAGCCATAGCTCCACCTCTGTACACCGCCAGATGACAAGTAAAGAGATTAGTAACTAATGTAAAAACAATATTTCTCTACACTTTTACACGTATGTCCGCGAGGATTGAACAATTCCATCCTATATGTCTCCTAAATGTTAGTTTCAAGATTTTTACTAAAGTAGGTACGAATAGACTAACAACTCTAGCATATAATGTGGTTCGCCCAACACAAACTGCCTTCAACAGGGAAAAGACGTCACATCCTGGAAGGGCGTGATCGTATTACATGAGTATTCATGAGCTACATTCTAAGAAACTAGACGAAGTTATCGTCAAGTGGATTATGAGAAAGCCTATAATAAAATCAAGTGGTCTTTCTTACAACAGGCAAATGCATGGTTTTGATCCTGCTCGGCGGCAACAGGTTCAGACTTTCGTTCAAGGTGGTAGCGTTGGGGAGAAAGTGAATGATCACGTTGGTCACTATTTCCAGACTCATAATTTTTTGCCGCTTGGGGGTTCCTTTGTCTCCAATCCTTTTTAACGTAGTTGCACATATGTTGGCAGTCGTCATCGCAAGGGCGAAGGAGGATGGCCATGTAGGTGGTTTAATCCCTCATCTGGTAAATGAAGGGTTTTCCATTCTACAACATGTTGACAACACTATCAATTTCATGGAACACGATATGGACAAAGCAGGAAATGTGAAACTGATTATTTGCCTTTTCAAACAACTATCCGGACTTACAATAAATTTTCAGAAGAGTGAATTGTTTTTCCTTTGGACATGCCAAAGAGAAAGAAAATCATTATAACAATTATTCAGGAATGAGGTTGCTAAACTCCTGTTTAGTTATCTCATTATACCAATACACCATCAAAAGCTCACTAATAAAAAGTGTAAATGTATCAAGGACATGTTTGAAAAGAAAGTTGTTGGAAAGGTAAATTGATGTCTTATGGTGGTCAGTTGATCCTATGGAATTTGGTGCAGACAAGCCTTCCCATGTTCATTCTTCAGTACATGTGAAGAAAGGACTTGATTTTATCGATCTAGATTTTTCTGGCAGAGTGATGAACAAAAGTATAAACATCGCCTGGTATGGTGGGATATCCGTGTCGTTCTAAAGAACAAGGAGGTTTGGGCATTGAAGATCTTAAGATCAAAAACAAATGCCTCCTTAGTAAATGGTTGTATGCTTTGCTACGGAGAAAGTTTGGGTGTGGATTCAGTTATTGCAAAATAAATATCTTCCTAGCAAAACTTTGTCCCTCACCGCACAGCTGTATGATTCTACCTTCTGCAAGGGCTTGATACGAACTAAAGTTGTGTTCTTTAGTAAAGGCACTTTTAAGGTAGGATGTGTAGAACCACACGTTTTTTGGAGTATTAACATATAATGTGCTTTCTAGTTTCTTTCATCAGATCGGTCTCTTGGTTGCATTGGCTAGAGCATGCATTTCTACATGGTATCAGAGCCAAGAGGTCTTGAGTTAAGACCCGGCTGGCGCAATTAAATTACAGCCCACTTTGGATCCACATTTAGGCCTGAGGGAGCCACACGTGAGGGGGCATAAATTGTTGCCTAGTCTCTTTCATTAGATCGGTATTTCGGTTGACGTATAAATGTGTTGCCTAGTCTCTTTCATCAGATTTGTATTTTGGTTGCATTGGTTAAAGCATGCACTTCTACATGGAGGATACTTGCCTAGAGATGCCTCACTGTCCTTACATTACCCGGATCTATATAATATTGTGCAACAAAGAGAGGTGTTTATCGGCTTCCTTTGAATATCCAGTTTAGGCGAGCTCTGGCCGAAGATAAATGACAATGTCTGGCTTCATCTTGTATGTAGGTTGATGGCGGTCAACTTAACTGATTAACCAGGTGATGTGGGGCGACTTGGCTCGTGGGGGATCAGTTCTAATCCACGCCAAGGTGGTGCTGCGGCCGGATCCCGGCGGCGGCGTGGCGTGGTGTTGGTGGGAATCGGCGGCCGGAGGAAGGTGGTGCATCGGGGCGTGGTCGGTGGCGACGGCCACACACCGTCTGTATCCCAGGGCGGCAGCCCCGGCCGGTGGCGTCCGGTGAGGCCCAGGCCCTTGGTTGCACGGTGTGGAGTTACCCATGTCCAAGGCGGAGCTGCTCCGGCGATCCAGTGGCTTTGACTCCGGTTCTTGTTCGATTCAAAGACGGTGAAGAACGTGCATTGGGATCCTTCCTTCCTAACAGCTATTCAGGCATGGCGCGGTGGGGTGGCAGCCCTCCCTCCAAGCTCCAGTGGTGACCCGCAGACTCTGTTATGGGAAGACAAGTGGTTGGGAGATGAAAACCTGGCTGAAAGTTTTCCAAGACTACAATTTGGCTTTTAACAAAAATGTTACTGTGTGTGCAGCATGTGATGAGAGTGATCTAGAAGGAATCGACTTCAGAATAACCTTGCCTGGTGAAAAAGTAGTTCAATGGAATAGGTTGAGAGATTTGGTTGCTGAACATGAGTTCAGAGACTGTCAGGATAAGATGATGTGGCCTCTCAATAGCAAGAATAAGCTTATGGTAAAAGAGTTGTATCTTTGGCTCAAAGCTGGGAGATTGGTTGGTTACAGATCCACGTGGAAAATGAAAATTCCTAACAAAATAAAAGTTTTCCTTTGGTTGAAGCTTAAAAATAGCATTTTAACCAAAGACGACTTGGTTAGTAGAGGATGGACAAGGAACGAGGAATGCCATTTCTGTGGGTTCAAAGAAAGCAGTGATCACCCTTTGCTTTTGCTATCCCATCAATACCAGCCAAGCTCTCTGGTATGATGGGAGACTGGATTAAGGCCTTCTCTAGAGATCAAAGGAGGAAACGAGTGCAAATCATCACTCTTTGGTGGCATTGATGGAATAACATGAATAAATTACGAGAAGGGGAATTGCCAGTTCCCACTGCGGAAGTGACGCGACACACAATGTGCAACAGTGTAGAGTATGCAGAATTCTATGCATCAAGCAAGACAAAAGAAATCAGAACCAAATGGCAACCGCCACGAACTGTGACGTGCTAAAGTTCAATGTTGATGGCGCATTCCATCCAGGCGAGTCATTCGGAGGCTGGGAAGTTGCTGTCTGGGACTCGGCGGGCAACGTGGTTACTGCCCATGCGGGACATCAGGAACATGTGAGTGACGCCTTTTGTGCAGAAGTGCAGGCTATGGCCGCCGCTGCTGATATGGGTGCGATTAGAGTGGAGCTCGAAAACGGTTCTCAACTTCTGGCTGAAGTTTTGAATCTTCGAACAGTTGACTCGTCACCCTTTGCCAGTGTCATTGAGGACATCAAATTTCAGCTCAAAATGTGGTTCTCGAAGCAAAGTTTTGTGTTTGTAGAAGAGATGCAAATTCCGTAGCCCATTAACTAGCTGAAATCGGTAGAATGTATCTACCAAATGAGTGTATTAGCTGGGACTCTATTGTACCGCTCCAAGTGGCTGCTCGTGTCCTAGATGATTTGCCTGGGCACCGTTACCATTTGTTGGACTGTGTAGAAAGCTAGAAATAGACTCGGTTTTGATAAAAGAAATCTGAGAGTCCCACGCCTCCCGGCTCGCTCACAGGCAAGTCCGGAGGGCCCCCCGCCGCACCAACCTCGAGCCCCTTGTTCGTCAGCCCTCCTCGCCGTCGCCTGCAGTGGCCTCCCCGGCCGGCTTGCCGGCGGCGGCGGGCCTCCCCATGACGCATGTTTTCTCTTTCCCATCTAGTCACCTCCATGGCCGGCCTGATCGCCAACGTGCGGGTGTGCCGGATACTCGCGATCTGCATGCTGCAGGTAGATGGCCTGGCGGTGCTCCTGCCGCGTCCCGTACATCACGCCCGGAGTAGCTCCCAAGGCTGGACGAAAATCGTCCCTAGATGCCCTACTGTTCGTGTGGTGCTCACGGTGCAGATCCATAGCCAGGCGGGCCGTGGGGTCCTTCCCGGCGGGGCGGCGCTGCCGAGCTCAGGATGTGGCGGTGTCCACTCCCGACTAGATGGCCCTACCCAGATGCCACGGCGCTGCAGCAGAGAGCAGCGCGGCCATGTCCGGCGTGCTCAGATCTGATCTGGGCCCAGGACCCGATCTGGGTCACACGGCCGATCGTCGCCAGTGCGGATGTGCGGGGCTGCCTTGTTCTCTACATCAAGTCCGACATAGAGATGACGGTGGTTTGGCCCTGCTGATCTTCGAGCGCCAAGTCGTCGATCTGCTTCATGCTAACCTTCTTGATCTGTATGCCGACGAGTTTCGGTCTTCCTTCTGGAGATTTCCGCTGATTGGCTCATGGCACCACTGGATATCTACATGAGAGTCGATCCGGTCGTGCACTCCCTTATCTTCATCCAGTGAGACTTCGTTAGGGCGTGGCACAAAGCTTCACTTTTTTTGTCGGTGCCTCGAGACATGTCTAAATATAGATTTTTGTGGTATATTGACGGAGGTGGAGAAATTCATGGTAGCTGCGATCGAAGGTTTTGTAATGGCGGGATGTTTTATTGGTGGTGATGAAGATTGGCAACATAGGTTCTTCCTGTGTGCCGGGTGTTGGTGACTTGCAGCAGGGGCCTTGGCAAGAGGGTGTGGCAGCACAGGTGGACTGCCTTTGGGTGGTGCTCCTTGAGTACCGAGTCACGATTTCCAAGGTGAAAGCCCAAGGTCTGGCCTTCATTGGTTGTGCCTGGCGATGGCCCTTGCTAAAGGCATTGTTTTGTGAACTCAGACTTTCTCCAGTGTGAAAACTCAAGATCTTTGATCGGACGACGACAAGCTTGTGCATTGTTTCCTTATTGGAGGTGTCATCTTTGGAGAATCTTTTTTACGGTCCAAGTGTTGTATTCGGTGGTGGTTAGTGTTGTTGTTGCGAGTGTGTCATCACCATGACGGGGTCTTTGTTTTTATTTCTTTCTTTCTTACTTTTTTCTTGGTTGTGTGCGTCGTTAATGTCTTTGGATATTTTGTTGATGCAGAGGCTGGGTGTAATTGGTATCTTCGTGATATCAATATATTTCTTTTATTGAAAGAAAAGAAATATGATGATCCTAAATCTTTAGTGTACAGGTTTTGCTCTTATCTTATTGTTCCGAGTATATTGTAGAAACCACAAGTCAAAAGAAGAATTGAGCTTGTGTTGTGGCGATGCTAAAACAAGTTTTTTTTTGAAAAAAAGATTACCCTAGTCTCTGCATCAAAATGATGCATGCAGTCATCTTTATTAATTATTAACAGAGCCTAGTAAAATGAATACAAAGATCAACCTAAAGCTACCTTCTAGGTGAACAAAGTCGCTACACCTATAAATATATAGATGTGTCATGTCCGCATCAACATACACCATCTAATCCAGTGGCCTCAAGAAGCCGCCCGCATGGCAAGCTGAGAGTACTAGCCGGTCTAGGCTTCCCACAACACGCACCACATGCGCACGCTCTAGGATCCGCCGCCGCCATCTTCCGTCATCCCGTCTTTAGGAAGAAATATTGCATAGATCTTGCCAGTCACTTCTTCCGTCAACGTCACCATGATGCCATACAACACCACCAGCGTACGTGCGTCGATCAAACCGCGTCAAACGCTAAGGCTTCACTGCTCCATGCCACCGAGACCCACCGTTTTCAATGTGGTCGATGTAACACTGCTCCACCTGTTGGCCCCTTCAGTGAACCTCTGCTCCAAAATGATGCCCTCATGAGGTAGAATGGCAACCATAGTCTCCGTCATCATCCGATCCGGAAGACCAACTATGGTTTCCCTAGGTACAGATACCCCTTGGAGGAAGAGGGACATGCCATCTGCAACTGCCCACGAACCCAAGCAGTGCTCACCGCCACATAGCTCTCATGGCGACACTTGTAATAAGGACACAAGGCCATGAGCGTCGTTGCTGCCCTATGGTTTTCAACCAAGAAAATGTGAGGTGAGAATAGGTAGGGCGGACCCGAACGTCTCCTCCAGAAAGAAAAAGGCACCCTCGGGCGTTGTCGCCGCCGCGGCCGGCCAGGGAATTATCCCAATCCAGATCCCCACCTCCCGCTCCGCCCCATCCAGGTGACTGGCTAGCAGCCTGACCATGTCCGATAAGATGGAGTGCGCGTAGCAGGGAATGGAGGAAGAATCAGCTCGACGCCATTGGCCACCGGGGCAGCAAGCCGCGACACTAACCCGCCGGTGGATCGCCGGCCACCCGTTCAGATCCCCGGCAGCCCACCGCCTCGCCGCGCCACCGGACAGGGAGGCCATCCCAGGGGCCGCCATCACAGATCCAAGGCCCTCCGCTGCAGAACGTGAGGAGCGGTGCCAGCCCTGCTGCCACGGCCGTCGCTAGGACGCCGCCTGGCCGCCACGCCGCCGTGGTCCATATCGGGGCCGCCATGGACCAGATTGGCGTTTGCCGCACTGCAGTGCGCCCCGAGCCACCCTATGATCCGCGGAAGGGAGCATTGCCTCTGCCACCGCCGTCCGACGGCTTTGCCCGGCACCGACGACCACCGGCGGCTAGGGTTGGGGCCCTCGGTCACCTGCTGGGGGCGGGTAGGAGGGGATGGAGAGGCGTCGCTTCTGTTGGGGTCGAACCCTTGCTACCTCTACAGAACCGAGGTAGACGAAGAAGATACTCCCTCCGTTTTTATTTACTCTGCATATTAGAGTTGACTGAAGTCAAACTTCGTAAAGTTTGACCAAGTTTGTAGAAAACAATATAGACATTTATCATAATAAATTTATACGATGTGAAAGTACATCCAATAATAAATCTAATGTTGTTGATTTGTTGTTGTATATCTTAATATTTTTGTTTATAAACTTGGTCAAAGTTTGTAAAGCTTGACTTTGACCAAAGCTAATATGCGAACTAAATAAAAACGGAGGGAGTAACTGGACAGAGTCGTAGTATCTCTCTCGCCACCACGCCTGATCACTTCTCTGTTATATATGGACGCGTACCACGCGTAACAAACGGATTACAAAGCCGGCTTTGTAGCTAGCCTAGGCAGCGCAGTACCCACGCAAGACGCGCTCACCCCAGCGCACGAACGCCTGATGGCTCGGTTTCCCTCAACGTGAGCCGCTGCTCATCCGCGGGACCTGGCCACCATCGCGCATAGTCAGTGCCCGCTGCAACTACCCATCGCTACACGACCTAGCACTACTGTGATGGACTTGCACGCGAGCCAAACTCACGCACACACATACACACGCCTACGGACCAGACACGGCCACACACTAGCGCCCGGCTCGACCAGCAATGCACACACGCGACGCACTTACGCATGGCCGTGACCCAGCCCGCCGACCCGACCTGGCGCACCTACGCCGGTCGCACCGCCACGGACCCGACCTGGCACACTGACGCCGGTCGCACCATATGCTCCGTCACGGCTTATTCCCAACAGCTTCTTGATCGAGCGGGACGGTGTCGGGTGGAGGAGATCTATGCCAACAGTGTTGGGTGGAAACCCTAGGAAAAAGGATTGGCGTTTGATGAGCTTCTGGTGTTGCCAAGCATGAACGAAGTTTCTGATGCTGATCCTGCAGTTTGCATAGTTGTGTTTGGGTTGCCCCCTGGTGCATGTGCTTCTTTTCTCATTTGGTTTTGTATGCTTCTCTCGTCTATAATAATCTGCAGCCTTGATGTTGCGACTAAATCTATTCCTTTTCATGGGCCTGATGTGGCATGTAATAGGAGTAGGTTTAGTTGCTGATCTGCTCATCCGCCTGTGGTTGGGTGTGTTTCCGGTTCTGTTTTTAAAACTTTTGTAAACTTGATGGTGGTTTCTTTAAGGAAAATCGGCGAGGAGGCTCGTCGTTTCACAAAAAGAAGACAAGTGTTGACTAGTTGAGAATATCATAGAGAAATTATTCTGAACCATGACATGGATTTCCTGGTCGTGGATCTGGTATTTCTTGGATGCCTTCGAGAAGTTTTGGTCGTGGTCGTGTGGTAGCTCGTCGTTGGCTGGTCGTGGCCAGGCTTGGCTCGTGCTGCCCGGGATGTATCTGCGGCTTCACTCGTGGTCGACTTTGTCATTGATGCTTCTCAAGTCCCATCTTCTATGGCCTGGGTGGAGAAAGGTCCGGCAGCGTTGTGCAGGAAGCCTCGTCGCTTGCACATGCTAAGTTTTACAGGTGCAACAGATAGCACCCAGCACAGGTCAAATGCTAGGTTTTCACCCTAGAAAACAAGTCCGAGCATCCAAGCTGCCTTCAACAAAGTAGCGGTGCGAAAACATCATCGTTGTCAGGCATGCCAACTCAAACCATACCTAGGGTTTTCACCCCGGAGCTCAAGACCGGGTACTGGAGAAGCACCACATCGAAGTCCTATTGTGTTGCCATCATTTTTCCACGATTCCAGCAGCTACAGTGTTGGGCTAGAAATCACCCTCGTTACCGCACAATCATTCCCTCCGCATCAAGTCGCCGTCCATAGATTGCATGTTACTGTCGAAGGCAGATTGGCTGAAGCGGGAGACACCGAAACCCATAAAGAAGCCTTCTGCGTGCATCTCTCAACATCGCTAGTATAACCCGCCAACAGTAGTAGCTGGGTCTGGAGAAAGAAACCATCACAAAGACCTTTCGTGACCATCGCAATCCGCAACGAGGGTGCCGCCGTACGTAGGCCGAAGTGACCACTAGACGGACCATCGCTGCGGCGGAGCACACTACACCAGACTGTCACCTCACAGGAGAGAATACCGCCCAGGCCAATCGAACACCATGGCCGTATCTGGGAGAGACACCTTGCAGTGTTCATGCATCGTCAGGGATATCATAGCCGGGTTGCGCGTGACCTCTGTCAAGCTTGTCGCCAGGCATGCCGGGTTGGTGCTCATCGCGGTTGCAGCCAGCAATGAGCCACTCCAAGGCGACACCACACCCGCGTGCACCAGATCGAAGCGAGCAGCACATCCCACATCCGCTTATGCTGCATCTCCTGTATTGCTGCGTGAATCTGCTGGTCCAACAGCGCTATTTATTAGCACTATGAACTGTCGCGTCTACGCAGAGGCCGATATGGTGCCGCCGGAGTTTCATCGTCGCTGCTGCTCACTTCTACTCGTCGCTATGGAACCACCGGAGGCCCGCCGCCACCATTGGCCGCACAGGCTTTGCCCGGCGGCGTCGCTCAGCAGCGGCGAGGGAGAGAGATCGGAGGAGAGGTCGCCGAAAACTGGATCGAGATCGCCTCCCGTGTCGCCCGTCTAGAAAAAGCTAACTTTGTTGGATCACTTGTAAGGAGATCCGCCGCTGAGAAGACATAGAGAAGAAGTCACTAGCTGTTTTACGATCAATTTGCACCATGAAGAGCTAGGAGAATCCCAGCCATCATCGAAGGGCTTCCCACTACATAGGCACGTCATGACAAAGAGAGTCACAGACCGTGCCAAAGGGCAATGGTTCTGCCGAGACAGCCCTGCACCTCCTCTAGGCCACACCACGGCCACCGTCACAAATAGAGGGATCCAAAGCACCATGCAAGGCAAAAAAAAAACTGAGACCGAAACCCAAGACCTCACCGCGGCCATGACCGACAATCGTGTGAGCAGCTGCCCTAGTAGCTAAACCTGGAGCAGAGGATCCACCCAGACTAAGCAAGGCAGCACACCCAGGGCACCGCGTCGCCAGAGCGCTGCACTGCCCAGCACCTCCGCGTCGCTGCATTGTACCCTGGGGTTGCAGCCACTGGACCGTCGACCCAGGTAGCCGCCGCCTCCAGGGAGCCAGATTTGGCACAAGAGCTTCCATGGAAGGTAGTAGCGGATTCCCCCGGACGACCAGCCACCCGCGCCGCACGTGACGCTGGACTGTGCCACCGCAGGTCGCCCACGAGTCCCCACCGCTAGGTCGCGCCCACGCCGCCAGCCCAGATGGGAGGAGGAAGTCGTCGCCGCCAGCGGCGGCGCTGCACTGGCTTTGCCCGACGACTGCAAAGGAGGAGGATGGGCTGTGGCGGCGGCTAGGGTTTCTCCCGGGGGTTCGGTTCTCTTCTACTCGTGGATTGCCGACTTTCGATTCAATGATCCTTTTAGGGTTTTTTGTCGTATCATGTCTATATGACATTGCATGGGCCATGCCTGCTATGTCATTGTGTCATCTTCTTCGGAAAAAAATACTACCTCCGTCTCGGTGAATAAGTCATTCACGTAGTTCTAGGTTGACGATTTAACAATCTAAATATGTATTTTATGTGACAAAAAATATATATATATATATAGAAACTACATTCATGTAGAAATATAGTGATATATTTTTCATGACATATAACACATATTTAATCTCTCAAATCGATGACATAGAACTACGTGAATGACTTATTCACCTAGACGGAGGTAGTACCTTGATTTCATTGGAACCTGTGAACTAAGAAAGTGTACACCATGTTTTTACTCCCCCCAGATGCTAGATCAAAGAAGTGCTAACCATGTGTTTTATTTGCTGGAAACATGTTTATCGCTGCCATCTGCTTGTAATGATTAAATGAAATGGTATAGAAGTAGGTACCATTGAAGAACGAGAATATTTCATGAAGATGATACTTTGACAAAAGAGGACAGTTAATATCAAATGGAATTTTTATTCCCAAAAAAAATAATATCAATCAAACGGAATTTTACTGGCGTATGCTAACTTTATAACATAATCATTCAACAATAGCAAACTACGTAGTTGCCCATGCAAACTGCATGGGTTAATTAGTACACCCTATGTACCTAAATATAAGACGTTTGCGTAGTTTAAATTGGACTGCAAAAACGTGTTATATTTAAAAACAGAGATAGTAGTATATTCCAATATAAATTAGTGATCAGAATTGCATTTGGTTGAAATGGCATCCTCTTTAACTGGTTAGGAAAGAATATTTTGTACTTACCCGTTCTTCCATAAGCATATAGTATTTATTGTTGGTAACCAAACAGAGGAGGAGGACACCAAAACTGTACACGTCGTTCTTCAACGAGACAATACCACTTCGCGCATATTCTGGTGCCATATAATGCCTGAATCGAGAAATGGAATGAAAAATCCCAAAATAAAAACAAAGTGAAGATCTGCATATTATTGCCCGTCACGAAAACTGAAATTAACACTAGAAAAAGTATTTGGATACTGTACTTACTTCGAGCCCTCGAACTCGTCAGTTCTTTCTTCAGTGTGCCCCGGATATAGTATTTTTGATTTCTCAAATCCACTAATCTTAGGAATCATACCAGTGTCCAAGATGATGTTTCCTGGATGCAAATCCAAATGGACAATGTTTTTGATGTGGAAATGAGACACTCCCTCTGCTATTCCTCGAATTAGTTGGAGTTTGCAGGACCAATTCAGATTTTCTGGAAATCACACTTACCATTTGTTAGAGACGGCAACGTAAGGAATTTGGAGCGGACGCTAACTGTTACTCGATATATAAGTTGAGAACGCATATACCACTGATATAGCAATATAGGCCTCCAAGTGGATAGTACTCTTCGACCGTCAGGTCATGAATTTCAACAACCCTCACCGATTCGCCCTCGACATAAGATAGGACCTCAATCTCTTCATGGCAGAACCCCAGACATCTAGTAATATTTTCATGGTGACCCAACAGTTTAAAAACCCGAACATAGTGATTTGCGACTTGCTGTGCTGGCCTAAACATTCTGACAGCGACGTCGTTGCCCCCAGGAAGAAAGCCCTGAAAAGCGTACACGTCAAATTCAATCATCAGTTCATTTTACAAAACATACTATACCAGAGGAACATTAGACATAGCTTTAGGGCATCTCTAGCCGATCCCCTAAATAATACAGAAGTAAACAGCCGAGTAAACATTAGTGGAGAATTTTTACTCTAGTAAGTTTTGATCGTTTCTAGACAATCCCTTAAATTTAGCCATGTAAAACATGAATGGTTCAAATGAACACAAATTTGATTTAAACAATTACTTATCAAACATACTAACTGAAATTTAGTGGCGATTCATAATATTTTACAATGCTATTAATCAAAACTTAGTTCAAGCTTGCTAGTTTAACCGAAACTAAGCCTAAAACTAACTAATCTCAGTCGTTATATTCAGCGACCTCTTTCCACTCGGCTCTGGACAGGCCACCAATCATGGGGTCTGGGCCTTGGTCGTCGTCTGGGTCATCCAAGATGTTGTCGCCGACGAATATGCTGGTGACCTCGTTCCTGCCGCCGCCGCCTCCGTTGGCTCCTTAGTTGCCTCCGCTACCTCCGTCGTCGCAGCCGTTTTCATCGCTTGAAAAATTGATAACCTCAGTCCTTCTGGCGGCGTACTCCCCGCGCAGGCGGAGCTCTGCCTCGACGCACTCTGGGTAGCGTCAGCGGAGCTCCGCCATGTACGCTTCGCTACCAGCATCCACCCTGAGAGGCTCGCAGGCTTCTCTGTCCTCCCACCGTGCACATTGATTGACCACCCGTCGGTCCACCGGTGGCGGCAGATAGTCGGTGGGGAAGTTATGGTGGCAGGCGAAACCGTACAAGTGCACCGACTTGATGTTGTATGTTAGAATAAAACAGTAATGTAAGATCATAGTCGACACACCAAGGCATGATATTTATTAACGAGGTTTACCGATATGGCTACATCCTCAGGGCATGACTAGGCGCTCCTCCCCAAGATACGGCAACACCGGCCGCCCGGGCACCGACACAAGCCGTCGGCTCCCCCGCGTACCTGCTGCTATCAAGTCGTCATAGGTTACAACATGTGGTGCCCCTCCATATATAAGAGGCCTAGAATACAACGTGTTCGACTCCTACACGACTCGTACCTAAACACACCAATTACAACTCCAAGTCCACGTAACCCCTTGGGTACATAATATTCTACACATATAACAAACTTCACCTTGGCGATATTCTCCGTCACCTAGAAGTCGTCCATGCTCGAACCTCCTTGTACTCCGGACTTGGGTTGTCTTCTTTATAGCTTACTGAGAGCTACCCGACAGGCCAGACCCGTCGCCACCGTGGGACTCCACTGCTACTCCTGCAGCTCCACTCTTCATGGCTCCACCTGCAATAGTGCTCCATTGCAACTTGTAGAGATGTGAAGCCGTCCTCTCTCCTATCATCATGGTCACCTCATCTTTCATGATTTTCACCTTGGCGAATATTCTCCGTCACCTAGAAGTCGTCCATGCTCGAACCTCCTTGTACTCCGGACTTGGGTTGTCTTCTTTGTAGCTTACTGAGAGCTACCCGACAGGCCAGACCCGTCGCCACCGTGGGACTCCACTGCTACTCCTGCAGCTCCACTCTTCATGGCTCCACCTGCAATAGTGCTCCATTGCAACTTGTAGAGATGTGAAGCCGTCCTCTCTCCTATCATCATGGTCACCTCATCTTTCATGATTTTCATGGTCTTCTTATCCCGATCACAACGGAACTCTATACCACCATCATGAAGAACACCAAGCGAAATTTGGTTCCTCCTTAGCCCTGGCACATGCCTGACTCCTCGAAGCATCCGCTCAACTTTGTCAAACATCTTGATTTTGATGTCACCTACTCCAGCAACACGATAACATGTGTCATTGCCCACATAGCTAAACCAAACTCACCAGCCTTGTACAAATCGAACCACTCCCTGTTGGGTGTCGCATGAAAAGAGCAAGCCGAATCCAACATCCACGCTTCATCTTTTGTTGACCACCTGTTTGATACTACGAGGGGATCACTATTGTTGTCTGAGTCATCAGCACGAGTAGCCGTATTAGCACTTGCCCCACCCTTCAGTTCTGAGAATTCCGTTTTTACATGCATGTCCCCAATCCTTGCACCTATAGCACTGCACTTTTTTCTTCTTTTTCTTCTCTTATCCCTTCCCGAGCTGATAATCTTTAACTGTCAACCCCAAACCTTGAGTACTCTCCCTTTCTGCAGCCTTCTTTTGCTTCCTAAACTCATGTCCAAGCAACGCTGCGGTGACTAAATCATTATTGATGGTTGTCTTCCATGTGTCAATGTAATGACCAAATGCTCATAGGATGGTGGCAACGAAACAAGAAGTAGTGCCTTATCCTCGTCCTCAATCTTCACATCCAGACGCGCTAGATCCATGACCAACTAATTAAAGGCATTCACATGCTCCATAATATCCAACCCCTCGCGCATCTTCAGCTCATAGAACTTTTGCTTCAAATACAATTTGTTGGTCGCTGACTTGGAAATATAACGACTTGCCAATTTGTCCCAAATTTCTTTAGGAGAATCTTCATCCATGACATGATACATGACCTGATCCACAAGACAAAGCCGTATGGTAGCGGCCGCCTGCACTTGCATATCATCCTCCCACGCATCATCGTCAACCTTGGCCGGCTTCGTCTCCTGCAAACCCTTCAAGGTTCCCTGCTGCACCAGAAGATCCCTGCCTCTTGTCTGCCATAGACAGAAGTTACCCGTGCCTTCAGATTTCTCCACATCAAATTTGGTAAACCCAGCAACCATCATAACCCTTTGCTCCTGCTCACGTGCGAAACTCCCATCTAGGATTTCCTTGCCTCTCGTCGGCGCCGCCGATCCGCCTCACCTCCTATGGTCCTTGGACCATGGAGGCACGGTGGATCCCAGCCTTTGCCGGCAGGAGGGCTCCGTTTTTAGATGTTTTCTCAGTTTTGTTAGGGTTTGTGCCATGCTCAAGAAGATGAGGTGGCCGCGGCATCTTGAAGATGGAATAAGGTCCTCCCCGCCTAGCTCCCGTCCCGGTGATATTTCAAGCATCGTCGGAAGGCGCCTGGAGGTTTTTCTCCGATGGATCTCGTGGGATCCGGTTGGCATTTATCTTTGGTGGATCTGACTGGATCAGGTCTTCGTTCGTCTATGTTTGTGTATCTGCAGGTTGGATCCTTCCGGTCTATGCTTCTCTTCATCGGCGGAGGTTGATGTTCTAGTGAGTTGCTCCTATGGGGCCTTAGCACAACGACTTCTCGACTGTCTACTAGAACAGTGTTTGCCCGACTCCTACGAGGGAGGGGGGATGACGGCGGCGCGCCTTCGGCTCGCTCCAGTGCTTACAGTCGTCGCTAGGTGGTCTACGGACTTGGATGTAAATTTTACTTCTAGCGTTCTTTGTACTACCTTGACAGTTGATGAATAGATCTGAAGTTTTCTAAAAAAAATGGTGAATTCTGGTGCCATGCCGAGCCATGATCTAACCGACCTGTTGCTGCCGATCTTACCGCCCTTGTTTTCCTTTGCGACTTCCTCACGAAAAAACATCACTGATCCTGTATTCCTCGTCTAAAACCACAACACAGTCCGCAATCTACCAAAAAATCTAGGACGCCGATAAGTGCCACACGTGTGGGCCTTAGGGAGTCTGCCCATACATTTTGTGTGGTGTATAAGAGGAACAGCCCACACACCTACGTGTGGGGAAAACAAGTCATGCCCACACACCTCTTTTTTTCCCTCTCAATCCTTCTCACACGTGTGCGTGTGAGCGCGAAATAGATAACGCCCACACGCCCCGTACGTCAGGCCTCGTACCTCGTGGTCCCGCACGCCCCGCGTGACAGTCACCACGCGTCCCGCAGTTGCCATGGTCCAGACCCTAGTCCATGTTCGTTTAACTGTAGTTGCCATGTAGCTGAACTACGGTGGTCATGTCGGGCAACTACAGTTGCCATAATTGCTCAACTGCGGTTGCCATGTATGGTCTGGTCTACTGCAGTTGTCATGATTTCAAAATTTAAGGAGTTGCCACCCACTAACATTAGGCAGTTGTCATGTAGCACTACAAAATGGCATGGCAAAAAACATGTTCGGATAAAAAAGAGAGTTGCCATGTGCTCACAAGCACGCTAGGGCAGTTGCCATGTAAAGAGAAAGAGCTGCCATCTGCTTACGTGCACGCTAGGCAATTGCCATGTACCAGGCAAAAACACATGGCAACTCGGGTGAAAGAGAGTTGTCATCTGCTTACAAGCAAAGCTAGGGCAGTTGCCATATACCCTGCAGAAACACATGGCAACTGCCAGCTTTGGGTGTGGGAGATGAGACGGGCGTGTGGGCTAGATGGCAAATGCCCACACACCAACCCTTGTGCGTTAGTGAAAAATGGCGTGTGGGCGAACTGCTGAACGCCCACACACCGGCCCCTCCCGTGTGGTGAAACGGTCGTGTGGACGACCGGATGAATGCCCACACACCAGCCCAGTCCTACGTGGTACTAGAAATATGCCAAGATTCGTGTGTTCACAAACAGACGCGGATTCATGCGTATGGGCGAGATGCAAATGCCCACACGTGTAGGTGTTAATGTTTTCAAAAATCTAACCTGCACAACCTCCTGTCCGCCCTTCAGAAAATCACCGTGAAGTCCCGCCGATGCGTAGCCGAAGACAACTGCTCCATCTTTTTCTGAGAACCTGCAGACTAATTTTGTTGTGCTTTCTAGTCTCGTCGCCCTAGCCCTATATTTCCCCTGGGTCAGCCGGCCTTACCTTTTCCTTCCTTGACACAGAAATAGATCCAAGGTCTGTCACGGTTTGACGGTTTGTTAGGCCTTGCCAAACTAAGTCACTTACGGACCCACGTTCTATGCTTGCACACGTTTTTTTAATCATAATCAGGTTTTCGCATTTATTCTTGAATTTATTTTAAGATTTTCGGCGATACACATTTAGTGAGGGAGACGTTCCCGTCAACTACGAGGTGCCGTAACTTCGTAAATTTCAAGATGATATGCCGGCTCAGTCTTTTGGAGATGCTTATAGGGATAAGGTGTACGTGTGTGCGTTTATAGGGATAAGTGTATGCGCGTATATATATAAGAGCTTGCGTCTGTACTGTGTTCAGAAAAAGATCGGCTGACCGCGTGTATGGTAATCCCCTGGACTCCTGCCAAATACTCCCTCCGTCCTGAAATACTTGTCGAAGAAATGCATAAAAATAGATGTATCTAAAATTAAAATATGTCTAGATACATTCATTCCTCCGACAAGTATTTTCGGACGAAGGGAGTACGATTTTTCTTCCCTTGTGCGCTGCACCGCGTCCGACGAAACCTACTACCCTTAACCTTCTTTGCCTTGCACGTCGCACCGCTGCCGAGACCGATTGCCACACGCCTCTGAGGCTCCAAGAGGTCGTCTCGCGCAACGCCAGGTACCGAAGTCTGTCCAACCTTTCCTCTTTCCGTGTCCTTCGGAAAATTTCGCCGATGTTGTATCTCCAACGAGAACTTCACCATGTCTTTGATTTTGGTTCTCGTCAGCAAACTGAACAGCCTTGTCGCATGTACTCGCCGCACGTCGACCCTGGCATGACCTTGCCACAACAGTCGCCACCTTGCGCATAACATCTGTGCACCAGCCGTGCCATACCCTGGCCACCCACGTCGCCGACACAATCCATCCGCAGTATCGTGCCGCCGCCCTTGTACAACATTGAGCGCATCATCTAAATGCTCTCACACTCCGATCTATCCAGCTGTCACCCACGTCTGTTCGTCGGTCTGATCACGAGCCGAATCCATCGCCTCAGCAACGTCTTCAATAGCCACTACGCCGGTCTGATCGCCACACCTAGTTGACCCTTACCGACTGCAGCCCATCGAATGGTTCAGGCCTCCTGCTCGAAGTGTCTGATATGGCCACATCCCTGGGGCATGACTACGGGCGCTCCTCCCCAAGATACCGCAACACCGGTCGCCCGGGCGCCGGCACAAGCCGTCGGCTCCCCCGTGTACTTGTTGCTCTCGAGTCGTCATAGGTTACAACGTGTGGTTCCCCTTCATATATAAGAGGCTTAGGATACATAGTGTCCGACTCCTACACGACTCGTACCTAACCACACCAATTACAACCCCAACTCCACGTAACCCCTTGCGTACATAATATTCGACACAAATATAACATTGTATGCACGCAACCACTGCCGCCAAGTGGAAGGAGCCCAGTCAATGGGTCTTCTCGGTGTCCCTATGATAGATCTCGGCGACCTAAGTCCCCCATTTGCGCTGCCACACGCTGTGGTAGTTTGGCCCTGGCGACAGCGACGGTGGCGGCGGGAGGTCGGGGAACGCTGGTATGACGCGGGAGGAGGACGGGCGGGAAGAAGAGGAGCCAACGACGCTGGAGGAGGAGGCGCGGCGTCAATCCACCAGCCACGCATTTGGGATGAGCGGCGCCGGCCGGATCCAGCTATAAGAGGAGGCGCGCGAGTGGTGGATTTGGGTGGTGTGGGGAGTGTGTCCCGTGTTTTTCTTGGTGGCCGAGCGGACGAGTATTTTCACTCCTCGGTGGCCGCTCGTTTATACTCCTTTATCCTCTTTACGAATTCGGTTATGTGTTTGTTTGAGGAGTAAATCAATTTTTTTTACTCTTACTGGTTTTAAAGGATCGGCTAGAGATGCTTTCAGAGACGGCCTGCGTGGGATATGGAAGAAAACCAAGTGGAAACAGATCATACGGACTATGAACGTGTTGGTTCGTGTCATTGTAACGTAATTTGATTACATTGTAACAGATATTGTTAGGTTGCTTGTGGTCGAAACCATCCATCCGGGCTAAAGTTCTAGGCTTGGCATTGGTTCTCGCCGACTTTCTACACATATGTTAAACCTTCAAATTCTATTTCTTTTAGCTGGGCACTATTCTTTCAGTGGTATACGTATCCATTGACTAGTAGGTTCAAGTAAAGATTTCAGTAATCTTGAGATTTGTCGGGCTAGTCTCTAACGGCGTGTTTGGTTGCCCGGATCATATTTGGCCACATCTCATCCAGTTTGCTGGTTGAGTGTGGCCTGGCTAGGCTAATGCAATGGTAAACTAAGATGTGTGTTTGGTTGCTTGCGTGATGTGAGACTGGCTAAGCTGGATATGTGTTTGGTATGGTGTGTTTGAATGCGCTCATATGGACGAGTGTGTATGCATGTTGTGAGCAAAAGTACCCTTTTGCACCGATGCTCATACGCACCCTCATGAACAGTAAAATAGAAACAAAAAAAGATTAAAAAAGATCTGAATTTTTTGGAGACAAGCTATTACGAATTCTTAACATGCGTGCAAAATTTCTTTAAGAAACAACATTCCAGAAATGTTGTGTAAAAAAACAAAATTGATGCTACAAAAAGTCTCAAAGAGGTATGGCGTATTTGCATGCACTCGTATGGATGAGTGTGTATGCATACCCTTCTGCACCTGAGCTCATATGCACCCTCGTGAATAGTAAAATAGAAAAAAAAAGGTTTAAAAAGATCTGAACTTTTTTGGATTGAACATGCATGCAAAATTTCATGAAGAAACAACATTCCAAAAATGCTGCGTAAAAAAGAAAAATTGATGCTACAAAAAGTCTCTTTCCTAGAGCCACAATTTTTTTTTACGGCAACATTTTTCGAATGTTGTTTGTGTTGGAAATATGCCCTAAAGACAATAATATTTGTATTATTATGACATTGAAAGAATGATCATATTGAATCAACCCGAATATGTTTGTTAGGAAATGAGATAATATCGTTTGTAATCAATTATAATAACATGAAATGTTAACGTGTGATTTTGCTCCTTAGACCATGAGAGTATCGTCGTCACTTCTTACTGTATGACGGGCTTTGGGGTTGCTCAAACATCACCTGTAACATGATGATCATAGCAACAACTTTCAGGTTCACTGGAAAGTTTGTCAAGTAACTAGATAGCTCGAGAGTGGGAGTTGCTCCTTCGACGATGGAGAGATACCCTTAGGGCCCTCTAGATGTTACATCATCGATCACCGTCTGGCCAAACACAGGTGACTACGTCACGGGGATTCCGAAACACGATAACGAGAAAGAACAAAATCAGTAATGAGGATTTTGGTATAGTGAGCATAGTGATGACTCGGGAGGATACCAATGCATCTCGGGTTTTGTGAAGTGTGCGAAGCAAAGGGAACATCATATAATAACCAAAGGTTCGCTCGAACATAATTCGTGTGCTGATAGGGACCGATATGGATGTCCACCGTACCGCTGTTGGTCATTGAATGAAGAGGTTTTGTTGATGTACTCCCTCCATTTTTATTTAGTCCGCGTATTAGCTTTGGTCAAAATCAAGCTTTGTTAACTTTAACAAAGTTTATAAACAAAAATATTAACATATACAATTAGAAATCGATTTCATTAGGTTCATTGTTGGATGTACTTTCATGTCATGTAGATTTGTTATAGTAAATGTTTATATTTTTTTTCAATAAACTTGGTCAAACTTTATGAAGTTTGACTTCAGTCAAACCTAATATGCAGAGTAAATAAAAATGGAGGGAGTATATGAGTATCTAAATCTACGGGATCACGAGCTTAAGGCAATCACATTCTGCTGAGTGTTAGTAGGACGGGAGTCATGCCAATATATTTGTGCAATTGTTTCATTAATATTCAAAATAGTTTCGAGAGGATCTAGAAGCGTTTCAGGGTCACCGAAAGGGTTTCAGTGAGTACCGAGTAATACCGGGTATTACCAGTAAATTATATATAGGTGGAAAATATTTTTGGAGATTTTAAAAATATATAAAATGATCTGAAAGTATTTAGAACATTTTATTTTAAATTTAAATATTAACGGGCATAAAAAGTCAAGAGATGGAAGGCAACTTGGGCCACAAGGGCCCAAGTGGAGGAGGCGCCCCCCTGTCCTTGGGGGGGGGGGGGGGCCCCCCCCTTTCCGTGGGGGGGGGGGGGGGCCCCCCCCTTTCCGTGGGGGGGGGGGGGGGCCCCCCCCTTTCCGTGGGGGGGGGGGGGGGCCCCCCCCTTTCCGTGGGGGGGGGGGGGGGCCCCCCCCTTTCCGTGGGGGGGGGGGGGGGCCCCCCCCTTTCCGTGGGGGGGGGGGGGGGCCCCCCCCTTTCCGTGGGGGGGGGGGGGGGCCCCCCCCTTTCCGTGGGGGGGGGGGGGGGCCCCCCCCTTTCCGTGGGGGGGGGGGGGGGCCCCCCCCTTTCCGTGGGGGGGGGGGGGGGCCCCCCCCTTTCCGTGGGGGGGGGGGGGGGCCCCCCCCTTTCCGTGGGGGGGGGGGGGGGCCCCCCCCTTTCCGTGGGGGGGGGGGGGGGCCCCCCCCTTTCCGTGGGGGGGGGGGGGGGCCCCCCCCTTTCCGTGGGGGGGGGGGGGGGCCCCCCCCTTTCCGTGGGGGGGGGGGGGGGCCCCCCCCTTTCCGTGGGGGGGGGGGGGGGCCCCCCCCTTTCCGTGGGGGGGGGGGGGGGCCCCCCCCTTTCCGTGGGGGGGGGGGGGGGCCCCCCCCTTTCCGTGGGGGGGGGGGGGGGAGGGGGTTAGGGACTCCTCCCCCCTTTGGCCGGTGCCCCAAGGAGGCTTTCCCTCCTTGGTCGCGGCCCTCCTCTCCCCCTCTAACCTATATATACTTAAGATATGGGCAATAATGGAACACACATGTTTTGGAGTCTCCTCTAGTTCTTCTAGTTTGAATTCTTGCTGATCCTAGTTGACTAATTACAGCTAGGCTAATAATCTTGTCCTCATAATTTGAAGCCCCATGTGTGGTTCAAATCTCCTCCCTCTAATTCTCCGGCGACGATTAGCTCTAGACAGTGAAGCGCTGTCGGATCATGAAGGTTGCATGATTGCAACCAAGTAGAGAGGTCGTGATTTCGTTCTTTGGTTCGAGGGACAATTCGTGGGTGGTCCGTGGATCGTTCATCAACGGTTCAAGGGACTCCAATTATGATCAACATCGTCACGTTCTTCTTCCGCTGCAACTCGGCAACGGTAACGATCATGATCCCAGACGTGGAGCACCTACCCGGATCCGCCACCGAGGAATCCGTCGCCGGCTGCCAGGCCGCTCGAAGAGGTGTCGCCGGCCCCATGGGAGGCCGGGCCGCCAGCACTAGTACAAAACAGGGCATACGTCCGGGCCAAATAAGCCCATTAGTCCCGGTTCGCTCACGAACCGGTACCCATGGTCCCATTTGTCCCGGTTCGTGAGGCCAGGGGCCTGCCGGGCCTCGTGGGGCCATTGGTCCTGGTTCGTCTGGCCCCTTTGGTCCCGGTTGGCGGCACGAACCGGGACCAATGGGCCCCGCTCCTGGCCCACCACCACTGGTACCGGTTTGTGGCCTGAACCAGTACCAAAGCGTTGTCTTTCGGGCCGGGTCAGGCCACAAACCGGTACCAATCCAGCCCGCAGAAGGCCAAGTAGGCCCAACAGGCATAGAAGTGACAATTAGGCCCGTAAGCCTGCAATTGAGAGGAGCTCAAAAGGGGTGCGGCAGTGGGGCTTATAAACCACTGCGCGCCCCTCTCAACTAGCGAGGTGGGACTAAAGTTTTGGCCACAGGCAGCAGGAGCTTTGGTCCCGGTTGGTGGCACCAACCGGGACTAACGGGGTGAATTGGTCTCGGTTGGTGCCACCAACCGGGACCAAAGGCCTCTGCTTCCCGCCCTTTGGGCTGCTGAAGAGAGACCATTGTTCCCCGTTGGTAATGTCAACCGGGGCTAAAGGGGAGCATTTGTCCCGGTTCTAGCGACCAACCGGGACCAATGCTTCGTCTATATAAACAGCGCTTGCGAAATTTTCGTTTCAGTTCCTTATTCTCCCGCCACGCCCGTCGCCGCCGTCCTCTGCCCCGTCGCCCGCGCCCGTCCCCGTCGTCGCCCTTGCCTCCGACGACGTCCCGCGCCGCCCCGACGTCGTCCCACGCCACCCCGACCCCGTCGCCCGCGCCCGTCGCCCACGCCGCCCTCTGCCCCGACCTCGCCGTCGCCGCCCTCTTCTGCGCCTCGTCGTCGCCGCCCAGTCAGCCCTCCCTTCCCCCACGCCGCCGCCCCTGCCTGCTCTGCTTGCCGCCCTCTGTCGCGCGCCGCCGCCGCCGCCCCGGCCGGCCTGCTCTCTGTGGTGCATTGATGTATGATTTTTTTGTTCATTGATGTATGTATATATGGATGTTGTGTGCATATGTATATATATGCAGATGTATGTATGTTCTATGGATATGTATGCATTGATGTATGATTTTTTTTGTTCATTGATATATAGGATAAATGTTTCCTACAAGCAGTGATAGTTACTATCACTTGCGTTTTGTATGTTGTATGTAGTATCTGTCAAAATTAAGAGTATATACGTGTAGTATGTAATATATAACAATAATTAGGTAGTATATATACTAATTTTTAGGTAGTATATACCATATTTTGAGTATGCTCTTTTTTACGTACAAATATGTACGTATTTCACAAATATAACAAAAACTATGGGTTCATATGTAATTTTTTCATGTAACTTATTTTGAAATATCTTAGATATAGTATATGAATATATTTAAAATGATAAAGTAGTATATATAGTATCACATGGTAGTATATGAGACATATGGGGAAACTACCACCGGCTGGTAGGATGGATTTTCCATATATATATATATATATATATATATATATATATATATATAGCCTGATTTTCGCCGGCTTGGGCCGAAAATAGTGCCGGCGGACCCAGCCCAAACCCGGCGCGTAGGGGGCGCCCGGGAGCGCCGGGGCGAGCTGTTTTGGCGCGAAAAAGACGCGGTCCAGCCGCGTCAGCGACTCGGCGCCTCGTCTTCCCCCGACGGCCTCGGTTCCCGCTGGGAATCAATGGCAAGGCTGTCGCCGGTCAGCCTTGCCATTGATTCCTCACGGGCGGCGCTTCACGGGACGGCGCGCCGACGCCTCCCCTCCCTCGCACGCGTACACACGGGCACGGCCCGGCTATAAAAGCCGGCTGCCTCCACTCGCCTGTGCCCACACCAGCCCCGCCCCTCGCCGCCGTCCAGCCCCTCCCTCTCCCTGCCTCTCCCTAGCGCCGCCGCCCAGCCCCTCCCTCTACCTCTCCCGAGCCCGCCCAGCCCCGCCGTAGCCATGGCAGAACGCTTCCCCGGAGACGAGGCGGCGGCCAACGGCTTCGGCCGCCGTTCGCTCCGCGAACAGGAGTCCTGGCTCCTGTTCCAGGCGAACATCCCGGCGCCGCCGGACATGCGCGTCGGGCCAACGGGGTGGAGACTCACCACCGGGGGAGTGCCCATTCCCCCGTTGCCCGATGCCGTGGCGAAGCCGAAGTACTTCGCCGAGGAGGTCGAGATCGTGCGCGCGTCCCTCACCGACGCCCAACTCTCCCTCCCTCAGTACGCCGCCGACAACCACGCGGCCTGGGCGGCGTATTTCGAGCGCCGCCAGCAGCAGCGATTGGCGTCCACCAACGGCGCGCCGGTGGTCGGCGGCCGGCAGAACAGCGAGGGGCGCCACCTCTGGTGGGGCGTCCCCGGCCGCACACTCGAGGGCGTGCTCACGTACCTCGAGGGCGGCAACGACCCGCCGTTGGCGTACACCCCGGCGCAGCACCGACGCGTCGGGCCATGGGCGCCAAGGAGGTTCGGGTCCTCCTCCTCCTCTTCCTCCTCCCGATCCTCATCGCACTCCTCCGGCACTCCGGCCCTGCTCGGCGCCAAGGCCGAGCCCGCGGCGGAGTCGCCGCTCGGCCGGCGCACTCGCAGCGCCGGCATCGTTGGCCGGCGCGCCTCCTCCTCGTCGGCTCCTCCGCGCTTCGTCAAGCCAAAGACGGAGTCGGGGCTGGCGCCGGTGAAGACGGAGCCGGGGCTGGCGCCGGTGAAGGCGGAGTTCGACGACGACGACGCGGCCCTAGAATGGGCGCGCCAGGACTCCATTGCGATGGAGAAGGCGCGCCGGGAGAAGGCGAAGGAGCGCCAGCGCGCCGCCCTGCGCCGCTTCGAGGAGCGCCGACGCGGCCGCGATGAAGACGGGGTCGTCGTCCTATGCGACAGCGATGACGACGACGACGACGCGCCGCCGCCAGTCCGCCATGGCGACGCCGGGTTTAGCAGGGGCGCCCGCGTCAAGGATGAGAAGGCCGCCGACGACGATGGCGGCGACGACTTCAGCCCCTTTTTTTCTTTTTTAGATTAGGTTTATGTAATGAAAATGCGCAAATTTCTCCGAAATTTGCCATGTTTAGCCGAAATTTAACTACTTTTTGTCATAACTTCGCCAAACGGCCCTTCTTTTTTTATTTTAATACGCGCCTGGGGGCGGCCCTGAGGGTCGCCATGGAGTCCCCAGGGCTATTTTTTGTGCCGGCTCACCCCCAGGCGGCCCTTTTAGACGCTTCCTGCAGGCCAACGGCGGGAGATGCCGTAAGACCTTATTATGATAACACTTTCGCTTATTCTGCTAGCACCTCCTTCCCCACGACCTCACCTCCTCTCCTCCACACAGCCGCACCCTTCAATCCCCACTACCTGTCAACCCTCCCACCTTCTTCCCCCCGAGGCTAGCAGGGGCACCGGATCTGAGCAGCCTCCTCCCCCGCGATGCCTCGCCGCCTTACCCTGGCCGCGCTGCGATGCCTCGACGTCGGATCCAGGCCGCCCGCCCTGGCCACCGCCCATCGCTGCCCGCCCCGGCCACCGCCCCGCGCCGCCCGCCCTGGCCACTGCCCCGCGCCGCCCGCCATGGCCTCCTCACTTCCAGCAGCTCCCCTACGGCCACCTATAACCGTGGGTCGAGGTCGCCATGGAGTCCCTGGCCTCTGGCTCCACCTCCCCCCCCCCCCCCCCCCCCCGTTTTCCCCCCCCCGCCGGGGTCCCCCCGCCCCCCCCCTCCCCGCCCCCCCCCCCCCCCCCCCCCCCGCCGCCCGACCCGCCACAGCCCCCCCCCCCCCCCCCCCCGCCCCCCCCCCCCCCCCCCCCCCCGCCGCCCGACCCGCCACAGCCCCCCCCCCCCCCCCCCCCGCCCCCCCCCCCCCCCCCCCCCCCGCCGCCCGACCCGCCACAGCCCCCCCCCCCCCCCCCCCCGCCCCCCCCCCCCCCCCCCCCCCCGCCCCCCCCCCCCCCCCCCCCCCCCTACTGTGTAGCCTCCCGGCGGGGGATCCGGGCCGGCAACCGTCCCCGGCTCGCCTCCCACGACGGATCATGGCCAGCAACCGCCACCCCAGCGCAGCTCGGTTCCTCCCAATATGCAGCTTGGTTGCTGCCGTCTCCTTCCCCCTCACCCACGCCGCTTGGGAAGCGAGGAGCATGGCGGAGGAGCGTGCTTATGTCCGGGGTAGGTGCGGGCGTGTGGGCCTCTTGGTTTCGGGGCTAACCTCCGGCAAGGTAGCACCGCCCCAAACTTTCCACGCCGACGGGTGATGGCGGAGGCGACGCACTCGGCTTTTGTGTGCCCGAGCCGGTTCCTGAGGGGGAGGAGGTAGGAGTCGACAGCTTCTCTGATCTCTCCCAACGATACATCAATCTGCTTCTGCTCCGCCTACGGATGCCCGGAAGTGCAGGTTGCCCTCACTGCAGGTTCAGTTAGTGCGCCGGTGCAGTACCCACAACGTGAGAGGACGACGGGCGTCCGGCAGTGCAGTTTTGTGTGCTCAGAAAATTGCAATCAAGTGTGTATGAACACAAAATGATTTTAGATTTCCAGTCTGGTTTTGGAGTTTTTGTGTGCTCAGAAATTGCTGTGAAGTGCAGATGGACAGCGACCCCCAATTCACTTTACTGTTTTTACTATTCTTTTCCAGAAAATATGTAATTTTGCTTGAGGCTTGTTCTACAAAAATTGCTGGGGCTTGTTTGTACAAAAATGGTTACCTAGGTTCAGATCTTTTTATGTGCAGTTCCCTTGGTTCACATCATTATATTGCAGGATTCTAGTCGCTCACTATGCTACCGTTCGCCCCCAGCAAAAAGACAAATATATGGAGCAGAAGTGAAAAAGAAGGCAGTGCGTGCAGTTCGGTTTTTGCCTGGAGGGAGGCTCGCTCCTGACCCCCTTGTTGGCGCAGGGCACTCCGGTGGGGGCCGTGGTGCACTCTGGTCCTGCTGCAGATCGTTGTTTTGCTGTTTGTTTCTTATCAAGTGTAGAATATGGTCCACTATTGTTTGCTCTTGAGGTTCAACTTACTTGTTCTTGCAGGAAGAAAAGTGGTGATGTGCGGTTTGATGCAGCGTTGCATTTTTTTCTGTTTATCGTGCAGTTTGGACAGCGAGCCTCCCCGTGCAGCCCGCTGGCACGTCCATGCAGTACAACGCGTGTGTGTATGCAGCACACGGCGCGTGGATTGCCGGTGGCTGTTGTGAAGTTGATTTTTTTTTCATTTTCAGAAAAATTGCATGACGCTATCTGGTCGTTAGTTTTATACTTAGTCATGCAGTGCACTTGTAAAAAGTGGTGCAGTACTCGCAAAATCGTTGTTAGTTTTATACTTAATCATGCAGTGCACTAGGAAAAAGTGGTGCAGTACTCATCAAATTGTTTTGTTTCTGCTCACCGGCGACAATGGTACATCACTTTAGATGTGGCTTTGAAGCTCACTTTGTTGTCTCATGCAGTTTGTTATAATACTCCTTCGTGGTTTGCTTGGTAAAAAGGAAAAATATATGTCTCAAAGAAGCTCGCTTTTCATTATATGTAGTTCGCTCGTTCAGTCCCTGCGGTCCACTCGCTCGGTCTACGCACATAAAATAATTGATTTTGGAAAAAACTCAAGCGGTTCACTTTCGGTAGTGTAGCGGCCCGTTTATGGTAGTCTTGAGGTTCACTTTTTATAGTATTGCGGTTCACCAACGCTTGACATGAAGTGCACTCCACCTCGTTTGGGAAAATTTACGTCCCACAAAAAAGAAATCATGCAGTGCACTTGTCTGTCCGATGAAGTGTCGGTTTTAGTCTAAAGAAGTGCACTACACCTCGTTTTGAAAAATTTACGTCCCACAAAGAAAATTTACGCCCGGTAAGTCAAATCATGAAGTTCGCTTGACTGTCTGATGCAGTACTGTTTTCTGTCCGAAGCAGTGCATTCTTCTGTCTGATGCAGTACACACGTCAGTTTTGGTGTCGCGAAAAACAGAGTATCCGCATTTTAGTAATTTTAAAATTGCTCTTAAACCGTAAGGAATTAGAGAGCGTGTTCTACATGAAAATTTTGTGTCTCGTCGATATCTTTCCAATGACGTATCATTTGAATCATTTCGACAAAAGGTTTATAAAAATTTCATGAAAAAAGCTGTTGCCACTCGTCGTCCGCCGCACCATTTTCAAAATTAACTTAAAAACATAAAGAATCTCAAAAACATTTCAACATATGAAAGTTGCGCCTCGTCCATAGCTTTTCAACGGTATATTATACACCTTGTTTTGACAAACGGTTAAAAAACTGGAGCGAAAACAGTACCAAAATTTTGAATTTTTTTGAAAAACGGAATTCCGTGATTTAGTAAATTTGAAATTGCTCTTAAACCATAACGAATTAGAGAAAATGATAGATATGAAAAGGATGCGCCTCGACGATATCTTTCCAACGTTGTATCATTTGCTTCGTTCCGACGAGCGTTTAGAAGAAATCACGAAAAAACGCTATGTAAGGCGTATGCATTTGATTAGGTGAAAGCTTATAGGGCTTTTGTTTTTGCAGAAATCTAGGAGCCCCCTCCATCATCCCCGCCGTCGTCCCCGTCACCACCCCCCTCCGACCTTGAGGTGAGACTAGCCAAATCTCCATGTCAATATGAATCCTATAAGATATTTTGAAATGTTTTTGCTCATATTTTCAACCATTGAAATGGCCGTCAAGTTTGAATGCTCATATGAAGTAGATAAAAACATGTATATTTCCTTGCCGGCAAATTTTGGGCGCTCGGTATGTCCTTTTTTAGAAAGATAATTAAACGATATTTCGGGTTGACTTTAAGTTTGTCGAGTCTCCACCATATATGAGAGGACGAAGAATCCCGACTGTTGTCATGGGGGTAGCTTCTCCTTCGTTCCCGTGTGCTAGACAATTTGGTGTAATGCACTCGGGAACGAAAGAAGGAGCTACCATCACCGACGGTCACAAATGTTAGAGAGAAATCAGTGAGGGAGAGTCTCCACCATATATATATGAGAGGATGAAGAATCTCGACTATTGTCGTGGGGGTAGCTTCTCCTTCATTCCTATGTGCTAGACAATTTGGTGTAATGCACTTGGGAATGAAAGGAGGAGCTACCATCACCGACGGTCGAATATGTACACCACGTGAGCTGAGAGTTTTCAAGAAAAAGCACGACAGACCGATAGTCAACCCGTGATGAATAATAATGATCTAATTTAGGTTTTTTAGTACATATATTTAATTGTACAAATTTAATATTTGAATTATGAACATAGGAAACGTCGCACTCGGACAACGAAAACCGCCCGGGGGAGTGCGACTGGTGCCACGGCGACCGAGGTATGTGCGACAGGTTCCTTTAGCTGGACGATGATCGGCGCTTCAGCATTAAGCTCGAGGAGACCTTCGATGTTGAAACGGTACGCAACGACGACAAGTGTTTTTTCGTAATTAAGCACGACTTCAACTATTTCAACGTGTACTTTTCATCTTTTCCAATTCGACTAGCTTATCCCATGCTATGCAAGACGCTATGTCTTGGAGAGGATGGGTTTCGAAGACCATGAAAGTATGGAAACAACAAAAATTCGCCTAACGACCCATCATGGTGTGGATTTTGAAGTAAAGTTGTACAATTCTGAGAGCGTAACCCATTTTGGTTGCAAAAATAGGGAAGCACTGTGCAAGATGTATGGTTTTGATGAGGGTATGCTTGTCACCATTGATCTTGGTGATCCTAAAATCGAGCAAGACAATATGGACATTTGAGTCCTTGTTGATACACCTCTAATTCTACCGCTATGTGAGTTTCCCAAACATAGTTATTAGCTAATTTATATTGTTTATTTCAAAATAGTTGACAACTTATTTGCACTGATAGCTTATTTTCATTCTTTAAAGAATGTGTGGAAGATGGTAGACAGAACCTACTATACCGAAGGCTCTGAATTAACTTATCAGGAGAAAAATCATCTAATCGCATTTTGTACTGATCTTGAGAATTACAATATCTACAATCAAACTCCTCAACATTATGGTCAATACGTGCCACTAGTGCACGTGTCGAACTACAGTAACTACCATGGAGATACCCTGGTAATTTTTTTTACTATTACGACATACGTGCATCTTTTGCATACTTCTAAAACTAGTACATCATTGTTAACTATGAAGTTATTACTATGTTTTTAAACGGATAATCCCGAATGATTGTGTGCCTCATCTGATGTATCAGCATGGTCGCCTTGATATTTTGAACATACAGCCAGGTCATCCTACGAATCTCAACTGTCCATACCGGATTTCTAAAAGAAGTGGAGACATGACAATCAAAGAATAAAAAAAAATGTATGGACAGTCGTAATGAGGTTCTTGGAAGCAAAAGGAAGCGAAGCGCAAGAATTGGAGACAGGATCTCCATTCTCCATAATGGAGAGTCAGGGTCTATTATGTTTTATGTTATTTTACCTTAAAGAGGGTATTTAGATCCTATCTAATACTGATGATCATGTGCTAAGAACAACGAAGTAGGGTTGGTTCGATGACTATGAGGATGATGATCGTATGACTTGTTATTAATAACGAGTAGAAGTTGTACGATGATGATTAGTAGGACTTGTTATTATGATGATGCATGATGCGAGCATAAAGAGTTATTATATATCAGTGGGTGAAATGAACATGGATTGGATTGAAGTGAAGACAACATGCATGTGGTGCATGTCGGAAGTAGTACAATCCAAACTTGATCAAGTTAGGATTAGTATTACTTTTGACATGCAGCATATGTTCCCTTAACTTCAATCTAAGCCATGTTTAGGCATAGCAGTAGCGTTGGTAAACCAAGCACGGAGATAAGAGAGAAAACTTCTCTCTATTAGCTAGCTAACAACCTAAATTAACCCCCAAAACCCCTAAACCACCCCTTAAAAAAACCTCAGCTCATGTCAGCTGCTGACGCGTGGATGCCTTTTGGTCCCGGTTGGTGCCACCAACCGGGACCAAAGGCCCTCCTGCCTGGGCTCGCCGCAGCGGCCACGTGGAGGCCCATCTGTCCCGGTTCATGTAAGAACCGGGACTAAAGGCTTAGGGCTTTAATGACGACCCTTTAGTCCCGGATCTACAACCGGGACAGATGGGCCTTACGAACCGGGACAAATGGCCTTTTTTCTACTAGTGCAGCTAGGAGGGAGGGCACGCGACGAGCTGCACCACGAGAGGAGACCCCACCACCACCGCTACCGCCACGGGCTTCGCAGATGGTGGCCTCTGGCAGCGGCGAGGGGAGGAGCTACAGGTTGGCATGTGGCAGCATGGTGGGGGATTGCCGCCCGTGTCGCCTAGGTTAGGCGACGCGGGGCCGAGGTGTTCGGCCACACATTTAATGGTACAGGTTATACCGTTATAGAGTACTGTCATGATAGTTATTCTTAAAGTTATGTCCAATATGTATGTGTATGAATTAGCTTATCGTTAGACTTGCAATTAGCGTAAGCGAGGAAATCGGTGTTTGAGTCGAACACATGTAACTTCCTCGGGCCAACAGACCCCAGCGATGTGATTGACTCGACAATATGATAAGAAAATGCTAAAATAGAATTATGGGCAAACCAAACATGTGTTGTGTGTGTATACCCTGTAGACAGTTGACAGGTTATCTTCTCCAATCATCCAGGTCTTAGCAAAGTCTTGTGTAATCTCCCTCATGTAATTAATGCTGAACTTTTTGAGGCCTGTCACGTAGACACATACATTTTGGTGAACACACAAACACACACGAAGCAGTAAGAGTAACAGAGCAATATATTGGAAATACACGAAGCAGCAATATATAGCTTATAAGTAAGTCAAACACGGACACGGATACCCTGTAGACCAGAATGCGTCCAGAAACTAAATTTGTTAGTATTATTATAAAACAGAAGAAAAGAAAGTAACTGCTCAGATTAAACGCAAATGAACAAATAACTTAGTTTTAAGGGAACTAATTAATGCTGAAACACAACACCTTTGATTGGTAAAAACAGAAGCCAGTCTATAATCTATAATACCTAAATAGTCCATCCCTACTATCCTATTTCTCTTAACATGCAAGTTATCCACACCAGCAACCTATCACATCTAACATGCAGACTCCATGTCATCACATCTGCCAACCAAGTAATTATTTTCCTTATTTTTTCCAACGAATCGTCAGTCTGGCTCCTCCCTTCTTGATATCCAGAAACAATAACTCCTTCCGCTTCTCCACCCCCGTCTCTCCCCCTCCCTCCATCAGTAACATCCGCCCCGCATCCCCAACCCTCCCTCGCTTTTACTCCTCGCCTTGGGCATCCTCTTCCTCACCTTGGGTTCCTCGCAAGGTCGGCGTGTCTTCTTCACCTACCGATGCCATCCAGGGCTACCTTGGATTCTGAGTGATTGGCCAGCAACGAAAGTCCCATGGCGTTATTGTCTTAGATCATGGTGGCCCTGTCCCCGCATCATGAAATTATTCTTCTCACCAAAGGTTATGCTCCATGATCTCATCCTGTCCCACGCATGTAAATTGATGTTGTTGATTAAGTCTGGGATTAGCAGTTCCCAAGTTAGAGAAAGTCTGTATATGTTTCATTATTATATTCAGATTCAGACTGCAGCTTTTGATGTTGTTCGCCGCAAGCAACGGTATCTAGCACTGACCCTCCCACTGCTTGGGAGTATTTAGGATCGCAAGACAATCGATTTGGAAGGAGGTCGCACCAACGGGGATCAAAGTAGGCTAATCGATAAGACAACGTCTTCTCGATCGATCAATCTCGCCTATCCGGTCCAACAGGCAAACTCGACCTTAATCTACAGGTATATATTGTTCTTATAGTACTATTAGTTTCATCCAACTTTGATCCATCGGCAAGCCGATCTATATGCATGTATTCCTGCGTTGCAGCTATATATAACGGCGACACGTGCGACGTGGCCGCGGCATGTTTACCAGCGGCCTGACGGGCAATGGACGGGAGTAACGCTATTCTTCCATGTTTTCGATCTCACCCTTTTGATGCAGGAGATTTTTGCATCGGTCCATACGACGGATATAAACATTCAGTTATTTCTTAGATTTTTGAGAAAAATGCCAGCCGTTCATTCATTTGACCAGAGAAAAAAAATCAGATGAAAAGAAAAGGAAAAAGGATCAGATGAAAAAAAAACTAGCATGGATATTTATTATTTCCCTACATTTAAAACTGATTATATTTATTAAATCAATTTAAGTCTTGTGGAAGCTACAATTATTTTGCAATCCCCTTTTACAGTGATGGTTCATGTATTGCTCATATTCGTCGTGCTACAAAAGCATAGCGTTTTTTTCTCTCTTAATTTTATGTTTTCTCGTGTATCATTATGATTTACATGGGCACCAAGGTGAACTATTGTTAAACCTTCCAGATCAATCATATTGCGATCCCGCCTTGCTGAATAATAACTGAATATTCAACCCTCCATTCTTTGTTTGACATTATTTGTATGAGAATATTTTATTTTGTAACCAATAGTTAAATCACGCAAAAGTTGTAAACACACGAACAATGAAGTTCTATTATGACTCGGTTGCTTTTGTTTCAAGTAATTGGTGCTTTCTGAATATGCACCCAAAAAAAACTTTCAAATGCCTATCTAATGGGAGCTCTATCGAAATGTATGGATATCATATGTGTATACTGACTTAACTTCTAATGCATGTACTTATTCTTCATGAAGTAATTATTTGTTCAAAAGTAATTTTCAGGTCATGTTCCTTCAACACTACTGGGAACCGCTGAAAATTGTACAATGATGAAGACCACAAGTGTTACCAAATAATTAAACGATGAAGCAGGTACGGTTTCCATGTTTGGTTTGAACCTAACACTTTATTGTACAGAGTCATTTTCTTAGTTTGCTTTGCGGAAATTTAATTGTGTGTCACTTACGGGATTGACAACCACTGCATTTTTTTTAGTTGTCTGACAAGCTATCTTCCCCTCTGTTAACTGTAAAATATGCCTTTGATTCCCCAGGGATGAATTAATTATATTCGTTTGTTAAATTTTGAAGTAGGAGCTTCACTTCCTTTCGAATCTTATACTCTTTTCAGTATTTTGAAGGACGTGCTTCTAGCATGGCGGTAAGTCCTCTAGGTGTAAGGCTACAACCTTGGTTCTCACGCAAAGGGTCCCTCACTAACTTTGCAATTGCGCCACCGTGGACAATGAAGCCGGCATTTCGGTCCTTCCGGATGATCAAGTTTTTTTCTAATATTTTCCAGTAATAAAAAGATTGTGCTTTCACACACCTCTTTTCTGTTTGCGTGTTTGGAAAAAAATGGAGCTTATGTTTTATCATTTATGTCCAATGTTGGCATGTCTTCAAAGCGAAATCGTTTTATTTGCGAACCTTCAAGGTGTGTATTGTTTACCGAAATGTTACAAATAAAACTGATGATACTTACATACATTGCTTCCATCCTTCCTTTGTTACACATCAATACAAGAAAGTTGGATCTCTGGTTTCTTCCTTATGGCCTTATTTAAAATTATACTACCTTATTTCTTCCCATTGGGAATTTGTTAGTTTTATTTAATAATGTTGCATTTAAGCTTCTTTTTTCACATATCAAATGAACTATATTATCCCGCAGCAACGCGCGGGGTATCATCTAGTTAGACATAAGTGTGGATACTTGTGCAAGCAAAAGTTGATTAGAAGAACCACGAGATTAGCATGCACACGAGATTGAGAATCCATTGCTATGTATGCTAAAAATTTAAAAACAAACTCTAATTCCTTTCTACTATAAAATTAGCTCAATTTTTCCTTGATGCATATACACATTGGCTCCGTACATAATCTATCCTACAGAGGTTGGTAGACACACAAAATTTTGTGATGGCGTTTAGCCAGCTGATGACCTCCTTTATTCTATACGGCTTTTTAGTCTCTCTCTCTCTCTCTCTCTCCATATACTTGTGTTTTGACCGTTGCCAAATCGTTTTATTAGTCCTTGCTTGGACGTGTCTCTTCTTTCTATGTTGGCCCTCCATATCTGGCTCGGGTGGTTGCCAAGTGAGGCACTTAAAATAGTGCCATCCGGGTAGTATATGATTTTCAGGAGCCGAGCAGTCAAGGACTCTGGATTCTGCAGTAGCCACCATGCCTGTTCGAGCCAACATTGGCAGGTTAAACAATTCAAAATTTCTTAAACCCCATGCCCCCATACCTCTTGGCTGAGTCATGGTTTTCCAGGAGACGCAGTGTGGCTTGCGTCTACCCTCTTTGCTGCCTCACCAAAATTTCCTCATGAGCATGTTCAAATGATCACATAATCCAGATGGCAGTTTAAAACTAGACATGGTATAAACTGAGACAACCTATGTGACTGCCTTGACCAAAACCTCTTTACCAGCCGATGACATCGTGTTTTCAATCCATCCCTGTATGTTGCTCCACAATCGGTCCTTTAAATACTTGAAGGCACATGACTTCCTACCCGTGTTTCGTGAATTCATGTTTTGGTGCATTGGATGTACAATTTGCATGGCATGCCGCTTTGAGCCATATGAACTACTATTCATGTTAATCTCTAAGGCACATGGACGTGCATGTGGCCGGAAGTTTAGTACCACCTCGCAAGTTGAAAAGAGTTGAGTCCCCTTTATAAGAGCTTCTCTACCACATGTCATCAGAGCTTGAAAAGAGAAGTGGTACAAGGTCGCTCCTCCTCCTCCGCCGTCAGCCTTGCGCACGCTTCGTGTTTCGTGAATGAGCCGAACCAAGCTCAAACCTATACTTGCATTATATTTTTGTTGGTCAAGAACGGTTAATTAATCTTGGATTAGCCCATGCCACCCTACCCTACGACATATATATTGGAGGTGTTGGCTAGTGCAGCTAACACACTCACTCCCAACTCATGCGACCCTAGTCGTCATTCACTATTCCTCTCACTGTGTTGCCTCCATCGATCCCATCCCAACGACCGCCTGCACGGCCAGTCGGGAGAGCAAGCCTCCAGAACCCTGTCCATCGAGATCCTGCACCCGGAGAAGGTTGATAAGGTTTTTCGGGAGTGTCGTGGTGTGACAGCTCCCGGTTCGTCCCTGTCCTCTGGTTCGACTACTTCCTTGACATCAACGCTATGGCTGAAGACGCCGCCGCCACGAAGAAGCCCGCGGAAGAGGCCGAAGCCGCTGTGGCCTTAGCCTGGCCTACCAAATGTTATGATATTTTCATCCCTACTTACTCGTTGGTATGCTAGTCGTATATGCTTTGTTCATAGATATTTCAGTTCTATGCTCTATACATGCTCATACATTTACGTATCAGTATGAGTTGCGTACTTTAAATGCTATGTTTTTTATTTAGCCGCAGATTAGATTAATAAAAAATATGCTAATGTATCCAGCATGGGTCCCATGACAGTCGGGGGCCATATGATCGGTTCCACATGCTCAGCGCCGGTGCTGCACGCTGGTGGTTGCATTGGTTGTTGCTACCTCATGGACATGCAATAGACATGAAAGAACCGTTTTCTCTTGCCAGCAACTTCCACGCTCTAGTAAATATTTGATGATTTTCACACTTAGGTGTTGTGACCTCGTAGCCTGAATCATGCAATTCGCATAATTTACATGGAATTAGCGAGGACCCTCCTAAGGCTAAGCACTGATTATTCACCTATTTGATTAGATGTTGATGTTCACGTGTTAATTAGAAGAGGATACAGGTAGTGATCGTTGGCTACAGAGAATAGTAGGAAAGGTGGACCATCGCCATGGATTGATGAACATATGTGTATGCATATAACGAGAAAGCTATAGGCACGGAGCAAAACATGTTCCATGTGACATGTGAACAAATAGATGAACTTCCATCGAGGTAAACAATATATGTTGCGCTTGTGTACTATATCGCTATTACTGGCAAATATACACGTTCAATTCAAGTTAGTCTCAGAAGGTGAATTAGCTTTGATTTAAGCAATTTGATTTAATAACGGTGGCCAGTCATCTATAGCATTTCACAGTTGGTGCTGAGTGAAAGAGATAAACAACATGATATGCATACAGAGGGGGATTTGGCGGTCAGTAATTGTGTATTTTTGTTTCCATCATGGAGGGCTATGATATATACTAGTACTAGTATTGAATTCAATATCAATACGCCAATACAAATATGATTGTTATCACATGCTGGTATCAAAAAGATTTCATTGTGTGTAAATTAGTACAAGTGGTATTCAAAACGCAATTGGGGACATTGCCTATACTAATTACTTCGGATTTTATGGTGTGTAGGTTAAAACAAGATTAATAATGGCACAACACGAGGTAATCAAGGATTTGCTCTTCGCCAGTGTTTCCTTACCACATGCAATATACAGAAACACAACATATTTTCATTTTATGTGTGCCAATTTGTGCCTGTTGTAACTGGTGATTACCAAGGGAAAAATACAAAGAAAATAGTTCCTCAAATTTTCTTAGTGTTATTGAATTAACACACACAAAAATGCCACATATATATTCATACAGTTGTGTGTCACAAATATTGTGTTAATCAAATGCAAAAAAAGTACTATCTCCCTCAGGCCCCGCATCGCACCTCCCCTGGACGACTTCGGCGGTTGCTCTGCCGGGCTTGGCACCACCCACCACCACCATCCCTACTCCACTCACCGCCGCCAGTGGCCACTGTTGTGCAAAGCCCGCGCGGATCTGGTGGCCGCGGAGCTTTCCTCTTCCACGTTGTCGGGTGGTGTTGCCCACAAGTAGGGGAGCTCGTTTCGGCGGGCGAGCGGGCCGGCGGCGCGGTGGGGTGCCTGGAGCACAGATCTCATGTGCTCGGGGTGGTGGGAGGCGGCAGCGGTTACTGCAGATGGGGCCGAATGTTGGACAACTCGGATGGATTGGATCTGGATGGGCTCATGCGCGCCTGCGTGCGGCTGTGCACGTTGTGGCTACTTCTAGGGGCATGCGTGTGGTAGAAGGGGCATCGCAAATCTAACAGGGCGTGATGCGGGGGCAAAAATGACAAATTTGGCTTGTAGACAAAAAGAATTTACAAAATAAACTGTTTCTGAAAAAATTTCAGTACGCTGACCCTTTTGTGTAGCGCCCGACAGCAAGGCGTCACACTACACTGTGCAATGCCTGACTGACAGAAGTGCACGGCGCTGCACTCCTAGCCTGCGTTGAATATTGGACTGCCTAAAAATTCCTAAGTTGATGTACAACACCTAAAAGCTAGGCGCTACGTTATACAGTGTAGCGCCTAGCGTCTAGGCGCTACACTGATGTCCAGTTAATTAAAAGGATTCGCATTTAGGAGCACGAAAGATCCAAATAAGCACACGACACTCATGCATGCAGTACGTTGCTGTAGGCCCTACGAGGCTGTGGCCACGCATGCACGCACACGGCATGCATGCACGTGATTTGCTGATGCGTCGGTTGCGTGTAGTGCGTCGGCACACTGTCTTAGCTTTGTCCCTCGTGTAGCTGTTAGTGCAGCGCCTAGCTTTTAAGCGTTGCACATTGATTTAGAAATTTGTATGCAGTTTGAGGTGTAACGCTAGCTAGACGTGTAGCGTGAGTCAGTCAGGCGTTGCATAGTGTAGTATGACGACTGACTGTCAGGCGCTACACGAAAGGATCAATGGAATGAAATTTTTTAAAAAACATTTCATTTTGTAAATTTCTTTTGTCTATATGTCAAATTTGTGGTTTTTGCCTGATGCGGGCATGCAAGGGGTGCTGCTAGCGGGCACAGCGCTTGGTGCGTCCGGCGATTCAGTCGTCTTCGATGCGGCAGTTGCAGTTGCAGCAGATGTCGTCTTGAGATGCCGGCATGCACGTGGTAATGTGCGTCAGCGCGTCTGGCCCAGGGCTGCGGCAGGAAACTGAGGTGGTTCTTGGCCTTGAGCGGCGATCCATGTTCCCTTAACGTCATTGTGCTTGGCGTGGCATTGTGGCTGGTGTCGCGTTTGGTAGCACTGATTCTTGGGCGGCCATAGACTAATTTCACCGTTGGTCTCCATGATATGCGGCTATCTCTGGTGGCTGCGCCGGGCTTCTTCACTAATGGTCTTGTTCGTGAGAGGTGGTAGTTGGTGGTGTTTCCAGCTCCAGTGCGGGATGATGTGTGGCCGAGATGGTGTGGGAGCTTGGTTGAAGACCTTATCTTGGCCTTGTGTCGTGACCAATGATAGTGGCGGCTGCGGCCGTCCCTGACCTTCCTGGAGGCACCGGTGTTCTGCTTCCACACTCCACCCGCATGGATCCGGACATCATGGCCGCTTTAGGGGAAACCCTTGATCTTGTGATTGGGTGAATGGCGGGACTTTGGAGTTTCGTTTTCCCTCTTGAGGGATTCGTCTCGGAGCTCGACATCAGCAAGCGGGACCGGTTGTGGCGTCCAGGCTTCTATGCAAACGATGATGGTGGGAGCAATGTCGATGAAGCGAGAATGGTTACGCTAGTCGGCTCTTCTCTGACGTGTCCGCGGGATTGTCTTGGTTTGTTTGTTTGTGGAGTCTAAGCTGTGGCGGTGGGGTCCTATGGTGTAGGATGACCGGCTACAGGTGGCCTGTTCGGCGATCTTTCGCGGCGCCAACCTGCCTGGTTTTTCCCTTCAGAGTTCTTCGTCAGAGTCGGAGTTGTGGTGTCTGGTCGCAGGTGCCTGAGTTTTGGCGCAAATTTTTTTCCAGCTAAATGTGTCCTCTACGGTGTGGGTTGTGTCGACGATAGCCTACGGCAAAGTCAGAGTCATTTGCTCAGAGTTTAGGGACGGCGATGACGCCTCTAGGGAGGAGTGATGACAATGACGTGTGTGTGTTGTCTCGGCAAGGCCCTCTTTGGAGTAGTGTGCGTGGGGTTTTCTTATGTGTGTCGTATGGATTTTTGGCTGGTTGTCCGTAATTAAATGTGCAATCTGATTTCGCTCAGTTTTGCATAATTAACTGAGCAATTCTTTTCTCCTTAAGGAATCCAGAAATTACGCTATTTTGAAAAAAATGCAAAAAAGTAGCTGATAAATATTTATCAAGTTATCCATGAAAATTGAAATTATATACTTATCACAAGTTCAAGGGGTAATTAATAATATGACATCTCAAGTAGTTGTTTAGCTTCGTAGTAATGCGTGTATCTTTTTCATAACTTAAAATTATAGTACCACCAATGTAATAAACATTAATATATTTTGTTTGCATGGCTTAATTAAGATGGGGTGCATTGTCAAACTATGTCAGAGATAAATTGCAAGTTAATATGCATTGCCAGGATATCACAAATTTAGTCTTCCTCGCAGTTTCGATTTTATGTAAAAGAGAAATATGCACTGCATATGATGTATATTATTGATATACATTTTGTGTCTGGAAATAAGACATGAAAAATGGCGGATATGAATACAGTTATGATAGTTCTATCACATACAAAGCTCATGTTCAGACGCATGTGCAGGATTCACAGTGCTGGTTAATTTGAGAAAAAGACAAACATGAGACTTGCCTGATGTTATAGAATCAGCCTCGCGTCCTCCTGTGGGATCATTGGTTTCCTTATCTTTCAATTGAGATCTGACATTGCCATTGAGCGAAAGCATATGTTGTTATACCAGTAAAAAGAGGCGAGGCCCAAAGTTATAGTGGGTGACTCGTCCAATAGTCTATTGAAAATAGATTTTCTAAAAGTACTGTAAAAAACTACAAACAATGGTTGAGGTGCAAAAACAAGATACATCTGCTAATGGTTACGTAATTAATCTGCAAAGACTAACTACTCCCTCCGTTCAAAAATACTTGTCGAAAAAATTGATAAAAATAGATGTATCTGAATCTAAAATACGTCTAGATACATCCATTTCTCCGACGAGTATTTCCGGACGGAGGGAGTATTTCGGTATACTCTATTAGCATATGACAATATGAATGCATAAGACATGCATACCTAGTATTGTCGACTGAGTGACGTGAGCTCTCGTCTGTTGCATCCTGAAATAGGAAAGTAGTTTCCTTGTCATGTTACAAGTAAAACATTTATCAAATATTAGTGACTATTTTCAAAAGCAGTGGACAAGAATGCGATGTCATGCGGTAGGCTTAGTATGCAAATGCTAGGTTTGTCAAGTTGGCTATATACATGGATGCATGAGAACGGCATTTTGGAGCTCGGCCTCCATGAAGGCTGTTTCTTTTTCTAAACATCAAAATTCATATTTTTCGGTTTCAAAAAATTCTGAAAAAAATTGTACAAGATATAAGGATGTGATGTGTATGTGTGTAAAATTTCAGGATAAAATACCTTGAGACGCGGTCTCTGCAAAAAAATACAAATTCATGGACTTTTGGGATGAATAGTATCATGTGTTTTTAGGAAATTTATAAAACGCTAGCTTAGTTTACCACCCATATCCATTGTCGTCTTTTTTCTTAACGAGGGTATCAAAACAGGATCCAAATATAAATATATTTTAACAACTTCTTTTCATAATAAATGGTACCATCACGTAATTTATGAAACTGCCACCTTATTGACACCAATTTACCAGTTTTTAGTATACTTGGTTATTAAGTGACTAATGGATGCATTTTGGTAATGATCTGCCATCATGGGCACTTACTTGCACATTTATGTAGTTAGTTATGAGTTTTCTTATACTTTATTCCTAAAAAAACCTAGATTTTCTCAAGGACAGAGCCAACATATACTCATTCGGTTAAGGTAAATACAATTAAACTAGTCAAATATCTTTATAATGACTATTTATTTATTGTTTACTACTAATTTAAACCTAAAGTTACAACATAGTAATCCCAATCACTGTTCAAGAATTCACATGATTAATCAGTTAACGGGCCAGTTAATCGCTACACATAGCATGGCCGAACCGAATAACACCTATTCGTTGTGTTAACTTGTTAGGCCGATTAATTGGCCAGTTAGACCGACTAATCAGTTGTCATGTCGATTAATCACTGTTGGCCCTTTAACGGGTGCGCAAACAAAGCCCAAATTTTTGGCCCGTCACCCCTTCCAGCCCCATCCTGCTCCTTAATAGCTAGGATTAATAATTTTACCTCCTCTCTATGCTTTTCATATGCGTATGGAAGCATGTATTGGTATATTACATAACTGGGGCATGAGAGTATGGTATAATACATAAAAAATCTAGATATATGTTGGCAAGTTCCTATTCAATCTATCGATTAATGTTCGACTGATTAATCAAGTTAATAGGCCGATTCATCTATTAATTGTTACTCCTAAACGGACCGAGCAACTACCAGTTAACAATTTTTTGAATATTGATCCCAATAACAAAATTTTCTGGCTACACCGTTAGATCTAATCCTAAAACCCTTAGCCCTAGCCCCTAAGTCCTAAAAGCTCATAAAAATATACCAACATAGTGGTGATGTAACCATCAACGTGGTGATGATATACTTACTCCCTCCTTCCATCTATATAGGGCCTAATGCGTTTTTTAAAACCGCATTTGACTATTGACAAGATTAATAGTACAGGACATGCATAATGTGAAAATTATATCATTGAAAGCTCCTTTCACACATGAATTTAACGGTGTGCTTTGTGTAAGTTGCATGCCATATATTATTGCTTTAATATTTGGTCAAAGTTAGCCTCGAAAAACGCATTAGGCCCTATATAGATGGAAGGAGGGACCTAAAGTAACAGTTATCACCATGATTACAATGTATTTACCCGACTTTAGACCTGCCACAGTGGGGTATCATAGGATAGCATCTCGACGAGAGTGGTCTTTGTTGGGTGGTCCCGGTGGTGTCCTCGCCACAAACTCCATTGTTGATGAATTCCGGCGCTGCTCAGGCCTGACCATTAACAACAAGGTGCAAATCCATCGGGAGCGATGATTCAGGGGCCATTAGAGGTCATTGCTCACCAGTGGTAGGAGTCGCCGGGGCTAAAAGTAGTCTCCACCTGTGGCACAGAGCCGCGATGCCCGAGGGCTACATCCCATAGTTTTCAATGAAGTTGTTGTTCATTGCATTTATTTGTTTGCTTTGATAAATCTCCTCTGCATATTATTTAGGATGTGATTGTTACCTCTAAGACGTTTTTTGTCCAATCCTCTGACCGCTCGGCCAATCCTCTGACCGCCCGGCCAATCCTCTGACCGCCCGGCCAAGTACCATCCGCTACTACAATGCTCACGATGTCCGACAAATGTTCAATAAATTGTCGAAGTTAAAAAGGTTGCTCCTTCTTCTTTCTAGGAATGGATTCCGATTTGGAGTACATATATGAGGCCTATGTTGAATCGTATGATGACTCATCTGACGAGGACTACATGGATGAGACGGCGATGATGCAGACGGTTCTTGAAGATGCGGAGCATGCAGAGGAGGATGTTATCAATTTCAAGGGATCGATCATCGGTCATTGAGTGCTCAACCGCAACAGGGTGCGCAACCATTTGACTCTGATGGCTGACTACTTTGCCCCCGATGCACTGTTGGCCAGTATACTGTCAATGGACATGAGTTTAATGTGGGCTACTATTTGGTTAACGATATCTATCCTCCGTGGGCTATGTTTGTTAGCATCAATCCAGTTGGCCAGAAAAGTCCCACTTTGCCCAAAGACAAGAAGTAGCTAGAAAGGATATCAAGAGACATTTGGTGTTCAGCAGACCCGTTTTGTAGTTGCTCATGGACCTGCTAAACAATGAGATCCAGAGACACTGGTGAGGGTGATGACAAGTGTGATCATGCACAACATGATCGCCGATGATGAGATGATCCTACTGAACTTTCAGACCAAAATCCGGCCACATTTGAAGAGTTTATTCAAGTGCATCAACAAATTCGGCATCGCCCAACTCACGAGCGGCTCAAGAAATATCTGATTGAGCGTCAGTGAGCGGTTAAAGGGGGCAACAATCTTGGAATGTAATATCTAAGCTTGTTTAAATTTGAACTACTATTGCATGCTGCTTTTTGAACGTCTGTACTCTATGTATGTGGCTATTTAAACGTTTGAACTCTATGTATATGGCTATTTAAACATGCGGGCTTCCAAAAAAAATTAAAGGTGCCGAATGCATGCGGGCAGCGTTGGATGGCGGCCTCCCGCATCCGTATCCGCAAACTGGTCCCTATTTGCGGACGGATGTGGGATGAAATTTACGAGTCGCCGTTTGAGATGCCCTCACTCCGTAGTAGATATTTCTGGCATTTCCGAGTCCTAATAATTCTTTAATGAATAGGCGCATGTTTGCTTTATAGAAGGGAAAAACACACCCACAGACCGGGTAAGATTGACAGACTATATACGTATACAAGGTTAACACTGTTACCTCTGGTGGCGCCTGAGTAAATCCTTCTTCGAAGTTTTGTGTACCAAACACAATGTTGTTATGGATGTTCTTGACGAGCCTTGCGATGGATTCCCTGATATTTCTGTTTATCCCACGCAGCCGCTTGGACAAGTTCACGGCCGCGCAGCAACGCCGCCAGGTCACCTTCTTCTCCTGCTGGCAACCCTTGACGAGATGAAGTGCCAGGACCAGTGTCTCGTGGAGGTCGTCCAGATCAGAGGCGATGACCGCTTCCCTAGCCGGCTTCGATTTGTCAAGCCAATCAATCATAGCAAGAACCCTGTCCACGCGTTTCACAATCTGCTGGCATTTCTCCCCGTTCTGCTTCGGGCTAGCCGCCGCATCCTTGATCTCGCGCGCCGCCCCCTTGATCTCCTCCCGCTTGACCTTGCGCGCCGCCTCCTCGGCGCTGTCCACCGCATGGACCATCCTCGAGCAAAATCTGCGAATCGCGTGCACAACTACCTGGTGAGCCTAGGCAAAATAAATCCTTGCTGTTTTTCTGTATCATATAACAAACCAATGAAAGCAAAGCATTTGGAACCAACGAACCTCTAGCCTCTCCTTCCTCCCGGCCGATGTCTTCCTCCCGACCTACAGCTTATCTTGTAGTACTAGTATTTGCTCTGCTGGGCGACAAGTCTTCTGGAATCATTCGCTTATTTATCGAACAAACTGAAGCCAGCTACACGGCTAATCAATGCGATTAAACAACAAAATGACAGGCTGTACAGTCCGTATAAAAAATGGCCCGTCTCCTGGAAAAACGAGATTGCAGAAGTCTTCTCTCCACAAAAGACAAAACGACGGACATGGTTGGTTGGCTCTTTCTTTTTTTTTAAAAAAAAAATGGGTTGGTTGGCTCTTGGCTGCTTCAAGCGTTCACAGCGTAGGAGTAATGGCGGATAGTAATGACTAATGATCGACCGGGGACACGATGATACTAGTGTATGATAATACAATCATAACCCATAGTATTATAGATTAGTATTATAGTGGTCTTCTTTATTGTCATACGATATACCTATACACTCCCTCCGTTCTTAAATATAAATCTTTGTAGGGATTCCACTAGATGAACTACATACGAAGCAAAATGAATAAATCTACATTTAAAATGCATCTATATACAACCGTATGTGGTTCATAATAAAATCTTTACAAAGACTTATATTTAAAAACGAAGGAGTACATGTTACTATAATCCTCTTTTTAATTGTCTGTCGCATAAGCATTTTTTGAGTCCCAAACGCATGGCCAGCCTAATAATCCTCTTTTTAATTGTTCATAATGTGTTTGATAATGATCTTCCCACATCCACATTTGACTGTCCAGACTCCCGAGGGATGCATGTGGCATTGCAATCGGCATCCACGCCACTCTGCTTTGACTGATTATACAATGTGCGAGGACCTAAGCTTTGTTATCCCCTTCTGGGGAAACGAACCCGCTAGACTTATTTTCACCATCAACACAAATCAGCCATAGATTATTGGTGAGCTCTGTTCCAAATGAGAAGACGTCCTTGGGTCGCTTTCACAGTGAGTAGTAACAACAAGTAGAAGTACTACGAGTCTTGTTCCAGACTTATGACGGATCAATTTTGCTCCTGTGGGCAAAACAGAGTTTTGGCTGAGTTCCGGACCCATTATTCCAAAATGCTAGCCAGCGCACTTCCACTCCTGTAAAATCGAAGTGAGCCATTTCTATTTCTGGTGTTCTTCAACTTCGCACATGCACAACTACTACTTCTGGGTTCATGTCTCGGATGAGTTACAAGCTTCTTGACACTGCACTCCTCCGTATTTGCTTTGCTAGGCTCGGGTAAAAATCTGCTCCCAACCACCCGTTTATTTATCAAATACGGAGTAGTAAATTGCATCCAGCTTTGCTAGACACCAAATCAACTCGATTACTCCGCGTAAAAATGGCAGGCTGTGCACTCCGCGTAAAAATGGGGTGTCCCCTAGCTAGTAGTAGTACTGTTTATCATAGAAAATGAGACTGCTCAAGTCTTATCTCTACCAAATACTATAATACGGACAGTCTGGATCATTGTTCACATCTTTGTTTAGAGGCAAGTGCCCACATCTTGATAATCAATAAGTAATGATCGATTGGATCTCTTCTTACCTCCAACTCCAATGCGTGTATCCAGAGTCCACCGGAGGGGACGCATGTGGCCTCTGCGTTGGTGCCCACGCCGCTCTGCTCCCCCACTGATTAAACAACGATCGGACCTTTTTTTACTTGTACTCGGCCGGCTCATTCAAAGGAAAATCGTAACCATATGGCTAGACTTGGTTGTGCATGGTCCGATTAAAAACAAGCAATTGTTGCTTCAGCAAGAAACCTACTTGGCCCGGTTGAAAATATCTCCAGTCCAGTGTACTATACTGGGCACGGGAAAAAGACGGTGGAAAGAAAAACGAGAGTCGAAGTAGCGTTTCTTCTAGCGCATAATAACAAACCAAAGGACCCATAATTTTCTTTCCTTTGCTAGAGCAGAGTGTCAGGGACCAGAATAATGAAGATGCTAGACGCTAAGATAACAAGGTCTTTCTCGTGTGGCGTAGCGTCCTTGGCTGGGTCTAATGGGGGTTCGAGCTGGCCTGTCAGGCATCTTGTGGCTTTTGTTTATGTACTGTATATGCTATCATCAAGTAGCTAAGTACTGTCTGGTGTATTCTGGTTGTCGTTTGACCAGGTTGTATCCTGAACCCCAAACCTGTATGTATCTACTCTGCTCCGAGTTCTACCAGCTGCTACCGCTGCCTATCTCCGAATCCTCTGCTTCTGCTCTGCTCTTCTTGCTTGCTCTGCTCTGTACAGCGGTTGCTGGATCAAAGCCCTTAACAAGGAGTAGTCAGCAGAAACGAAAAACCCAACGAACAAAGCAAACGTAGAAGGTCTCAGGAGAGTGGTGCCCTGCACCACATACGGCCACTCTTTTCATCATTTTGGATAGGAGTAGTGGCATATGCTGCCAAGATGGTGGATTCAGGCACATTGATGTAATACTTTGTAAGGTCCTCAAGAATAATCAATAAAGTGGCCGTATGCATCTTCCAGATGCAGAGGACGGGGGTCATCCTCCTTTTCTAAAAAAAAAAAATACGGCCACTCTCTGGACAAGTTGGAAACCACACATGAGACACCCTATATACGAACTTTAGTGGTTTTTCTCATTGATTAAATCGTTACAAGAGTCCGTTTCGAAGAAAAAAAATTCGTTACAAAAGATGTAGCTGCACGTACGCACCTGTGAGATGCCCTCCCCGTGCACACATGGCCGTAACTAGATAGAGCATACAGGTAAACGAATCAAGAACAGTGCTGCCCTCCGTCATGCCTTGAACCATCGCGCCTTGGACAGCCCTCGCCTACGTCCATCAGACGTCCGCCCTGGACAGCCTGCTCGCCGACGTGTTTACGACGAGCTGCTGCAGCTGTGCGCCGCCCAGCCGCTCCAGGTGCGGCGCCACCACCGGCCCCAGCTTCAGGTACCGAGGTACGTGTCCACAAGGCACAACAAGATGGCATGCAATATATGCGATGCAGCACGAGGTTAACTCGACATCGCCATGATTCGGGAAGAAGAATCAGTGAATGCTGCTGTTTTCTACTGAGTAAATTCATTCATCTGTTTGACCATTCGGGTGCCGAGGAGACGGGCATAAGAAGATGTTTGTGCTACAGGTACTCATGAACGTTGCCAGATTATTGACTCGACCGCACATATCAATGAAATGCTACTGGCTCAATTCCTGAAAAAGTTGGGTTGTGCTACCGGGGGAAGCTCTACATTCTTCTAGGTTCTTCTGCAGATTTTAGCCCACACAGCTCAACAGGGGCCTTGGCCATTGCTGAACTTTCCGCGGACAAATTCAGTTTCAGACAGGTTTAAATTCCAGCACAGTGTTCGTATGCAAGGCCCGGACGGCTGCAAGACGAACTGAGCTGGGCTATCTGGTCAGGTTTTACGTTTCTATCTGGTTCCCTAGACTTCTTCTGGGATTCATGAAATCTCAGAGGTGGTGTCCAGAAATTAGAAGTTATCACGTGAAACAAAAGTTCAGTAGTATGTTTTAGGTCTTGCAGAAAATGTTCACACGCAAATCTCAGCCGACACAACGCCTCGCCCACTACTGAAATTTCTGTAAACACGTGTAGTTCAGAACATGTTCTTGAGTTTCAGACTGCTTTTGAATTCTAGCACAATCTTTGGATGTTATATACGGTTCATGCTTTGCAAGTCCTGGACGGTTGCAAGAAAGAACTGGGAGGGATATCTTGCCAGATTTTAAGCTTCTATCAGCTATTGCTTTTGGGATTCAGGAACTCTGGTGAGATCAAAGAGAAGTAGTTGTGTTGACAGGAAAATGGAAGATGATTAGTCCTAAACAGGATCTGCGAAAGTACTGTAAGTCAGAAGGAATGAGACCTTGCGAACAAATGGACTACTTCAGATTTTTGAAGGCGTCCAAGACCATAGGTAGAAATGTCGACAATGAGCCATCAGGTCGCCCCTGTTAGAGTCGATCAAATCTCAAGCGGCAAGATTAAAACAGAAAAACAAAAAAGCGAAAGAACTTTTTTGATAAACAGTTGATTTAATTTTTTGAGAAATGGAAGGGATTAACTGTTTGACTGACTCACACCGGTGAGTGTTTTTTTTTTCAAACATTTGCCCACAAGGAGGGCTAACTTTTATTATTTAGCAACCAAGGCAGTGTACAGACAGTAATTTCCCATTGGGGAAAGAGATGGCCTCCAAGGCCAATCTAGAATTACATAAGAGACTTTGCTGCATAGGAAGTTGCATCTAGAAGAGGATCTACAGCAGAAAGCTCTCTTAGCAAGTGAATGAGTGTTTTACAAGAGAAGCAAAAATTGCTGGGTTAGCCCTTCGCTCAAAAGAAAAAAAAAAGCTATGGCCCAAGTGGCCCAAGAGAAGGGAACCACTGATAGTGAAATCTCTACCGCGAGGCCCCCGCGTCGCCTAGGGTAGGCGACACGGGCGGCAGCCCCCAATCGCGCCGCCGCCGGGCTCCCCTTCTCTAGCTAATCCCCTCGCCGCCGCCGGAGGCCACCACCAGGCGAAGCCCGCGTCGTGGCGGAGGCGGCGGGGCCTTCCCCCCGTGGCGCGGCTCTCCTCTCCCGGCCCGCCTGCGGTTAGGATCCATGGCGGCGGCCATGGCTGTGAAGGAAATATGCCCTAGAGGCAATAATAAAGTTATTATTTATTTCCTTATTTCATGATAAATGTTTATTATTCATGTAGAATTGTATTAACCGGAAACATGATACATGTGTGAATACATAGACAAACATATAGTCACTAGTATGCCTCTACTTGACTAGCTCATTAATCAAAGATGGTTATGTTTCCTAACCATAGACATGTGTTGTTATTTGATTAATGGGATCACATCATTAGGAGAATGATGTGATTGACATGACCCATTCCGTTAGCCTAGCACTTGATCGTTTAGTATATTGCTATTGCTTTCTTCATGACCTATACATGTTCCTGTAACTATGAGATTATGCAACTCCCGTTTACCGGAGGAACACTTTGGGTGCTACCAAACGTCACAACGTAACTGGGTGATTATAAAGGAGTACTA
>LR880971.1:782659439-782675725 GCA_904067115.1 Aegilops sharonensis | reverse complement strand
GAAATGGTCGAGACGTAAAGATCGATATATTGGACGACTATATTCGGAGTTCGGAAAGGTTCCGAGTGATTCGGGTATTTTTCGGAGTACCGGAGAGTTACGGGAATTCGCTGGGGAGTATATGGGCCTTATTGGGCCATACGGGAATAAAGGAGAGAGGCCAAAAAGAAGGAGGCCTGCGCCCCCCCCCCCTCTGGTCCGAATTGGACAAGGGGCGCAGCCCCCTTTTCCTTATTCCTCTCCCCTCTTGCCCCTTCTCCTACTCCAAAAAGGGAGGTGGAATCCTACTAGGACTAGGGAGTCCTAGTAGGACTCCACACTTGGCGCGCCCCCTCCTAGGGCCGGCCTCCTCCCCCTTGCTCCTTTATATACGGGGGCAGGGGGGCACCCCATGACACACAAGTTGATCTACGGATCGTTCCTTAGCCGTGTGCGGTGCCCCCCTCCACCATATTCCACCTTGGTCATATCGTTGCGGAGTTTAGGCGAAGCCCTGCGCCGGTAGAGCATCATCATCGTCACCACGCCGTCGTGCTGACGGAACTCATACCCGACACTTTGCTGGATCGGAGTCCGGGGATCGTCATCGAGCTGAACGTGTGCTGAACTCGGAGGTGCCGTACGTTCGGTACTTGGATCGATCGGATCGTGAAGACGTACGACTACATCAACCGCGTTGTCATAACGCTTCTGCTTACGGTCTACGAGGGTACGTGGACAATACTCTCCCCTCTCGTTGCTATGCCATCACCATGATCTTGCGTGTGCGTAGGAATTTTTTTGAAATTACTACGTTCCCCAACAGGCTGGTGGCACGCGGCGCAGCTTGGTGGTGGGCGGCGCCGGCGTGGACAGGTGGGCCACTTCCCTGGCCATGTGGATGGCGGGGAGGTGGTGGGCTTCGGCTGTGGCGGCGGTTCCTCGCTGGATGTTGGTGGCCATGGTGATGTTCGTCCTCGACCCCGATCTACTCTGATCTGCAGCGGATCCGGCCCTTGGTGGCTTCGGTCACCGTTCTTGGGTGCTGGCCTTGCAGATCCGGTGGCTGGAAGGGTTTCGGGGGAATCTCTTGGCCGGCGTGGCGGCCACTCCGATGGCGTGCCTTTGGGTGTTGCTTCCCTCGTTGGAGGCTTCGGAGAGGACCTCCTTCCTTCCACCCCTCCCAGGAGCTCAGGTGAAAACCTCAGACCCCCCTGTTCCAAGCAACGACAACACCACGGTGGTGTGCTCCTTCCTGAAGGCGTTGCTCGGGGGCTGCTCAAGCGGCGGTGGAAGTGGCGGCGGTTCGGTGTCGACATATGCATTCTGGTCAGCTTCATCTTGGAGGCTGCGACGACGTAGGCGCCGCTCGTCTGGTGGAGCTACTGCCGATGGTCGAGGCATCGTCGGCAGTCTACGCCATCAGGTTCGGGATGCTCAGAGGGAAACCCCAGACCTGGGTCTTCCGGATCGGATGATGATGGCGTTCTATCGCTTTTCCTTCTGGGGGCATCGTCTTGGAGCAAGTGCTGGCTGGAGGGATGGTGGAGCGGTGTTTCATCTCACACATTGATGGCGGCGGAGATCGATGGCATGGTGCTGTGGAGACTCGGCGTCCGATGCGCGGAGATGGGCTCGCGCAGGAGGAGGTTGCTGTCTGGCGTCATGGTGACGTCGATGTCAGAGTGGCCAGACAAGATAGAAGCGTCAATATGATCTGAAGACCTGTGAAAGATGGCGGCGACGACACACGAGTGCGTCTGACCGGATTGTGCCCCAGACCCGGTATGTGGCTCGGCTGGGGCTTCCGAATGAGTTTCGGCTTCCGGCTTTTGATGTTAGGCTTAGGTGAGTGGTTTGGGTAGTGGCCCAGCTAGCACCCCTTCATCATTTTGGATAGGAGTAGCGGCATATATTGCCAAGATGGTGGATTCAGGCACATTGTTATAATACTTTGTAAGGTCCTCGAGAATAATCAATAAAGTGGCCGTATGCATCTCCCAAATGCAGAGGCCGGGGGTCATCCTCCTTTTCTAAAAAAAAAGTGGCCTCTGTTTGGTTTTGTTATATGAAGAGCGAAACAGAGTTTCTCTGCTCCCTGGCTTCCAGAAACAGAGTTGCTCTGCTCCCTGTCATGAACAGGTCAGAGTTCTCCGTTCATTTCTTTTTCTGAAACCGTTGAGGCAGCGTTGTATTATTGATGTTTACATTGAGTGAATCACAAGAGATGTAGCTGCACGTACACGCCTTCCATCATGCCTTGAACCATCAGACGTTCGCCCTGGACAGTCTGCTCGCCGACGTGGCCACGACAAGCTGCAGCAGCTGTGCGCCACCCAGCCGCTCCAAGTGCGGCGCCACCGCCGGCCCCAGCTTCAGGTATGTGTCCACCAGGCACAACAAAATAGCCTGCAATAATATATGCAGCACAGGTTTATTCAAGATTGAGATATGATTCAGCAAGAACATGTTGTGTTTGCCAGAAAACAGAAGATGATCTAAACACAATCTACAAAAGTAAGTGGGAATGAACGAACCTTGCGAACGTATGGGCTGTGGTTTTCGAAGGCGTCCAAAAGCACGGGTAGAAATGCCGACAAATGAGCCATCAGGTCGTCGTGTGACAGCCGCATCACAAGCTGCAAAACCAGAGAGGAAGGGAAAATTTCGCATTAAGGAAAAAGTAGTAACACGTCAAAATATATATATGCTGCTGCTAGTGAAATGGGGTAGATTAAACGCGAGATTAACCACAATGTAATCTGATGGGGTAAAACGCTACAGCTATTGATGCTTACACTTGGCTGTGTGCATCCTAACATTCAGACTTTCAGAGTCTGGGAGATGTACTCCTCATTATCCAAATTTCGATTTTTGATGCCAGGACCCAGGAGCGAGATCAGACCACGTGACTACACACTATTACATACTCCCTCTGTTTCCAAATAATTGTCTTTCTAGCCATCTCAAATGGACTATAACATACGGATGTATGTAGACATGTTTTAGAGTGTAGATTCACTCATTTTGCTCCGTATGTAGTCACTTGTTGAAATCTCTAGAAAGACAATTATTTAGGAACGGAGGGAGTAGTACGTACATCAACTGTATAACTTGGGAGGGATTTACCTTGCTCAAACTGTTGATGCTAACAATAAGGATTTTCTCATCATGGGAGACCAACTGAGAAACAATTGCCTGTGTATTTAAACGAGAAAGATAAGATGCCAACAACCGCGAAAAAAAGGAAAAAAGAAAATGGAACAGCAACAAGTTCTCTAATTGCCTGTGTATCAATTGAAGTGCTAACAGTAGTCATAAAACTAAAATATATATAATATGAAAGAATCTTACCCGAAGGCATCCCAGTGGATCAAATTGAGTGACCACGGTTGTCAGACAGATATGCGCCAGATTTACTACCTGCAATGGCAATGACACAAAAGGCCTGAGAGAGCAACTTTATGGTTGAGACAATGCAAATCCTAGAAGAGTGCCTCTGTGTACTGGTACCTTCAAGGCAGAATCTTTGGTTGCATGCAGCAATTTAACTACAAGAGTCTCGATACAGTTCTCCAATGCCTTTTCCTAGAACACATGGCCATAGCAGAGGTCATTTCCATGGAAGGTACATCAATGGCACAAATATGCACCATTTAGTAGTAGTTCAGAAAAAGTTATGTTCCCACCCAAAAAAGAAACTCTTACTTGTTTTTGGAGAATTCCAACCAATAGAGAAAGTGCAAGCTCCCTGGTGGATTCAGTTGGGTCATCAAGCATCTCAAGGAGAGAGGACATCTGATGTAAATTCTGAAAGAGGAATAAGTATGAGCTGACATCAGAACCTACAAACCTAGGATTGGAATACCCTTTTATTAAGATAAAAAATAAATAAGGTGGTACAAATAGATCAGCCAAACCTTGATTGGGGCTGAATGACCATTCGTCTCAGAAACACTCCTCCTGTCCTGTTTATCGAAAAACCATATCTGTTATGGCCTAAAAGAATCCTCAAACGGCACTACATGTATGCGCTATAACTGTAGTCGAAATGGAAAGAAGCTTAAAAATGATGATACAGAAATAACAGCAAACAAACAGGTCAATCAAATAGTTACAAACCTGATGATACATCTGGGAAATGCTTGGCTCATGGCTCTGACTACCATTCATCATCATATCCTTGCTTCGCCTTGCAGGACTAAACTTTTTACCCATCATTTCAGCTCTGTGACCATAAGATTCACCACCCAATTCAGATTCAACCTTTGTAGTACGACGCCCATAGACTTCCAAGTGAGTGCTCGGGAGATAGTGGAATGCGGAGCTAAATACTTGATCACCTCTGACATCACTGGACTGATATGCGTCATGCGGCTGGGATTTATGTTGCCTTCCAACATAACTTCTGGGATGAGGATCTGTCGCAGCAAAGCGAGCAAAAGATGGCACTTTCTGCTTATGTCTCCTTTGCTGCAAGAACTCTTCCAGGTCGCTCCCTATCATAGGGATTAACTGCTTAATGGCCCGTGTAAGTTGCTTCTGTTCTTCCATTGACAAGGTAACTACAAAGCTTAACATGGTTTCCGGATCATAATGACAATAGACTGAAGATAAACCAACCACTGCAGCCTCTTTTAGCTTCTTGTTTCTATCCTTGAACAGAAGAGTTAGCTTCCCAAGCCACGGCTTAAGAAAACTGCTACCAGGATAGATGTCAGAGCTAACTGTGCATTTCACAAAAGAGGAATTTGCAAACTCAAGAATTGCAAGCTTTGACTTTGGGGATTTTTGCTCGTCTAGAGAGCGAAGCAGAGCAGGTAAGAGAGAATCAATGGAGTAACTTTCACCTGCAAGTTTCAGAATTGTTAAGCATTGCTGCTTGGTTGACTCCTTTGGGTCATTTAACCGAGAGAAAACATGGGGCAACATCTTGTCCAGATAATGTTCAAAAGGCTTCTTGAAAACCGGCATGATCTCAGCAAGTGATGAGAGAGCAGCATGCGCCACTTTATGGTGCGGATCATCCAAATACTGACTAACAAGCCTCATAACCTTCTCAAAATTTTGTGCAACCTCCTGAATGCCTTTTGGTCCTCGCTCTTGCAAGTGTTGGCACAAGAAATTAAATGCATATACCCTCATCATCCAATCTGACTTGGGATTGAGGCCTAAATTAAGTGCCCCTGTGAGAGATGAGGGCACATCCATGCTATTGGCCATTTCACCTATGATGAGTTGTTTGCCATCTAAATCACCTCTTGTACTGGCATAGAACCAGTTTGTCATCATCTTACTCAGGAGAGGTCGCCGGAAGTTAGGAGTGTGGTTATTCAGTGACTGCTTCGGAACTACACTCTTACGAGGAGTTCTAACACATGGTCTTTCTTCTTGTTGGGTCCTTGATCTTCCACCTGATATTCCATTAGAGCTTGTAGTGGGCCTTTGGTTTAGCAAGTTTTCTGACTCTTCTGAACTAGTAGGAGTGAGGATCAACATCTCAGAAGGATCCCTTGGTGCTTGAACTTGACAAGAAATTATATGTTCAACCTCCGGCCTGCACTCGGCCTTGTCTTCGAAAGTTGCTATGACAATTGCTTCTGACAATAAAATTTCTGGAGTTGGCTCAAATGGAGTGGCAGAGGGCAAATCATGGGATGATGAACTGATACCTGCTTTTTGGTATGAATTCAACAAGTTGGCCAATAAAGCAGAGTGGTCCAAACCGAGAAAAAAGAAGAAATAGCAAGGTATTTTTCCATGACAAATACCTGAAACGCGTTCATCAGTGTCTCGAACTGGAATTCTTTCTTTTTCTATTGGGCTCATATCCTCGAATGAACTTCCAATAGCTAAATCATCTTTACTATCTTCCGCTGGAATTTTAAGGGTCATATCAGAATGCCGAAGAGATATTTTCACCAATGTTGATTGTAGGTCTCCAGAAGAAAGTGATGTCTGAGAATCGACCATGACAACCTTGTCCATTGCAGTTGAAATGCAAGGAACAAATTGAGGTTGCCCGAGCTTAATTCCTTCTATTGGAGACAACTGCTTTTGATGTGTCTCGGCATCATTATCAATTATCATCTACAAAAGTTGATATGATAGAGTCAAACAGTATGACCAAATAGGCAAATATGTAAGAAAAATTTGAGGATATATTTATACTTTCTGCCTGGATGGTTCAAATGATGAGAAGAGCTGATGAGAACGTTCAGGCCAAATTCTGGAGAATATCATGTAGCATGCCCTAGCACCCGATCGAACCTTCAAATAAAGAAAGTTGCTCAAAACCTAGAACCAAATAACCATGCAGAATAGTTTTGGATCGGGCAGCCAGAAAAAGACCTTAAGTAGCTCAGAGTACAAAGCCATGTTGTAAAATAGAAGTCCTAGGCGAAATATAGGAACAATTACAAAAAGGTTAAAAGAAAATGTACTAATGAATGTAGAACCATCTTTTCTGAAAGAGATTCAGAACCATGTTTCAGAATATCGAGTTGAGTAGCCAAATATGTTTGTAGCCAAGATACATTATGGTCATAGTTTATCCTTGAAAAAATGTACTTTTAACCCAAGTAAAACTAGGATCTTAATCCCCCTCAACTATCACAAACCAAATAAATCACCCCCTTAGTCCCGTTGAGCGTCTTTTCGTGGCTGTTTTGCCTAAGCAACGAGACACAAAAGTCTCCAATGTGCTCGTTATCATGCCGAACACTTCTCATGCGCCCATTAAGAGATCGGTGTTGCGGCCCAAGACTGGGTAGTCGTAGCAGCTGAAGACAATAAGGGCATGTTTGGATACTAGTCAAAAGCCACACTAGCTTTGTCAGGCAAGACTGGGCATTTGGTAACCCAAAAAATTCTTGCTTCGCTAGGCCAAAGAGGCAGTTGGGGCTAGGAAACCCTTGCTAGGCCAGGAGAGTGGAATCGACTCTCCTTCTGAGGCAAGGAACAAAAATTACGGATCACGAAGAAAGGTTGCAGTTGCCACAACTCCCACCCAGCTTTAGCAAAAGAACCAAACGGCTGGCCTTCTCACATGAGCTATGCTTAGATTCTAATGCCTGGCTAAGCAAGCTTGATGAGAGAACCAAACACACCCTAAGAAGGCCGTGGTTGCCATCTGGGAGCAATGCTGAGATCTCGCAGGAGGTGCGGTAGGGGCCTGGGGCAAAATAACATTGATAGTTTTATACCAAACTTTTATACTTGCTTATTTTTATTTTTGTCTTCTACAATATTAAGGAGTATAATTTTAGTTTTAGTTGGTAAAGCTAATCACATAATTTAGGTGGTATAGTTAACATGTGTTCTTTGTTGTGAGTTGTGATGTTTATGACCGGTCACTTTGTTTGTGCTAAATTTGAATTAAATGATGTGACATAAATTATCTTTGAATTATTTTTGTGACAATTGAAATTTTTTGCATAGTGCACAACTATATACTTATATGTGTGTACATATGTTCATGTATGGTTTATTTTCATTAAATATCGTGTGAGAGATTTCTAGTGTATTATTAGGTGTGCATATTTCTAGAACCTAAAAATTGTCCTATTTGCAAATGTGCTTCAAGTTAGATACAATAATAAATTTAACATATGCATGGTATTGAAAATAGTCGCCGACGAACATAACATATCACCAATTCAGATATGCTTACATACAATTTATTGACTTGGTATGCGCATCTAGACATCTGGTTTCATCTAGTGTATACATAGAGCTCATGCTAGTTTCTAAAATGAAAAGTTTTGTACAGATTAAACTTATAATCTATCTATCAAAGAGAGGCTAGCACGCTAACTAAGCCAATTGTCACCTGTCAGATTCACTATTGCCTATCATATTGGTTGTTAGTTATGTGATGTTGATTTGCTCCTATAAAATTTGAATTTTATTTTACATGTTTGCTATAATCTGTTGAACATAACCGATGATATGACTTGATAGATAATACTATAGTGGATAGTACCATATTTCATATTTGGGGCCCTTCTCCTCTTGGGCCCGGAGAGGTCGCCCTCTTTGCCCGGCCTATGGGCCGACCCTGGGTGTACCATGCCCACAGAAGGAGCCACGGTCGAGGCCATCGACCGTGGCGCTGATAGTGGAGACCATCCAGAGCGGGACACCTTCCCAAGCTCCACCTACCCTGTAGCGCGCCCATCAACGCATGCATGCTCGGTGCCTACACCAGCGTCGTGCTACCGGACAAGATGGAGGACGTACTCTTCCGCACCTAGAGCCGTCTGCCCTTGTTATCCTAGATTGGCGCGCGCGCCTCCGTGTTACCACGGGCATCCAGGCCGCACCGCCCACACCGTAGGCCAGAGACATCCTTGTGAGAGACTGTTGAATTGGTTGCAGCACAACTCAATGGAGTCCTCGCGGCCCGGGGGCATCACTCATGAAGGCGTTGCACGGCCTCCAACGGCTCTGTCGTGAGCGCATCGCCGCCCTCATCATGAAGGGGAGGGGTCGATGTGACGCTGCAGCGCGGGTGCGCCCAGACAAAGCTCGGCGGCAAGGTCATGCCTTGGCCGGGAGAGCACATCGTGGCAGAGGGAGAGGAAAGATGGTCGAGTGAGTATTACGCTAACATGCGGGTCCTAGAATGATGGTTGTTTAAGTCAAATCTGGTCAGTGTGCACGCAGGAAAACCTATCTACAAAACCAGCTTCATGGTCTTCAGAGGGTAAATTTTCTGGTCTTTTTTAAGTCAGGCTAGAGGGTTGCCTGGTCAATTAATGGGAAACAAGCTAAAACCATCACAACGGCCCACACTGGGCAACATCGGCCAATCCAGCCACCCATATGAAAAAGAAACATAAAGTTAAAGACGTCACCAAGCGTCATCGTCATCACTCCTGCACGAGTCAGCGACCCTGACTTCGCCAAAAAAGTCCTCGTTGCCGCATTCGGCCACCGACGCAAGCGCCCAAACAACTCTAACTAAGAAGACCACCAAAACACAAGAGAAATGGGCAAAGTTGCGCCAACCAACACATCCATGAAGACCACCACGTCACCTGTCATTGTTACCGTCTAGGCACCTCCTCCGACTCCGCGACAACATGGCGAGACCTATCGAGCACGACGGGAAATAACCGACAACCGAAGCACTGTCGCGACCCTACACCACTGGCCATCATGATCGTTGCCAAAACCAGAAGCCACACCACCATATTGCCAGTCAGGCACCTGTTGACCGCAGTGCCGTGAGAGCCAAGCACATAGAGAGTGCAAATGAAATCCCTAGCTCTTCAAGATGATGCCTCAAAGGGGGAACCGACGATGCACCCAACCTAACTGAAAGTGGATCCCAGGGTGTGCGGGGGTTGGAATCCACACCGACGCCTCCAAGGAGGTGAGCTGACGCCCATAGATGCCATCGCCGACGGCTGGCAAGAGCCTGACAAGCTTTCGCCTGGAGCACCGCCCAACACCACACCCCTGCGCACCACACCTCCGCTAGACTGCCCACCTCCCGCGTAGTGATAGTTTTCTTTTACTATGTGAAGTAATAGTTGAGGGGTTTTAGATCCTGAATTTTGAAATTTGGGGGGTCAAGTGGTCGAAACGAAATACTTGTGGGGGTTATCTATATTTTTCTCTCTTTTTTCCTTTCATTTATTTCATGAAGTGCATGTTTTCGACATATAATATCAAGCTACTAAGGGCAGAACCGACGATACTAAGGGTAACTAACACAAAAAGTTATACAACTAGATAACCAAAAATTATTGGCAAGAGATTTGTTTATAGCCGAATGTCAAACTTGTCCTAGATACATTGAGATGAATCAATAAAAAGGCAAAGATAAGAAAGGAATTTAAATATTTATTTCACACTCCTCAAAAGAGACATGTAAATACCTCACTAGTAGCATCTGCTATGCAACACTTTATGAGTTCTTCATACAGATTAGCTGATCTCTGTAGTTCGGGAGTATCAACCCAATACTCTAGCATCAGTATTGCATACTCACAACACCTACAACAGGAACACACTCTTAAGCATTCATCCAAAGATCAATGTATATCACCCACTTTGGTGCCTTTCTATTACCTGGCACGAAGAACTGCGCTTCTGTCATTTTTTGCGAATTCAATAACTCTTGGTAGAATGCGAGCTACTTTGCAGTTTCGTAGCATCTGTACAGCCAACATTGTACATCAAGCACATTATTACAATAAAATGTCCAAAAAAAGCACTTGTATATGTACCTCTTTTATACAGTTATCAGCTGACTCGGCAATTACAAGAACAGTGATCACGACATTCTTAAGAAGGGCCTACAGATATCAGATGTCAAAGTGATCTCTTCATATACAACCAGATAGTCATAGTTATAGGATGCACAAATTAAAGGAAATTAACACATACCGGAATAAGCAATTCAGCACATGGTTCGAAGTCGCGCAGTAGCTCCTTTGATAGGAAAATTAGCAAATGACATGCCTAGAAATATAAAAATTAAGTAGAAAGCCATGCTTCAGTTGGTGTGCAAACAAATGGTCCAGAATATGGTGAGTTCATTAGGGGCAGAGACGCATAGATGATTACACAAAATATATCCTTTTGGGTCACACTACTTTACTGTTTGTTGCTACTTTTGTCGCAACTATGTTTGATTTACAGTACATACTTGCAGCATTCACTTCAACAGCATAGTGAAACAAGTCTCACTACAATGGACATAAAGCGGAAATAGCCAAACCTGCTTTACAACACTAGATCTCCTGTCCAGAAGCTGGGTTATAAGAGGAGCCACGAGTTGCTTTAGAAGCGTGGGGAAGGCTGAATAATCCGCGGCACCTGCAATAGAAGAAGAAGAAGAAGAAATGCCCTCAGAAGATCTGACTTACTTGACAAAGTTTACTGTCTAAAGTGCACAGTGAAGCCAACATAAATAAGAAGGAACTGGCACCTCCAAGAACTATGCCTTCCACTCTTTGCATCGCATTTATCCGGATCGACCACTCATTATCTGGCTGTAAAGTTGACATTACTTTTCCCATTTCCTTTATCAGATCTTTTTCAGAGAATACTTTTATAGGTTCAACTGATTTTCTTGTAATAACTTCTTCCCCTGCATAATGTACGACGGATAGATCAAATACCAATAATTAGAAAAAGGCACTGTAAGATTAAAAGTATTTAAACAAAGGACAGCAGAAGAGGAAAGGCATTCATAATTAACGAACAATAGGTCATCAAACATCATATTCTTGGCCTTAAAATTTCCAATACCAACATTGCTTGCTCTTAGCTTGCTACTGAGTACCTGCCAGTTAGTTGGATGTTAATTATCCGGTGTAGTAGTATAGTTTTGTGGTTGACCCGCTGTGAAAACTGATCTATGAGTATTGGCCAATAAGTATCAATAATGGTCAACCAATATGAATAGACAAACGGTCAATCGGCCTTAGCATTAAACTTTTGTGCCCTCCGATCCAAATTAGTTGCCACTCAAACAGGTTTATCTAGCACTGAAATACGTCTAGATACATCCGTTTCAGTGACAACTAATATGGATCGGAAAACTGCGGCATCTCTTTAGAAACAGTCTCTGATTCAAATATGATGTCATGACGATTTTGGTTGTCAACCTCAATGGTATTGAATTATGTAGGTTAAATTATCATGGAAATGGTAAATTCCATAGTATAATGTTTAACAAAATAAGCCTGTTTTAGTTTTTTTTAATGGGTTTGATGACTTCGATCTGAAAGGTTCTTGTTTGATAAAAACAGAGTGATTCTATTAGATACATGCTCTACAATTCTGGATCTAATTAATTGGGTGCTTGACGAGAAGTAAAGTCTGTACCTGCAAGAAGTGACATGTCTCTTGTGCTGATCTTTTGTTTCGAACTTTTCTTTACTTGATTGGTACCAGAAGATTCAGCATCGGTTGTTGTACAACTACCGCGGTGGACATCTGGCATGCTAGGAGCTGTTTGTATATTTTCTGACCTTGCATTCATCTCCTTCATCTGCAACATCACAACCAAACTAGTCAAGCTTTTTGTTTTGAAGTTATTATAATAAGTGATCGCTCCCGACTCCGCATTTAGTCTAGGAGGTAGAACGAACAGCTTCTTATAAAATTGGGATAAATTGGATAAGTATTCTTTCAAGTTTTCAATTATGCAGGTATTTAGCCCAGGCCTTTGATTGGAGATATACATGTTAATTAAGTACTCGAGCTAGTCAAATATACACTAAATAATTACATATGCCCCCACATCCATGTGTGCTTCTTTTAAATTAGCTGAAAGCCTGAAACTCAACTAGTACTGACGCGAAATACCCAGATAATAATCGTGCAATAACATGGCGACGAGAGCTAAACCCTGGAGGAGAATGAATCGAGATCAGAACCACGACAGGCCAATACCTCCATGAGCAGCACGAGGAACCTCCTGGCGGCCTCCCGCACGGCCGCGTCGCCGTCCCCGAGCCGCCCGACGACCAGCGGCGTGAGCTCGTCGGCGTGGCGCCGCATCGCGTCCCCTCCGGCGGCGCACAGCGCGTCGAGCGCCGAGCACGCTGCCCCGGCGTCTCCGCAGCCGAGGAGGCCCGCGCAGCACTCCGCGAGGGCGGCGGCTTCGGCTGCTGAGATCACCGCACTAGGCCCGGGCGCTAGCTCCCGCAGCCGCGCCGCCGCGGAGGCGGAGGACGCCATCCCGCCGGCGCGTGGGTTGGTACTTGCTGCTGGGTGTGCGAGGCGATGGAAATGGTGGGAACGAACTGAGGCGAGAGAGAGAGAGAGAGAGAGAGAACTGAACGAGGTTTTGGCATGGGAGTAGTGATGGTTTTATAGGCTTCAAAATATTCATAGAACTGATTTTGACCAGGCTGCGTCTGTTGGGTTGGAGGTCGACGCTTCAAAATATTCATAGTCGGTTGATCAGTGTTCAGAATTACTAAGAGCACCTCTAACATGTAAAAAAAAAAGGACCTCTAACCGGCACCTAACCGAACTCCTAAACCGTACAGTGGAGTAAAAAAAATTTACTCCTCTCCTAGCGGGCGACTAAAATTATTCGGACCACGCGGAGTAAACTTTTCTTCGTGTGAAGGCCCTCTTTGGCAGGCCAGTGACTTACGTGAAGCCCCCTTGTGAACAGCGGTGACCTCAGGCGGCCTTGGTGGAGCGGAGCGTGAGCGTGGTGCTTGCCTGCGACATCGCAAGAGGTATACTCGCCGCCGCGTTCCACCTCGTGTCTGCGCAACGACCAGCTCCGCCGCGGGCAGCCGTCGCTGCTGCCACGTCCCGCGACCAACTGCTCAGGCTAGAGAAGGAACGACGGCATGGGGTGCCATGGCGTGCGGCTTCTCATCGGGGGCGTCCGAGGTGGGACGGGAAGGGGGGGGGGGGGGGGGGGGGGGGCGGCTCGGGGGGGGGGGGGGGGGGGGGGGGGGCGGCTCGGGGGGGGGGGGGGGGGGGGGGGGGGCGGCTCGGGGGGGGGGGGGGGGGGGGGGGGGGCGGCTCGGGGGGGGGGGGGGGGGGGGGGGGGGCGGCTCGGGGGGGGGGGGGGGGGGGGGGGGGGCGGCTCGGGGGGGGGGGGGGGGGGGGGGGGGGCGGCTCGGGGGGGGGGGGGGGGGGGGGGGGGGCGGCTCGGGGGGGGGGGGGGGGGGGGGGGGGGCGGCTCGGGGGGGGGGGGGGGGGGGGGGGGGGCGGCTCGGGGGGGGGGGGGGGGGGGGGGGGGGCGGCTCGGGGGGGGGGGGGGGGGGGGGGGGGGCGGCTCGGGGGGGGGGGGGGGGGGGGGGGGGGCCTGCGAGCGTCCGCGGGGATGCTGGTGATCCACACCAACGCGACTACATGGAGGACTTCGTCTTCAAGGACGGGGCACCCATCACCGTCCCGCGCACCGCGGCCTCCTGCGCCTCCTCATCGTCATGTTGGTACGTGCCAGATCACGAAGCTGCCCCGCCCTGCCGGCAAGAGCTGTGCTGCAGCCCCATCCATGGGCCGCTCGTCCATGCGGAGCGCATCCACCTTGAGCAACCGCAACAGCCAGGACTAAGGATCTTCTCCTTGTTGTCGTCGTTGTTGTTGCCGTTTCGTTTTTGTTACTACTTGTTTGAAGTGATTTGTACCGCCATCAAGGCAACTCGCTAGGCCGGCATCATTGTGGAGACGCATACCAAGTGTTCAACAAGATGCATCAGGCAATTATAAGTTTTTTACTCCGCTAAAATTTAAGGAATCGGCTAGAAACGACCAAAACTTAGTGGAGTAAAAATACTCCACTAAGGTTTACTATGTCTTCCTAGCTCTAGCCTCCACCGAGGCAACAACGTGTAGGAACGCTCTGGCGGCAGCGACTAGGGGTGGGAATCCTGCCCATATTGCAACCTAGCTTGTTGACTTGGGCAACAGTTGAGCAAATAAAAATATAATGTTTCCTTTTTGCGAGAAAATTATAATGTTCCCACTTTTTTTAGGGAAAAATATAATGTTTCCGTAGAACCTAATTATACATCCAAAAGAGAAGCGAAGGACACCTATGGAAGACTTGATTTATCTTACTAGCTCTCTCCTAGTGCCTATGAGTCGTATGAAATGCCGGTCCAAATGAATGTCCAACTCGACCAACCCCTGGCTGTTGCAGCATCGTTGTTGTGACAACACGAACTCATGTCCTCGAGATTATTCTTAGTTATCTACGGACTAATATGTACGTCAACTAAAAAACGTGTGTACACTGGTTGTTCGCTCTTTGTCTTCTTGTGCGAAGTTTGTTTGTAATAGAAACGTGTCATATGTCCGCCACTGAATAAACAACAAGAGGACTAATTAGCTACAACAAATTTCGTCGGGAAAAAAAAATAGTTTGCACTCCATGCATGATTGCTTCAGTGTTTCTTTCAGAGAGGACGTCCTACGTGCTGGATGGCGTTTTGTTTTAGTTGGCCCGTCACGAGCAGTGAGACTAACTATTTTCTCTCTTATTTTTCAGTTAGAGGGAGGTGCATTGTACTTTCAACTTTGTGAGTGCAGACTGCAGAGTATTAATATATTCGCCGTGACTTAAAGATTGTAAGTTGTACAAAACACTAGTAGAAAACAGGGCAATGGTCCAGGCCCGGCCAGCCCATTAGTCCCGGTTCAATCCAGAACCGGGACCAATGGGGGCATTGGACTCGGTTCGTGAGCCTCGGGGGCCGGCCGGGCCACGTGGGCCATTGGTTCCGGTTCGTCTGGACCTTTTGGTCCCGGTTGGTGGGACGAACCGGGACCAATGGGCCTCGCTCCTGGCCCACCATCATTGGTCCCGGGTGGTGGGACGAACCGGGACCAAAGGCTGCCCTTTAGTCCCGGTTCAAGTCACCAACCGGGACCAATTAGTTCCCTATATATACCCCTCGCCCGCGAGCAAAGCACTCCCAATGCTCTGTTTTTCGTGGCCGGCGAGGGGAGAGCTTTGTGGTGCTCTAGCTCACCTTCTATGTACACGAGGTGTTCGATGGAATGCCCGAGCCACACTACTTAAGCTTTCTCCTCTCCAAGCTCGACCTTCAAGCTCCATTTTTCTTAATATTTGTCTAGGTTTAGCGGTCCGTCACGTCCCGTCCCCGTCTTCACCGCCGTCGATCGCCCGTGCCGATCTCGTCGCCGGCACCACCGTGGTGAGCCTCTTGTTCTTATCTTCTTTCTGAAAGAAAAAAAATCTTACTTGTATGTTTATATAGATACTTGTATAATTTTCTTACTTTTATTATTGCATCTTATATAGTGCGATGGTTTTGGTATCCGCCCCCGTCGGCCCTCGTCCTGTCTATGATTCGGATGTGGTATATATTATCTTTTCATAACTATTGGTTCATTTATTGTTTATGACAATTATGCCGACCAAAGTGACATAGATTTTATTTATCTAGGAGGTTGTTGAACCGGAAATTCCAACCGACCCTATTGTCGAGAGGTTAAATTTAGTTCAAGAAGAAAACAATTTGTTGAAGGAAAAAATTAGAAAAATTGAGGAGGAGAAGATGATATTGGAGTTGCATGTTGCGGATGTCGTCGATGATCACAAGATCAAGATGGATGCAATGCGCTTGAAGATTAGAAAGATTAGAAAATATGCCATTCATAACGAGGCTTGGTATCATTATGCCGTTGGATGAGTTGTTACATTGGTTGCGATTATGATCGCATTTGTTTTCGCATTGAAATGTTTTACATAGTTTCAGTGTATGGTTTAATTAATTTAGATGCTCTGCAGAGCTTTATGTTGTTAGATGAGAACTATGTATGTACTTTGGTTTTAATGTGATGATGAA
>LR880971.1:782611107-782633600 GCA_904067115.1 Aegilops sharonensis | reverse complement strand
CCCCCTGCCTGGGCTCGGCGCACCGGCCACGTGCAGGACCATCTGTCCCGGTTCGTGTTAGAACCGGGACTAAAGGTGGGAGGTATTAGTAACGACCCATTAGTCCCGGTTCATGAACCGGGACTAAAGGTCCTTATGAACCGGGACTAATAGGTGTTTTTCTACTAGTGAAATTGAAGACACTTATTTAAAAATGAAGGGAGTACGATACTCAGTGAAGATAATGTGCCAGGTTAGCTGGCTCCACGTGGTTTGAGGGCATTGATTAATCTAGCTTGATATTTTTTTTACTAAAAAAGACTTTCACCCCGCCTTGACCATCAAACCGACCGATACAAACGCACACCACCACCACACACGACACACACCCAAAGCAAGATACATAGGTGCTGGGCACCGCGACACCACCCAACGTCACCAAGCAAATTACAGATGCACCTAGACGAACCGCTTGGAGCCGACATAGACCTCTACCATTAGCGCCAACGATGAGAGGTGAGACAGACCACGACGGATCATGGACTTCAAGACGGTGCCTCCAAGAAGGGAAACGACCACTAAGCACCGCCATTGCCCGATCTCGAATATCAAGTTTTCACTCGGAGCAGCACGACGGGAAGGGAACAACCACGACAGAGCCTTCGGGAAGGGAGTGACGTCCGCGAACGCCGCCATCGTCGGCCTGTACAAAACTGGGCAAGTAATACACCACGGCTCACCCTCACCGTTGCAGCTAGATATTTTGAGAAGTGCCTACTCACCCTAATTAGGTAAGCTGTAATCGCCACTGTAGTGGAACTTCATGCATGTACCATCTCCGAAAGAGCCAGGCACACATCGCTACATGTCAGAGATTAGAGAACAGACAGACACCGCGTGTGTGTGTATGAACCACCAAACCACACACGGCAAGTAAGCCAGCTAGATTGCTCGATAAGATTGCGATGCATGATTACAAATGCATGAAGAGATTTCTGTTGGCTCTTATGCGGTGGTTAGAAGCCAACGGACGATCGGGCCAATGAAGGCCACTTATGAAACAAGCACAAACGACGACGACGACGACGACCGCTCGGGACGTCGTCGTTTAACAAATGCAAAGCCAGCAGCGTTGATCTTGACTTTCTCACGCAGCCCTGAGATCCGAGCATCTTTCGCCTTGTCTCGTTACAAGGTAGGCTCAGCTGCCCTCAATAAAAATGGCTCGACCGAGAAGACGACCGGCCCCAACGGAAATAGGCTGCGGTATTCGTACCGTGCTCGGAGGTAGCCATACGACCGAACGGACGGTGCAGAACTTAAACAAGAACGAGGAGTCCTTCCAAATCATCAAACCGCAGCTATGTATGTTGTGCTTTGTTTTAGTTGTATTTTCGAGATGCGGTGTGCATACTGTGGCACGATTAGGACATGCACTGGACGACCGACGCCCCAACTGATCTCATGAACTAACTTTCTCTGCGACTGTGTTAGGTGGGTCATACGTACACGTCTGGGCATTTAGGCTTTACACAAACATATTTGTTGTGTATGTACATGCCTGTATAATACTCACAGCATCGACCATATATACCACGTACGCGACGCGGACATGTATACGTATATAGTATTAGTTTCCCCGCCTCTCATCAAGTCTCGTCCACGCATACATGTAGAGACATAAGTGTTTCTTCCTCGCTAATAATTGAAACGCACTGCATGATGATTGCTTACCGACCTTCAACGTCTTGTGCTCGTTAGGACTCTAACTAACAAGCCTGTCCGAAAATCAAATGCTACTGCCACTTCATGTCGTATTTTTTATTTTTGAAATGCACCGTACATTTTATTACCAGACGGTTGCTATAGCCACTATTAGGTCACTGACCGAAGCAGTGACACCAACGCGTGAACTGATGTTAGCTGTCAGCATCTATAGCCAGACTTTACAAATCCGACCCCTCAAACGCCCTCAAACGCCGGTGGCCGTGGACAACGACCGGCCTCAAATTTCCATTCTCATAACTGAACACCTCAGTTAGCATATCTCAAATCCATACAAACTCATGCAACTACATAAACGATGCTACATCATCCGGATACTACAACATGCTATTGGACTACCAAATTTTGGCATGTTTGGCTATGATAGAAAAGATCATCCACGGCTGCCCCTGCCCTTCCCGGCACCCTTGTCGTCCTTCTTGCGGAAGTACCGATCGAAGACGCAGTATATCGAGTCGGATCTGCCCATCGCCGAAGCTGTCCTCACCGTTGTTGTCCTCCTTCTCCTCCTTTGGTGGCAGTCCGGCCATGACACAGATCGCTCGATTTTGCTCTCGAGCGAGGGCACGCGTGTTCCTCCGTTGCTGCTTCTTCAGAATGCGGGCGCGGATGGCTTCCTCCTTTGCGGCCGCCCGTCCCGCCACATCAGCCGCCGCCGCCGCCATGTCAGCAGCGAGACGGGCCTCGGCTGCCCTTATCCTCTCATTCCCATGGCGGGCAGACCGGTCCAATGTGACTTATAGTCCGCCCGACCAATAATGAGGAAGGAGAGATTTTCCGACTGGCGGGACCGCGATGATCCAGCCCTAGAGGATCCGAGCGCCCGTTGAGCCGACGCTATGGAGTCGCACTGGGCAGATCTTGCCGTAGGCCGGGCGCCGTCCTCCCGGGAGCTAAGGAGTGCAATGCGGACGTCCATTGCCTCCTCCAACCCGCACGGGGTGACACCCCAGTCAGCAGATCTGGACTGATCTGAGTCAGATCCACTGCTCGCCATGCCGAAGACGGCCGGAGATCGCCGGATAGAAGCTTGGGTGGCGGAGGGGAGTGGAATGAAGTGACTAGAGTTTGGTCCGGCGAGGTTATGGGGAGGAATATATGTGGGTTCGGGTGGGCCAGCGTGAGCTTGTAAAACTAGATGAAGCGTCTCAACCCTCCGAGGAGAGCCCGCGTGTTGTATATATTGATCGTACGAGAGAATCCCTCTCGTGGGTTTACATAGTCGGTTTAGGAGAAGACAGAAGAAGAGATAGATAACTAAACCTAACCAAACTCTGTCTAAACTAGGAATAATACTTGGACTACAAGAGAGAGAGAGAGATACGTGACATACTATGTCACGTTTACATGTTTAACACCCTTCCTTAATCACAACTATGCAAGTTGAGGTTATGCTTGAACTCTTCGAAGCTTCTAGTTGGCAATGCTTTTGTAAATCCATCTGCAAGCTGGTCCTTGGAGGGAATGAATCTGATCTCTAATTGTTTATTTGCAACACGTTCTCTGACAAAGTGAAAGTCTATTTCAATGTGTTTAGTCCTGGCATGAAACACTGGATTAGCAGACAAGTATGTGGCACCGAGATTATCACACCAGAGACATGGAGGCTGATCTTGTGCAACTCCGAGTTCTTTCAACATAGACTGTACCCAAATAACTTCAGCTGTTGCATTTGCTAACGCTTTATATTCTGCTTCAGTACTCGACCTGGAAACAGTTGCGTGTTTCTTTGCACACCATGAAACTAAGTTCGGTCCATAGAAAATAGCAAACCCACCAGTTGATCTTCTATCATCAAAACAACCAGCCTAATCCGCATCAGAGAAGGCACTAATACGAGTAGACAAAGATTTTCTGAAAGTCAAACCAAGACTTATTGTATTCTTCACATACCTTAGAATACGCTTTGCGGCTGTCCAATGTACAGTGGTGGGTGCATGCAAGAACTGACAGACTTTGTTTACTGCAAAGGATATGTTTGGTCGGGTAAGCGTCAAATACTGAAGAGCACCAACAATGCTTCTGTAACTGGTACTATCTTCCTGATTAGGAATTCTCCTTGAGTCAGAGTTAATGATTCTGAGCTAGACAAAGGTGTTGGTGAAGGCTTGCAATCTTTCATACCAACTCTGCTCAACAGATCATTTGCATATTTTTCCTGTGAGAGCTGAATGCCATCCATAGTTTTCTTAACTTCAATTCCTAAAAAGAAATGCAAATCTCCTAGATCTTTTAGAGCAAACTCTGAACTCAAATCTCTTAGTAATCCAGTTATCGCTTCATTAGATGAACTAGTAACAATAATATCATCAACATATATGAGAACAAAGATAGATGTCTTGAACTTGTTGTAAATAAACAGAGAGGTGTCAGACTTTGATGGAACAAACCCAAGTTGTTGCAGCTTTGTACTGAGACGAGAGTACCATGCTCTGGGAGCTTGCTTCGATCCATACAAGGCCTTATCAAGCTTACAGACATGAAAAGGTGCATTTTTATCCTCAAACTCAGGAGGTTGTTTCATGTACACTTCCTCTTCCAGAACACCATGAAGAAACACATTCTGCACATCTAGCTGTCTAAAACTCCATCCCCTGAAAACAGCAATGGATAACACAAGACGAATAGAAGCAGCTTTGACAACGGGACTGAAAGTATCCCCATAGTCAATGCCATAGCGTTGCTTAAAACCCTTTGCCACTAGTCTTGCTTTATAATGATCAATGGTACCATCTGATTTTCTTTTAGTCCTATAGACCCATTTGCAGTCAATCAGATTTTTACCTGCTTGTCGAGGAACCAAATGCCACGTCTTATTTTTCTGGAGAGCTGAAAATTCCTCTTCCATTGCCTGTTTCCAACGGGAATCACCCAAAGCCTCATGTACAGTACGAGGTTCACTTGATAAGCATGCTAGACCAAACTTAGCAATATTTTTGTAATTGATACGATTGGTTACTCCCCTCTTAAGGCGCGTCCGCGGTGGTGTAGCTGCAGCAACAGGAGAGGATGGTGCAACAGACCCAAGAGGAGCCGCAGGAAATCCAGGTGGAACTGCAGGGGATCCTGGCGCTGTTGGAGAAGGCGCAGAAGATCCATATGCATCGGGAGTTCCACGTCCTGCGCCAGAGGACGCACGCACGGACGGGCTTCGGCCGACGGCCGGGTTGCACCTGACCGAGCTGTCGGGTCGGGCATGTGGCGCAGGCGATGCCACTTGGCTCATGGGCCCGCCTGTCCGGTGCTAGGATGGGGCGATCGCCCTGTCATGTTGCGGCGTGGAGATCGGGGAAAATATCCCTGGCGTAGCTGGTCCGCCTGGCCCTTCTGCCATCGCGGATCCCGCGGCAGATCCGCCTGACCCTGCTGACATCGCAGATCCCGGGACAGATTCATCCAGGTGTGGTTCGGCTGGATGTGGATGCATAAAATAATGATCTTTTGGCACCAATTTAACACTGTTTTCTCCCCTGTTTTCTGCAACATCACACTCAGCCATTGGGTTAGAAGAATTAGACAAAGTTGAATCATTGCAGCTATTATCACCCTCACAAGAAATACCGGAAAGATGTGAAGGAAGCAAAAGAATTTCTTTGCGAAGTAGGTTGCCAGCACTAGGATGAAATTTTGTGAAGGGAAATTGGGTTTCATCAAAAAACAACATCACGAGAGATGTAAACCCGACCACTTGAGACATCAAGACATTTAAATCCTTTATGTTTTGCACTGTAGCCAAGAAACACCCACTGCATAGAACCAAAGATAAGTTTGCGTGGGTTGTAGGGACGAATATTAGGCCAACAAGCACAACCAAAGACACGAAGTGATGTGTAGACAGGTTTGACATGCAAAAGGCGTTCAGTAGGAGTTTCATTGTTAATGCCATGACTAGGCAAGATGTTGATAAGATGAACGGCAGTAAGAAAGGCTTCATCCCGAAATTTGAGTGGCATAGATGCGGCTGCAAGCAAAGCTAGTCCTACTTCAACAATGTGTCTATGTTTTTGTTCCGCGGAACCATTCTGTTGATGAGCATGTGGACAAGAGACATGATGTGAAATTCCTACTTGTTGGAAAAATGAATTGAGTTTTTCGTATTCATCACCCCAATCAGATTGGACAGCAAGAATTTTGCTATCAAACTGACGGTCAACAAGTGCTTGAAAATTGTGAAAGACTTGAAACACATCAGACTGTTTCTTAAGAAGATAAATCCAAGTATATTTGCTATAGTCATCAACAAAACTAACATAATAGGTGTGCCTCTCAACAGAGGGAGCTGGAACCCACACGTCAGAAAAGATGAGTTGCAAAGGTTTAACAGAAACACTAGTGGAAACTGGATAAGGTAATTGATGACTTTTAGCTCTCTGACATGAATCACAAATAGTTTCTAAACTACGCTCACCGACAGCCGGGAGCTTATTTTTGCTAAGAACTTGATGAACAATAGAAAAAGCGGGTGGCCTAAACGATGATGCCATCTATCCAAGGAAAGTTTGATGACACCAAGCACTTGTTTATTGAGTCTCCTAAACTTGGGAATCAACGGGTAGAGTCCATCCACGCATCTACCTCGATAAATTATTCTCTTCTTGACCTGATCCTTGATCAAAAAGAAGAAGGGGTGAAATTCTAGAAACACGTGATTGTCAAGAGCAATGCGATGGACAGAAAGAAGACTTTTGGAAGTACTAGGAACATGGAGAACATTATTGAGATGAATATCTTTGTGTGGGGTTTTAATAACTGAATGACCAACATGACTAATCTCCATACCTGCACCATCGGCGTTGTGGACTTGCTCATGGCCATGGTACCTCTCATGCATGGTGATCTTCTCGAGTTCACCAGTTATGTGATCAGTGGCACCCGTGTCGGCGTACCAGTTTGTATCAACTCCATAGGAAGTGTCGACGGCAGCTGCTACCTTCTTCTTCCCGGAGTTATCCTCTGCATAGCGCCACTTGCAATCTTTTGCAATATGGTATGGTTTTTTGCAAATTTGACAAACACCATCATGCCCTGAGGAGCCACCACTATAGTGACCACGGCTTTGGTGGTTGTTGTTTTAGCCGCCATTGGAGTTGTTGTTGTAGCCGCCATTGGAGACGCCACCATAGCCGGCGTTCTGGCCATGGTAGCCATTGCCTTCCTGTGAAGGATGACCACCACCGTAGCCATAGCCACTGGATTGTGCGCCACTGTTGTGGCCGCCACCATAGCCACTGTTGGGGCCGCGGAAGCCATTGCTGCCTTGCCCAGGGTGGCCGCCGCTGCCCTGGCCAGGGTAGGCACCGCCGCCGCCACTGTTGTCCTTGCGTGGGTGTCCCTTGGAGAAACCGCCACCACCACCACGGCCGCGCCCGGCCATGTTTGCAGAGGACTTGAAGCCCCCTGCGCCCGAGTTGTGGAAGAGCTCCACCCTTTGATCGAAGTTGCTCACCATAGAGAAGAGATCGTCGATGGTGGGTGGCTCGGCGCGGACGTCCAGCGCCAAGATGATAGGCTGATAGTCCATATCCAGGCCGGCAGTGATGAAGGAGAGTAGTTGCCCGTGGGTGATGGGTTCTCCAGCCATGGCGAGTTCGTCTGCAAGAGACCTCATATGACCGAAGTAGACACCAGCAGATTGATTACCTTTATGTGCGTTCGTCAGATTGAGACGAAGGTTGTTGATGCGGGACCTTGACGTAGAAGCAAACATGCTGGTCAAGGTTGTCCAGATCGCATGTGACCTCTCATGCGAAGCAACCTGAATCAACACCTCTTTGGAGAGGTTGTTGAGCAGGTAGGCGAGCACCTGCTGGTCCTCCCTTGCCCAGACTGTGTACTCGGGGTTGACGATGATGTGATCCTTGCCTGCAGAATCCTTGGTGGTGATTGTTTTGGGAGGTTCAGGAGAGGATTTGTCTAAGTAGCCATACATGCCCGCAGCTCGGATCTGCGATAGCACTTGAGCACGCCATAGGATGAAATTTGTTCTGGTAAGTTTTTCTGAGACTTGAGAATTGAGGGAGAAACTTTATGCGGAGCTGGAGGACGCCATGGCAGAAGGTTGATGGAGGGGGCTAGACGTGATGGAAGGGAAGGGCTCTGATACCATGTAAAACTAGATGAAGCGTCTCAACCCTCCGAGGAGAGCCCGCGTGCTATATATATTGATCGTACGAGAGAATCCTCTCATGGGTTTACAGAGTCGGTTTAGGAGAAGACAGAAGAAGAGATAGATACTCATAATTAAACCTAACCAAACTCTGTCTAGACTAGGAATAATACTTGGACTACAAGAGAGAGAGAGATACGTGACATACTATGTCACATTTACATGTTTAACAGAGCTGAGTTCGACATGACAGACCCGCCAGGGCGCCCCCATATCAGTCTCATATTGGGCTGGATATGAAGGGTGCCGGTCACGCCGGGCGTTTGAGACCCGTTTGAGGCGCCTGTTCGGGTTGAAATTTCGTGACCGGTCAGTGACCGGACGGCCCGCACGGGCGTATGAGGCGGACTTGGGGCGCCTGGCTATAGATGACATGCGTGAAGTGGATTTATACGGGATTCTTTTTTACCCTTTTCCTCTCTATAGTCCATGCCTCCATGGTTCTGTGAATGTACAACCCTCATCGTATGCATGAGGAGAAAGTATGTTCTTCGCAAAAAAAAAATGATGAGAGAGTATATATACTGCTTGCTCTAGTTGAAAGGCCGAAGCAACCAGGGTCCAGGAAACGATCTTACCGTGTTGTTTTGTCTTTTTGCGGGGGATCTTACCGTTTATTAACCACTATTGAAGAATTAACTGGATACACTTTGTGAACCAGAGGCATGGTCATTGATTATCTCACGTCTGCAAAAAAACACCAACTAATGCGTCAACAGATATGGTTATTGTTTTTTTAGAAAAGGAGGATGACCCTCGGCCTCTGCATCTGGAAGATGCATACGGCCACTTTATTGATTATTCTCGAGGACCTTACAAAATAGTACAACAATATGCTTGAATCCGTCACCTTGGCAACATATGCCACTACTCCTATCCAACTGATGCAGGGGTGCTACCTGGCCACATACCCAGACTACTCACCTTATCCTATCATCAAAAGCCAGAAGCCCCAGCCGAGCCACATACCGGGTCTAGGGCATAAACTGGTCTAACGCACTCACATGTGTCGTCGCCGCCATCTTTCACAGGTCCGTCTTCAGAGAAGATATTGAGGCTTCTACCTTGTCAGGTCACTCCGTCATCGACGCCATCTTGACGCCAGACAACCACCTCCACCTGCGCGAGTCCATCACCGCGCATCGGGCGCCGAGTCTTCACTGCACCACGCCGCCGAGATCCGCCGTCATCAATGTGAAGGATGAAGCACCGCTCCACCAAAAAAGCGCCCGCTGGTCCCTCGATCCCGTGTACGCCTCCAAGTATGACACCCCCAAGGAGGAAACGACACCAACGCGCCGCCGTCATCCGATCAACTGATCTAGGGTTTCCCCCGGAGGTAGCGGATAGAGGTCTAGAGCTTCTCCACGGCGATGCCTTCAAGAAGTTAATGACACAAATGGGTGCCACCAACGCCGGTCATGGCATCAAGCTGAGCACAAGGTTTTCACCCGGATCCGCTCGAAGAACCTCCATCACGAATTGTGTGCACGGGTCGCCGCCGATCTGAGCCGCCGCACATCGAGCAGGCCGCACCGGCCAGATCAGATCTGTCCGGAGGGCACAACCCGCATGGTGCCGACCCAACCACCAGGCCCTCCATGCCGCCACCGCCGATCCGAGGTCAGATGGTGTGTCGCAGCAGAACCGGCCGCCGCCGCCGAACGCCGTCACGCTGCCCGAGGCAGAGCCGGCTGCCGCACCCCACCATCGCCGCCCTTGGCCGAGGTAGCCGCCGCGCCGCCGCCGGAAGGCAGACCCGCCACGCCGCCGCCGGAAGGCAGGCCAGCCACGCCGCCAGGCCAGATCGGCCCTTGGCCGAGGCAGCCGCCGCGCCGCCGCCGGAAGGCAGGCCCGCCGCGCCGCCAGGCCAGATCGGCCGCGCCACCCACGCCGCAGGGCTCCGCACCGCCCCACGGCGCAGGCAAGAGGGAAGACCCCCGCCACCGTCGTCAACCCCGGGTTATCGCCGGCGGCGTCCTTCGACGGTGGCGGAGGGAGGGGAGGAAGGGAGGGGACCCCCGGCGGCTAGGGATCCAGATCCCGCCCGAGTCGCCCGAGCGGGGGCGACGCGGGGGACGACTTCCTGAGTCTTGAATGCACGCCAGATATGGCTATTGTACTAACTAATTGTCGTGTGTTGCAACGGAGACATACATACATATTCTAATAGTTCGACATTAATCATATCCGACATAAGTATACCTTTACACTCACCTTATTCTAGATTTTAGAAAGATTTTGATTTGATTTGAGTATGTGTAACGGAATGCAAGGAAAGTTCTTGATTCAGTTGAGATTTTATAAGATTTGGTTTGATTTGGATATAAATAGGGGAAGACAAGAAAACCGAAAGAAAAGGAGGAAAAAGGACAAACGGCTAAGGAAGTTCACAACGTGTGTGAAAGAAATGTAAACACGAGCGAACGAGCATTGGAAAGAGAAAAATGCGAGCAAGCGAGAGTTGTACCGGTCCGAGTACCGACGCTGAACTCGCTCACCCTACGCGATTGCTCGATTTTCAGCACCCCAGTCACTAAATAGGTGCTCCTTGTTGTCGGTTTTTTTTGAGGATTCCTTGCTATCGGCTATGCATCGAGGAGCGACCACGCGTCCAGCCACCAGCACAGTTTGGACCGGACTAAAGCGGGGGCACATGCATAGTTCTAAAAACCGGACCAGACCGGTGGTCCGACCAGAAAAACCGCGCCTTGTTCGGATTGTCACGGTGTACCTGTCTTTTAGTAAAAAACCAAAAAAATATTCAAAAAGAGTTGCATCAACAAGGAATTGAACACCTAGTCTTGAGGCAAGGCATGTTAAAGGCCCAATAACCAACTAGGTGAATACCACTTTGTGATTTATTAATGGTTTACATACAATATCAGGTGTATTCATTTGATGTAAGGTCAATGTTTTTGAAAATAACCTTAAACATTTCTCTTTTTTTGCAAATAAACCGATAAACCGGCGGCCTCACTAGTAAAAACCTAAAACGACACCCTGCCTGTTCGTTTGCCGGGTCAGTGTTTTAAACTGTGGGCGCAAGGTCACACTTGCTTCTGCTGTTGGGTGATCGACCGAACTGGGCCTCAGCCTATACAATAATGAAAAACTGAAAAAAAGTGAGAAAATGAAACCAAACAAAAAAGTATTAAAAATTGAATCAATGAAAAAATCTTGATAATGGACTTTCTTCACAATTTCCAAAATAAATTACGAATTTCTGAAATGTTCCCAAATTTGAAATTCAAAAAAGTTTGTCAATTCATAAAATGCCCACGAATTTCAATAATTTTCATAATTCAAAAAATGTAAGCAAAGTTGAAAAATGATCCATTATAAAAATAATGTTCTTAATTTAAAAATTCAATTTAGAAATGTACTTAAATTTGAAATAATATCACAAAATTTGAAAAATATCAGCAAATTTTATAAACTTGAATGAATTTCAAATAGTATTCGTGAATACCAGATATGGTTACAATTTTCAATAAAATGTTCGTGGTTTCGAAGTTTATTTGTGAATTTAGAAAATGTCCGTGGAGTCAGAAAATGTTCCCAAACATAGAAAATGAAAGAAAAGTAAGATTGAAAAAAACAAAAGGAAAAAGGCAAAATTTGACATGAGAAAGAATAAATAAAAAGCACAATGAGAACATGAAGAAAACCACTAGAAATAGACACAGAAATGAGCTCAGGAAAAGTTCTAGAACTTTTCTAGAATGGGCTGGCTAATATGCGCGGAATAGAATGGTCATGCGAGTACCGCACAGGATATCTAGCAAACACGTATGCCGGGCGTGTGCGTCAAAAGGAGCAAGCTTCGCTGAAGCCAGGGGGCTTGGGCTGACACGCTATGCCCCCAAATATTTCCTTTTATTTCATTACGTCGAAGTATACAATCAACACTGTAGCAACTGGTACCGTAGCACCCAGTTCACTGTAGCATCCGGTATTGCTTTGTTTTTATTTCAAATTTTTTGAAAATATGATATATACGATGAACAATCTTCATATACACATTAATTATTTTGTAATGTACATTGAACATGTTTTGTAATGTACATTGAATAATTCGCGAATACATATTGAACATTTTGTGTAATATATGTTGAACAAATATCAAATACCTACTCAACATTTGTAGTATTTTATTAAACTTATTCTTAATATACGTTGACCATTTTATAATGCATGCTTAAATATTTTATAATATACCGTGAACATTTCCTTAAATATATGTAGAACATTTTTTTAGTACACATAGAATTTTTGTATAATGACAAAAATATATACAAATAAAAAAGTAAAAAAATAAATAAAATAAAATAAAAATAAGTAGAAAAAATACAAAAATAAAAATAAAACAGAAAAAGGAAAAAGAAAAAAGAAAAGAAAAAGAAACAGAAACAGAAAAAATGAGGAAACAGTGAACCTCGATCAAGGGCCGGGGCAAACTGGGCATCGGGGCAACAGGCCTACAATAGCTCCGGTTTTAAGTCCTAAACAAAAGGCTCTGGTTTATCACCAGGTTTTGCCCCCAATAGCCAGAGACCATCGCTATTTTAAGAATTTTAATATATTATATTATATATTCTTGTTATTTCAAAATGCTTAATATTTTCTTTAAATATTTGTGTGTGTTTCATGAATTCAAAACATGTTCAAGAATTAAAAAAATGTTCGCGAAGTTAAAAAATGTTCATGAAATCAAAAAATATATTTTTAAACATAGGACAGATGCAGACATTCGTACACATGCACATGCATATGTACTATGTGCAATTATTTTTGGGGAAATGGTAATGAATTTTAAAAAATGCTTGGGAATTCTAAAATTATTACTATTTTATTAAAAAAATACAGATTTGGGAATTCTTTGAAAACTCAATAAATGTTCACTAATTTGGAAAGCATTTAGGAAACTGAAAAGAAGCTTGAAAATTCATAAAATTATGAAAAAATTCAGAAAATATTTGGAAATTCGAAAAAGAGTTTTCGTGAATTTTAAAAATATTAGTGGATTCCAAAAATGCTTGTGACTTTGTTTTTTGTTGTTTGCCAATTCAAAAAATATCAGCAGATTTAAAAATATCCACGAATTTGAATAGTGTTAGCGGGTACAAACAGTATTCAAAGAATTAACAATATACTTGCGGATTCTGTATTTGAGAAGATGTTCAAGAATTTAAAATAAGGAAAAATAATGAATATTACAGAAAAAGGAAAAATAAAAAGAAAACAAAAACCAACAGAAAGAAACACTTGAAAAAGCAGGGGGGAGCAACCCGGGAAAAATCGTAAGATGATCAGCCCTTGTAAGGGCTAGTGTTCTGTCGATGGTGTGTGTTTGCTAGTATCCGCAGTGTTACGTTGCAAATAGAATTGATCAAAAACATGAGTGACGCCACTCGTGTTCTTTGGTGTTATGTTTGTTTAGGGTCAAGAAAGTCCAAGGGAAAGCAGGCATCTGCTCGAACACATGGTAGGGGAAGTTAGATTGTGCATCATTAATCAAATCCCCAAATCATTAGACGGATACCTCTCGCGGAGGTTGCTTCATCACCAGGAAGTATTGATGGTTTTTTTTTCCACACGTGTTAGGGATGGGAGGGTCTATATGCGCTTTTCCTTTTGGCTAGATCCATTTTTCCAAAAAGATACATCTCATGAATCAATCCTAATCACGAATCATTTTCACCTCTTTGCCCCTCGCGTCAGGATCTTCCAATCTAGATTGCATAATAATAGGTTTTGACAAACATATTTTATACAACTTGTACTCATTGTAGTAAACTTGTACTCATCCGTGTGGTATACTTGTAATCCATATGGTAGTGTAGGTTGTGCTCCCAATGCATGGTGTTTCGTGTGTGTAGCACACCTCCAACACCACATGAACTTCCACGCGCTACGCATCACATCTACTTTGCACCGGGGAGCGAAACTATGTTGCACCATAGACCACAACTGTAATGCGTTGCGGGGTACATGTTTTTGAAGGATATGTATGATGATTCGTGCGGCATAGGTGTAAATACGCAACATGAAAAAAAACAGAGACAAAAACCAAAGAAAACAGCCAAGAAGAAACATCACCTATGCGCTCTTCTCTTTGCTCAACCGACCCCTTGGGCTCCACTTCACTGACGTGCGTGTGTCACACATCGGCCCACTAGGTCTCCGTAAGTGACCTCTGGGGAAGGTTACTCCCATGCTTAAAAAAACCACTAATTAAGGGTACGCTTCGCAAAGGTTGTCCTAGAACTCCTCTGATGGTGACAAGTGGCGTAATGCATGCGCATCACTTGCCGCCACCAGAGAGTTTTGTTGGGTTTTTCACCCGCACGTAAGGGATATGTTGTTGGATGTGTGTGCTTTTTTCGCAGATTTGTTTTTTGAGAATGAAATATCTCGTGAACTGTTCGTCTAAACTATAAATCGGTTTCCCCATTGCATTATTCGCATCAAGATCTTCAACACTTGATCTCATGTTGACAGCTTCCAACGAACTTTTTTCAGGGTTGAATTTTGCTCCCAATTTGAACTAGCATGTACTTCCAAAATGTACCGACGTATGCTCCCAAGTGAACTAACATGTCTTCCCGCATGGGTGAAGCACAAATATACTAACCTATGCTCCCAAGTGAACTAACATGTCTTCCCGCATGGGTGAAGCACAAATATACTAACCTATGCTCCCAAGTGAACTAACATGTCTTCCCGCATGGGTGAAGCACAAATATACTAACCTATGCTCCCAAGTGAACTAACATGTCTTCCCGCATGGGTGAAGCACAAATATACTAACCTATGCTCCCAAGTGAACTAACATGTCTTCCCGCATGGGTGAAGCACAAATATACTAACCTATGCTCCCAAATTGTACTAGCCCGTGCTCCAAATTGCACTAAATTGTGGTTTTAGAACTGCACTAACATGTGTGCTCCTAGGTGCACTAATCTGGCTCCGGAACATTATTAACATGTGCTGAAGCACTCCTGTGTTGTTCTTCCCACATGGGAATGAAAAGAACCGGAACAATAAAAAAACATAACAAATCTGAAAACCAAGAAAAAACACAGAGAAAACCCCCAAAAAATTGTCTTGGTTGGGGAAGCATCCGGCGAGTGACACACGATGACGTTGGAGCTCATCCAAAGGATACACGGACTAGTTGCTCCCCTGTTTCAATGTAATCTCTCATCGCCAATGGACCCCTCCGGAAGTTCATTTAAATTTGCTTGCAATTCACGCTACTGTTTTCTAGGCCTTTTAGCACCTCAGAGTCCAAGTCATTGAAGACTTATGGACGTATTTTGTTCTCTGGTCCAAACTCTTGTCCCTTCTAGTCCCCAAGCTCTTTCCCAGTCCCCGAGCTTAGCTACATCTCACCTATTGCAAGATGCTAGCCTCAAGGGAACACTTTAGTGGGCCAACCCAGTATGGTACGCCACCTTTTCTATTTTAGTTAACCTTCATTCTTTATACTTCTTTTAGGTAACCTCCATTCCTTATTCGTTTGGCTCATTATTTTTTTATTTTTTTCATATTTTACTTTGTTTATATGTTAGAAATAAAATACATATATTCCAAAAATTAAGGTACTTAAATTTATAAAAGTGCTCACCGCACATTTAAAATTTGTTCATGAAGTGTAAAATTATGCACACAAATTTTTAAAACTACTCCATTTATAGCATTAAAAAAATGTTTCGTACATTCATAAAATGTTCACATGTTTCAAAAATATATTCATGAATTTCTTTTAAAAATTTATTCAATGTAAGAAATGTCTGTGTAATTTAAATTAATGTTTCTTACCATTCGAAAAAAGAAGTTCAACATGTATTTGAACATTTTAAACATGCACTAAAAATGTTTAAACATGTATTTGGAAATTTTCCTTATTTATTTGAGAAGTTCAACGTGTATAAAAAATGTTCCGTGTGTATACAGAAAATGTATGACATGTATTAAAAAAGTCGACATGTATTTGAAAACTAAAATGAAAAGTAAACAACCAAAAGGAAACTGATAAAAAAACACATAGAAACAAAGAAGAAAAAACTCGCACAAAACCTTCTAAAACCTGTCCAAACCGGTCCATAGAAGATTCGCAAAACCGCTCCAGAAAGCTACAGCACTAGGCTAGCCGAATAGGCTCGCGCCAGAGGCGAGGCGAGATACCATCCCTTTGTTGTAAATTATAGCTCCCACGGACTACATAGGCTGAATTCACACAAGTGGGCCTGCAGTCAAATTTGAAAAAAGCACTCATGGTGACAGTCAAATTTAAAACAAAAATTGTATCCATTCACGAACAATGATACCGGAGCCAACTATCCAATCGTATCTGCATACATTTCAAAAGGGAATTTGAACAACCGAACGATTTTTATGTAAACTGGATGAAATTTTCACTTAAACCGAAACACATATTCATCATTAAACAAAAATTTCTGGAAGTTAACCTAGGCTAAATCATCACCATGTCTGTCCTACAAGTCCTTCTTGTTCCACATGTCTGGCATCTTCTATCCGTTAGCCCTAGGAAGTGAAGCCGCGTGTCGCCGACGAGGAAGAGTAAGACATGAGACACGAACTGGCCCACATGGGATATGAGGCGCTGCCGTCTCCCATGTCCTACTCTTCCTCGTCGGATTCCGTGGCCTAGACGTCACCGGTGGAGGTGGTCCACGATGGACATGGATGGGCTAGCCTTGTGGTCGTATCGGTGCAGAAGAGGGGCCGAAATGGCTTCACACACGACACTGTTGCACGATCTGTGAATGATACACAGTGTGCATGCATCAGCTAACAGGAAACCCAACTGCCTCCTGCATGTACGTGCGCTGCTGATGCCGCCACATGGGATCGTGCGCACGTCGGCTGCAATTTCATCGTGTGTATAGCATCGCTCAAGAGGGGCCACTGCCGCTGCGAAAGACGTGCAGTTGCGGACGTTCCGGTCTGCGATCACCTGCACAGTCTGCGCATTCGACTCTCCCATGTGCGTTGCCTCATAGAGCGCTCGCTTTTCGTCGACGAAGTTCGGGTCCTCCACGGCCATCGCCACCATTGCATCCTCGCTCGCGAACTCGACGTAGATTAGGCCCTCAACGATCCGATGACGTGCGAGGACGGCGAGGTTGTAGTGCCGCTCCTCCTGGACTAGCCGGAATGTCGACACCAGCAGTGGCAGGGCCTACTTCGCCATTACGGCGTCGAAGTGCGCTTGTGCCTGCTCCGTGGTGAAGCCAACATGGAATCGATGTGGGCAGGGGCGCCAGCTCATTGTTGGAGGTGTCCTCCATTATTGGGTCATCGTTGGAGATCTCCGGCGAGCTCGCTGGCATGCCGAATTTTATCCGCCGTGCATGGTGGTCCTGCCAGCCGGCTGCAAGGGCGGTTAGCTCGTGCTTTTGCTCCATCGTGAGGCTATCCCACATCGCTTTGGAGCTCGCGATAATGGCAGAGAGCTAGTACAGTGAGGAGGATCGGGAGCGGAGGTGGAGCAGTGTGGATCGTGCCGGGCATGGGAAGGTATAAATATCGAGCACCGGCCAGGCCAAGCGGCTAGCGTCTGAATGCGGGTGCCAGGTGGGTTTGTCGGCCATCATGTCTGTTTAATGTCGACAGGAGGATGGACGGACTGCCGGTGTGAATGCGGTAGATAGTCGTCCTCTGTCGCGTTCAGACACGTCTCTCTGGAAATGAACATGCACAAAGACCAGGAAGCGACTTGTGTGGCCTCTTGGCCGGCGTGCCGCTTCAATGTCGGATCCAGTGAACGGTCGCGTTCGCTCTAGGCCGACATAAATGCGCCGAGAACGGAGGTGCATTACGCTGGACAGAGCGTCGCGTTCGCTCTAGGCCGACATAAATGCGCCGAGAACGGAGGTGCATTACGCTGGACAGAGCACATGTTTGAGAGAGGATTTTGGGTGAGGCTGGGGTGCCTGACGCATAGGTGGCGGCTGTTCGGACATCGCAAAGTACACCTGGTTTGTGAGATTTCGGACACTCGACTGATCCACGGACCGACGAGGTACCATGTTGAATGGCAAACTATGTGAGAATCATTTGGTCCGAACGGCTACGGACGATTTGAGATCTGGAGATGGCCTCTACATCCAGGAAAAAGACTTCCATAGCCGATGAAAGTGCTAGCTGGCAGCTGCAAAGTACAGTACAAACTACTCATGATGGTTGGCTTAAACTATACATACATCACGTAATGCACCGAGAGATTCCTCTGCACCCGGGATGTCCTGCTGCCGTTCTAGCAGCCGTGACGAGATCGCGGGGTATTATGAGCTCAAATGCTCCTTTTTTTATCTATGCTCTACATGCTATACATAAGTATAGATTTTTCCTCGTTCAAGATCCAGTACTCGCAGAGTTGTCCATGTACCATGTACGAATGCACGTACGCACTTATATATACACGCCGGCGGCTAAAATATGCTAGTACGAGCTAGCCGCAGTTTTATTTCCATTGGATTCGTGGGTCCATGCATGCATGCACAAGGGGTAGACGTCTCTTTCTGGCCTTGAATGTTGCTTTCACTTCTCCGGCGACCTTTAGAAGATATATATCTACTGCGGCGAGGGCGCCGTCGATCAGCTGCTCGTGCTGCAAGGTCTACTTCTTCACCGTGTCAACGCACATGTACTCCTCCTGTAAAAAAAACGCACATGTTTCTCATGCCATGTTGCGAATGACATGCATGTGTGCTCAGCACGAGTGGCTTCAACAAAAATCAACGTGGCAGAATACATGGTGTTATCTAGATGTTTTTTTGTTGATCTCAATGAATACATACAAGGAACAAACATATTATTTCAACTTTTCAAGTGTTGTTATCGGAGAAAATGCATGAGCATGCTATGTAGCTTTGTTGTATTTGTTTGTCTTGTGGCGAAATAACAATGTACAAAAGTGTAGTTATTTCCTTCCACCTCTTCTCTATTCTTTGTGCAAATGAATTTTACTTTGTGATAGGAAAACTATATTATTCATTGGATAAAGAAGTTATCGAGTATCTGCCCATGCATGCCTGGCATGGAGCCTGCGCAAGAAGGGCAAGACGTCTATCCTGGTCCCTGTACTACTCACACTGAATAGACGGCTCCTGGACAGGAAGAATATATATTCTCATAAAGGCTGGCCGATACAATTTTCCATACAACAATAAAAATGGATTGTAGTACGAACCAATGGAAGAGTTGTATTTACGTATACGACGCAGCTAGCAATACAGCATGCAGTCCGCATAGACTTCTGCGATTCCGAGAAGGATAAAAGAAAACGGTCGATGTCCGGCCGTCGTCACTCTAGCAGCAGCCGTGAGAACGAAGCTGCTACCTACTATGCTTGTTGCGGATTGCTTTTCTCCAAGTTGGTAATTATACGTTCAAGTCCATATCATGCAGAGCTGTCCACGTACGTACGTACATGCCGGCTGCGACCATATTTCGAGCCTCATGCAGCTGATTTCTCTACCATCAATTTAATTCGTCCTTGTCCATGCATATGCACTGGAACGTTTCTTTCCTTCTCCGGCGACCTTGAATAGATAGAAGATATCGACGCCTCGTCGATCAGCCGCTTGTATTGTGTGAGATCGCTTTCTTTACCGTGCCAATGCGTACGTCTCTCACTTATCATGCTCATGCATGTCTAATTGGCACGAGTGGGTGTGCCAAGTTGCTTTACGTACGAGGTTTTTGTTCTTATAAATATATAATTCACATATCTTGGTTCAACCAGTCAATATTCATCTGTTTTCTTTTATGGACGATGCAATCAGACGGCTGATGATGAAGAGGTTTTTTCTCTCTCTAAAATACATAGTTTCAGATTATATCAATCAGGATGGATACATACGAATTTGAGGAATAGTTAGTCCAACGCACCATCAAGAAACCCACTGCACGTCGCTCACAATTGGCGCACACACACACCATGGGACGAAAACCTAATAGCAGTACAAAACTAACCTAACAACCGGTTGCCAAAAGTCCCCTAGAGATATCCATACACCCAACAGGAAAAACAAAAAGGCCAACCATGATAGCTCAACCAATGCTTGTGTTGAAAAGGACGATACCTACGAGGCTCTTAGGCGCCAGGCGACGGCCAAACACCTCGACTATGGCATCATCGGAATTCTAGAAGGACGGGCAACAAACTTTTAGGTCCAACAAAAAATTATGCCATATTGCACAAATGGGTAATATTGCAATGGATAGTTGCTGGTAGTTTACTCATTTACATGCTATATAAATTTATGTCTATATGCATATAATACCTCAAATACTTACCTAATGGTCAAAATTGATTGTTTGAAGACAAAATCGAGAGGTAGCATTCCTCCATGAATTGGTGTCATTTGGTCGGTGTGTTTTATGGCTCGGACTATATTATTGATTAGCAACATATACTATGCGTATGAAATAATAATAAAACCATCATAATAATATGAAAGTCAGTGTAATGGAACAAACACATGCAGCAACATGCACACCGAGTATTGCCTTCACACATAAATTAACAGGGAGGAAAAATATACAAATAAAAGTGTATAAGAAATAAATAGGAAAATCCAACAGGGGTGCTCTGCAGGTGGCACGCGGGCTCCTATAGCCTTGTGGAAGGGTAGCCTTCATCAAGGAGGAGTGGTTTTTCTGGCATGCACACCAGATGCATTCACCTCCAATATTCAAGATTCAATGATTCATGCCAAGTTTTCTAATTTGCGTGCGTGCGTGCGTGCGTGCGTGCGTGTGTGTGTGTGTGTTTCAAAGCCCATGTTAATGCTTCGTCATATATGAACAAAATCCGAAATCATGAATCTCCAACACATTCAATGCTTAGTCAATGCACACTTTATAGTGTACGTGGTAGAAAAACCGCTCTCCTTCCAATTGGCTCCCATATTCATTTTGGTGCAAGCACGCAAGTAACCATTGTCACTTTCGGACATGCCCACGAAAATAAACTAGCCTGGGGAGACATCTAGAAAATTCACGTGAGTAAAAAATTACACACTTATGCACAAGCCGATGCTAGTTCTCTTTCCTCACCTTCCCGGAAGAAGACTTCCATAGCGTATTAGTACCAATGAAATTAACGTGCTGGCTTAACTAGTCATGGTTATAATTAATTACAACTTACACTAGCTTTTAAACACAGTTAGCTAGAGAGTTGAAACCCTGGTAGATGCATGCATGTAGTATATCTTGATAGAGCTTTGGACTTTGGGATCATTCGCATAGGATTAGTTTGCCTATATAACGGCAACTTGAACATTATTCCTAGCTAGGACATGCGCCCACCTAAATCGAGCACAGTACGTAGTAGGTACAATTGCTTCTTCTTCTTCTTCTTCTTCTTCTTCTTCTTCTTCTTCTTCTTCTTCTTCTTCTATGATGTCCACGGCGATCCAGACACCTCCACCGACCAACACCAACGACATTGACGACGGTAAGATAACAGCCGCCGGTGCAGCACTCCCAATGCCAACCACGGACAGGGTCATGTCTGGCATCGCAAACCTTGCGCAACTCCTGCCAACGGGCACAGTGCTGACGTACCAGACATTGTCCCCGTCCTTCACCAACCATGGCAAATGTGAGACCTCCAGCTCCAACCAGTGGCTCACCGCGGCGCTGGTCGCTGTCCTCGCCGCCGTGTGCATCTTCTTCTCCTTCACCGACAGTGTCATTGGCCACCATGATGGAAAGTTGTACTACGGTGTGGCCACAACGCACGGCTTCAACGTGTTCAACTTCTCCGACGAGGATGAGAGGCGGGAGTGGTCCGGTCTGGACGAGTTCCGGAGGCTCCGCCTCCAACCGCTGGACTTCGTGCATGGCTTCTTCGCCGCAGTTATTTTCCTCACGGTGGCGTTCAGCGACGTGGGACTGCAAAACTGCTTCTTTCCGGACGCCGGCAGGAACACCCAAGAGCTTCTCAAGAACCTGCCGCTAGGAATGGCATTTTTGTCTAGCTCTGTGTTCATCATCTTCCCCACTAAACGGAAGGGCATCGGATTCAATGACACGACTCCTCGCCAAAAGGTCATCCATCCCAGCTTGAATAAAGTTTGATTCCCACAAGTGTAAGAATGAAGGACCAGCGAAAATATACGTAGTTGCCATCCATGTTGATTAAGTGTCTCATAAATTTTGTGCTGGCTTGTAATATGATGGGGTGGATGTTGCTATCCTTCGTTTTTGTCCTTGCATTGTAGGGTATAGTGCTATCAGGTTTGGTATGTGCTGATTGCTGAGTTAGATGATGGGTTTCTTAATACTGCATGAATTCACTCTTTTCTTCCCGTATCCTGTTTGCTATAAACAGATAATGTAGTTCCGTTATGTCAAAGTGATGAAAATGGGAGTAACCGAGTTCAAAAGAACAGTTTGATTGAAAGTAATGGAACTAAAGTGTAACAGAAGTTGCTTAACTTTATATCACCATAGAAAGGCATGATGTTTTTCAAGTATATATTCCCTATGTTAATGTAGTTCGTATAGGGTTTTTTTTTTT